>JABXJD010000070.1:255000-830000 GCA_013375575.1 Percina caprodes | reverse complement strand
GTCCAAGCCGTCCGTTTTTATTCATAACACAAGGACTAAAACACCGGCTGAAATTTGAGACAAGACAAAGGAGGCGGCATGAAGCTGTACAAAAACGGATAATAATTACAGTACACCCTATCAGCTCAGATTGTAAAGAGGCGCTACAAAAGGAAACTGAGACTATTTGCAACAAATGAAACTCGTGTTGCTTCTTCGTCCACACACAGTGAGACCCTAACACTTTAGAGTGGATTTTAACAAGCCGAAGTGGCTTGAGCACTAGATCCAGAAAAAGCTGGACTCACCACTGTTTCGATCTTTTTGAATCAATATAAAGAATTATGGTAAGAATCAATGTAAAGCATCATCGTCAGGTTGGAAACCATGGGTGTGCAGTGTGCTGATGATGCCACGTTACGTGATTTATCGATCTACAATTCTCAAGTTTTCAGTTACCGCTTGCTGGAGTTCAGAGCCACTAACGGCAGCTTTGAGACGTCTAAGGATTCGGTAATGGAGGCAAACCGGGCAAGTGATACCTACTTGGCACACTCTTAGCTCCCCGCCATTTACACTCAGCTACGCAGCCATGCACAGACACACTTTAGGCCTGGAGGGACCACAGCGCAGGGAGGTGGGAGGACTGCAGCAGTGTGTCCCAATAAGACAAGGTCACCTTAAGTGGATTGGGATGAGAGGGGGGAAAAGCAATTCCCTCAGGATGAAAACAGGGAGCAACTCATGAAAAAGTAATTAAGCAGGATGCACATCAGTGGATGCCACAGGCGGAGAAGGCAAGGAGAGAGCTGAACAAGCCTAGAGGACGAAGGGGAATGTTTGTACACAACATATCTGGGAGATGTTCGCTAAATGCACACAGCGGGATTGTTTAACCTCGCGCTATTTTTGGGGTATATACGGTGTGTTTGTTTCAAAAACTGGGAAAACGATTAGTCACACTAAATATTTCAAGCTAAAATTAAAACATTAAACATCGTGAATTTGCATGCATATTAAAAATATCACCCTAATCAAGTGCTAATGAAAACGTTGCCGCAATTAATTTCTGCCTTGCAGTTTATGTGACTATAAATTAAATATCTTTTGGAGTTTTAGAGTGTTTTTCTCATTAAGAATACATATACACACACACCCGTGGGGATCCGTCATTGACATATTTCTAGCCCCTTACCCAACCTTAACCTTAACAACTAAATGCCTAACCTTAACCCTTACCCTCACGCTAACCATAACCTAAATCTAACCCTAATCCTAAATCCAAGTCTTAACCCTCAAACAGTCCTTTAAAGTTGTGGGGTCCAGCATTTTGGCGCCACAAAGCTGTCCGGATCCCACAAGTATACTGTATTCCCGTTTTTTGGACCCCACGAATAGAGTTAAACTAGAACACACGCACACGCACACACACACTTTGAGGCAGACTTGTGATTTTGGGTTAACCCTAACCCCCTAGCCCTAACCCTTGACCTAAATGTACCTAGGGTTTAGGGTAAGGGTTAGGATTGTTTGGATCCCGGTGACTTCCCCACGTCCAATGACTGCGCAGTCAAAATGGAAGCAAAAGGCCATGCACGGGCCAGCGCTGGGTGTAGGGTTAGGATAAGGATATGAGAAAAGAATTCGAGGGAGCACATATGAATCTCAAAGATAAACCACCCCAACCACTTCTGATCAATGCACAGTTTCCCATGTACTGTGAGACAGCCGCTTGCCTTCCATCAGAATAAAATCACAATCACAGAGCTGTTAAATGGTCACATCGCGACAGACAATCCATCACATGGGATAGATATGGACCATGTGGAGGGGCCAGTGAACACACCAACACTGACAGCAGACATAAATCCATCCTTCACACGCCAACAGGAAGACCAACGGTGTGGCTGTGTGGATCCACACAAAGCTCAGAGTGCTGTTACAACACGAATACATGAATATTAATGACAGCATTACTTGGAGCTTTGTTAAGCAGCTTGTTAGCTCTGATGTACATTCAAATCTGCACTGTTTGTACTCTTTCACCACAACGCTCCCACGCCGCAAAACTGTGGATTTTTCTAAGAAATAATTGTAATTGTTTTGTTTGAAATGCAAATACGAGAACAGGCTGCTGTTCAAACCCTTTAATGTAAGTATGAAAGAACATGAAAATGCCCTTCTACAAATTCATGTCATGTACAGTATTCAAATATTTATTCAAGAAATATCAGCAGTAAAAGGCACTGGTTTATGTTGGGTGGAAAAAAAACCCTCATGTTTTTCATAGTTTTCTTTCTGAGCAATGAAAGAAAAAAGAAAGGAAAGAGCCACAAAGACGACAAGGACGTAAGGATGAAAAGAAGGAAGGAAAGAAGAATGCAAATAGGTAAGAATGCATAGACAAAATAGGGAAAGGATGTAAGGAAGGGAAAAGAAGGGCGGGTAAAAAGAAGTAAAGAAGGCAGAGCAGTGAAGGAGGGGCGGGGGAAGAAGGGGATGAAGCCAAGAAAGGAAGGAAATAATGGAAGGAAGGAAAAAGGAGGGGGAAGAAGCAAAGAAAGGAAGGATTGAAGCAAAACAGCTAGGAACAAAAAGAACGAAGGAACAGTACAAAATGGTCATTTAAAACATCTAGTGGAGAGAAAAGTACAAAGAATTAAAAGGAATGAAGGATAAAAGGACAGAAGAAAAGAAATTAAAAAAGAAGAGGAAATACTCAAGAACAAGTACCTAAACACGGCGCTAAAATGCATTTAGTCAAGTACAGTACTCAGTGTTGGAGTAACGCGTTACAAAAGTAACACAATTACAGTAATGTATTCCCTTTTGCTGTAACGCAGTAATATAACGCATTATTAATTACATTTTGGTAATATTATACTCCGTTACAATCTCAGTACAACCGTAAGGTACTTTTAATTGAGTATTTTCACTTGCCTATTGTGAGTTTTACTTATCTATGTTATAGCTTTAGTCTTTGCATATTCATATACATTTTACAAAATTTTATGAATATGATGGATAAAGAAGAGACTTTATTGATTCGGTGGTTAAATTCACACGCTAGCTGCCAAGTCTAACTTCTGGTGTCATTTTGGTAAAAGTAACTCAAAAGTAGTGTAACACATTACAATTCAGAGACAGTAATATTGTAATATAACTTCTTACTCTCAAATGACAATAACTAGTAATCCATAATGTATTACATTTTAGAAGTAACTAGCCCAATACTGACAGTACTGCAGTTAACCATTTCCCACCTCATATATGTTAGCATCTGTATGTTAGCTGTAGAGATATGAGATATGAGCTGTGTGTATAGCAGCGTCGGAGCCGGGTCAAGATGCAGTCAGCGGTGACACGGTTCACATCTGGCAGTGGGGGGGGAAGGGCAGATGCTAAACTAAGACATGTATGACAGAGGTTGACAGGACCTCCACTTCTAATCAAGCAATCAGTTTTTATTGACATGAAATTGTCATGTCTTCCAATCAGCTCCTTCAGGTTCTGCATGATTCACCATGAAGCAAAGTGTGGCCAGGAGATCAGCACACAGAAGAAGAGTCAGCCGGTTGAATGGCACCGGCGCTCCAGGATCAAGCGAAGGTCTCGGTGAAAGGACACCATCCTACTGGAAACCGACACCGGCACATAGGAATGGTTGGCCTGTCAGCTGATCATCCATCGGCTGCACACTGGCTAGCAGGATGCCCGGCACACAAGGGGGCAGTCTTTGTTCAATTTGTGGATGCTTTGCTTTGTGGCCCCTGTAGGGATGGAGATGGACGCAGATATGGTCTTGGTCTCACGTAGTCGTGATGCCAGCCATATGTCGTAGCTGATAGCCGTCTTCACCTTTTCCGCTGTGTTCACTTTGCTAGCTTGAGCTAATGTTCTCCACCTATTCCATCTTACATTTGAAAACTTGACGGCCCAGCTGGCGATCCAGCCCAGGCTAGCAGAGTTAGCAGAAGGCTACAGAGTCAGCAGGTGTGTGGCAAGGTGATTTCCCAATCCTGATGAGCGACTCAAAGCCACATGCCATCATCGTCCAACATCAAACACCTAAAGCACAGCTAATATTTCTGAAATAGACAATACGTTTGGCGAAGTTGACGGAGAGGCAACCGGAGAGGTCAACGCCTTCTAGAAGATCAAGCTACACATTATTAAATAATACAGACTGCTACCGCTAGCAGACCGCTAAAGCGAGAGGCTGATGTGTACAGTCAGGAATACTTATTAAATATTAGTCTTTAAAGGTTCTGTAGACAGGATTGCAAAGATCCAGGACTTGGCCAAAAAAATTGAACATCGATAACTTCTCAGTCCCTCTCCTAAGCCCTCCCCCACAAGGGAGAATCAATGTGTGTGCCTGAGCAGTGATTGACACGCAGTTAGACACCCCCTCGGCCCTGATTGGAGGATCTGAACAGGTAGCCGTGGATTTTGTGCAACTTGAACTCCAGTCTGTAGGTTTTTACCTGCTTCATGTAGTTCTACTCGAACATAGGGTCAGTTTCAATGACTATGACAGAAAGCTAGTATTAGAAGTCTTACCTACTGCACCTTTAAACACCCATTAAGTTAAATCACACAAGAGGGATTCATGTGCTGTTTTCAAAACTGCCATGATAACATTTCAATTTGAATTGACTAGTTTCCTCGCTGCCTTTTCCAGTGCTGTCATTTTGATTCTTGCAAATAGAAGAGTTTCTATTTTTTTAAATGCTCTGCAAAGGGGAATAAAACACACAGCAGTTCGGATATGCTTTCTGCAGTGTGTGATAGTCATTTTGGCTTCATGGGTTGAGTCATTTTAACATGTCACCCACAATGAATGTCAGTCAATTCATCACCAGCAGCAGAGCAGGTATTTTTAGGAAAATGTCGTCAGATTTGCCTCCCTAAAAGTCTTCAAGGGCCACTTAACAACTTGCATGTTTGACAATTATATAAGATTTTCAGTATTCTACATTTGTTAACCTTTTTTTGTACCACTAGTTTTACAGTACTTTTTGGAATTGTGAATCATGGTCATTAATCCACATTCTACCTAATATTTGAGTTAAAAAAGCAGAAATTATGAATTATTTTGACTAATGGTTAAGATCAGAGGAACGTACAGATGAGATTAGTCAGGCGTGAAAGAGATTAATTGTATTTGCAAAGAGCGTTGTAAGGAGTCAATTTTTTGTGGTAATTTGGTTAAAAAGAAACCCATATTTCAGATGTAGACCTTTTTTAAAGGGGTCAAATTTGACCCGAGGACAACAGGAGGGTTAATGTTACTTATGCATTCTTAACCAAAATCTCTTCTCATCTGCAAATAATCAATGTCCATAGAGATTACACCTGTTTGCTGTCCTGAGACAGTATTTGTGTGTCAGTGGGTCATAGCGTAGTGGTCTACATCCTTGACGTCCCACTTCCGGGATTGCCTTCCGCTTTCTTTGTGTTGGAATTTAAAATTTGGAGGATTTCTGAGGACTATGGTTACCTGGTCCTCAGATCACTGCAGGGCAAATCCAGACAGCTAGCTAGACTATCTGTCCAACTTGAGTTTTCTCTCGCATCACATTTTGCAGCAGCTCTTAGCGCTGCCAGTGACGATTACGATTGGTTTAAAGAAATTCTAATAAACCAGAAAACATTTTTCTCCCATCCTAGAATGCTGTGTGGACTAGCCAGACCCTCCTCGGCTTAGCAGCGTGTGGATGGTCTGGCAAAGCGAGACAGACTACAGCGTAGTAACAAAGGCAACACATGTAAATGTAACTATAGGTTGGGGTGCAGAGCCTTCAGAGATACTACACGGAGGCTGCACAAACTGGTCACTTTGAGCTGCTTGTGTTAACTTCAAGTTATGTGTGCTGGTAGACATTGTTGATAATGAAAGCAATATGGAGCAAGTTTAAGAAAGGTTTTTCCTTTTCAGTAACAGAAGACCTGTTTTGTGATCTAAAAAAACCCAATTCTACACTGCAAAATGTGTGTGTGTGTATGTATGTATGTATGTATGTATGTATGTATGTATGTATGTATGTATGTATGTATGTATGTATGTACGTCCTGAGGGAAGTCAGGACCAGTCAGAAATATATACAGCTTTTTCCCTTCAATTGCAAGTGGATTGGATGTGTAAAAGAACCACAGTGATGAATATTCTCGAGAGAAATATGTCCTGATAATGTCATTGGAAACTTAATTAATATGGCAATAATTTAAGATGACCATTATATTAGTTGTGAATCATGGACTGCCAGTATTTGGCTCAAGCGGCTTGTGGACTCAGATTCAATTAAAAGGCTTTCTAATTCAAAGACTTCTACAACAGGCCGAACAACTGAGTGGTAAGCATAAGACACACTGAGACACATGGCTGAGCAGAAACTATTTAAACTCAAATTTCATCAAGGAAAAACATATCAAGCTCATACTTTGATTGATGATTTCTGCAAAATGCAGAGCAAAACCACCAAATAAATAAATAAATACAGGGATGGTCACTCTCAATCAGAGAAAAATGTGTCAAAATCAAACTTTCACTTACCTTGCGGACACCTAAGAAGTCTTTATCAGCTGTTGAGACTCACACGGTTAATAACAGCAGCCATGTACAAGTCTGACACCCTCACCTGTCCATAAAAGCCACATCAATAAACTCTGTGACTGTCCACCCATCGCCTTCATTCAAATCTGCTGTTAAACAACCACCAGTGGAAATATTGTTTCTCACAAAACCACCAACAGGAAAAAAAAAAAAAAAGTAATAAAATCTTACGAATGTGGCACTCGGCACCCAATGACTACGCTGTGAGGTTGTGTGGCTTTTTCTCCGGAAGACAACAGAACTTTTGGAGAACGTACCGTAGGAAAGGGGGATGTCCGGATCGCCCTGCCAGGACATCTGCCCCGATTCGTCTATGGAGTGCTGCGCTGTAAAAACCCAACAACAGACCTCTTGTTTACAGCTCATTCTCACTCCAACACTGCTTCAGACTCATTATAACTCCAAAGAAAGACAATAGTCAAAAAATCTACTACTTTGCCATGCTACTTTGTCATTGGAAGTGTGGATTTACAGTAATCACAGATGTGTGTATGTGTGTGTACTTTGCAATTTCCCACTTCAAGCCATTATGTGTTAAAATGTCCAACTTCCGCCAAGCTGAAACAAAAGTCATACTGTTTGTTTGTCTGCTACAATCATTTGGCAGAAAGAGAACGACAGCATGACACAGTAGCTTTGTCAGTGAGATGATTATTATTCTGGTTTTCAGGGTACAGTTAAGTGAAAAACACATAATGAGGATGGACTTTACCTTTCAAGTGGCCACGTCCAAGTGTCACAAAGCCAGAAGAGATGAAGTTGTGCATGTCTTGGCCACCGCCGCGCAGGTTTTCTTTCCCATAGTGCCCTAGTGAGACAAAAAAGTGTGGAAAATGATTATTTCAGCCAAAAGTATCTGAGACCAGTTCTCTGGTACCACCAGAAAGTGGTCAGCCAAATTCATATGCCCTTGCTAAATAAGTGGTGCTAGATGCCGGTGGACATAGACTACAGCAGATCTAGTTAGTGAACTACTATAGCAGGGGCGTTCATTTATGAAACGCTTCTATGGGTTGTATTAGAGGTTAAGAATAAACAACATATATCAACGGATGATTTGGAGGTCTTGTTGTGCTAGTCAGTCATAATAGCCTTGAAATTTCTTTTAATTTAGCTGTACTGGGCCATAACAGAAGTGAACCACGACTCCCAAGGCATATTTCACCACATCAAACAGATCCAGTTAGTTAAATGTAACGGTGACGGTTAAGCCCCCTTTCTTTGAGGATGCCAGCACACTTTAGGTATACACTCTTTTGGATTCCCCCCGTGTTAAAAGAACACTCTGTAATGCAATTTGTACCACACTGCTGTTAACTCCGCTCCGAACCAGTGGTGTAATTGAGATTGCAGGGCCTGAACAAAAGAACAAGACAAGGTGCCTGCTAGCACCCTGACAACTTTCAATTGTCCTGTCAATCAAACACAAGTCTTAAGAAGAAATACAAGAATGTACTTGTTGTAGTAGTTAAAAAGGACAAATAAAAACAAAATAAAGTTGGTTTTATCAAACCGCTCCTTTCTTTCTCTCTGTTAGTCCCTGTCTACATTAATCAGCGAACAATTAAATGCCTCTTTTGCCAAGGAAACTACTTCAAAGTCAATAACATCACTCAGACCTTTGGGCCTCAGGAAGCGGATATCGAACAGCATTTCAAATTATCATAATGAGAAGAAACACCTGGGACCATTCGGCCTGGTCTTCATCAGACTGAAGTTTGGCACTCAAGCCTGAGCACCATAGCTCGTTTCTTTATTTTTATCAAACCCGGAGGATTACTATGAACTGATCACTGACGCACTCTGACCAGCTCTGGTGTTGTGGGTCCTTGGAAATATCCAAAGAACAGAAAAAACAGATTTCCCTGCGTCTAGTGATTTTAAAACAACACTGTTGTGTCTATATAGATGCTACAGTAGAGTATATGTGTATAATGTCTCCCAGGAAGAAATGCTGGTGATTCATAACCTCGGCATGCTCCAAGGGCAGCACTGTGGAGCTAAAACCGCGGCACTAAAAGCAGGTAGCTGGAGACGCCGACTGTGATATAAATTGCACCCATGTGGCAGTAGAAACATATAGCCCCTTATTATCTCTGGAAATGTTCCTCAAAATTGCCTGCACAATGAAAAAGATCCAACCTTTTCTTTTAGAGAATAACCAGACTATTGAAGTTTGTCCATCGTACATTCATGAATGAGCGGGAAAGTGTTTTATTTCAGAGATTAAAAACCCAAATCTCCCAATGAAAGCGACATTTGCAAAGTTATATTTGAATTGGTCATTAGGGAAAATCAAATTAGGGATGAGGGTGTCGTCACATTTCTGCACTTTGACATAAATCTATTACCCCATTAAACACAAAAGATTGAGCTTAAATGATTGTTGCTGTTAAATATTAACTCAAGGTGTTCTAAATATTCCAAATTAATTACATTTCCAGGCTGTTTTTTAATGGCTGGGGTCCCTTAGTTCCAATAAAAGAACATTTTGGGAAATGAAATTCATGAGTTGGATGAGATGATCAATACCACTCTCATGTTCATTAATATGAACTTAGCTTAGCTTAGCATAAAGACAGGGAAAATAACGAGCTTGGCTCTGACCAGCTGCACCTCTTAAGATGTGTCCAGACATTGAACAAAGCAAATTTGCATTGCATCATTTGTGCAAAAATCTTGAACTATTCCTTTTTATTACTGCATGTAATCATTATTTTAGACAATAGTGTTCTTCTAGCTTTGTGGAAAACTTTGAATGCATATAAAAGCATCCATGCACAAAGCCAGGACCATAAAGAAATGGTTTTCCCAGTTTTTAAAAATTACTTGACTGGCCTGTAAAAGACCCTGCCCTCATCCCCGTCCGAGACCTTTTGGGATGAACTGGAACTCCAACTGTGAACCAGACCTGTTTTTCACAATAAAGGGAGCAAATCTCTGCAGCCAATTTCAAAATCTAATGGAAGGATTTATTTTTTTTCTTTTACAAAACTAACATATAGGTAAAATGTCCAGATATCCCAACCTGGTCACACGCCAGTTTGTGAAATGGGCATGCTATTTAGATTTATTAAGTGTACAGGTCACGATTTTTGAACGTAGCCATTTTAACAAAGTGCCATGACACTGGGCTGCTCTGGGGGGACGCAATAACACGCGGGACAGTGACAACAACTCGCGCTGGGACACGATCTGAGGTCTCTGGGGGACGCAACAACACGGGAACTGACGCTACAAGCAGGACACACCGGGACGGTTGTGGTAAGAAGGAGAATAACGTGGAAAGAAACTGCAACATGCTGGACCCGATCCCGGGTCTCTGGGGTGAAAGTCCACTCGAAATCCACCATTGCTGAATGTCATCGGCGTCTTTTTAATGTTTTCCTCCTTGGGATGATACTTTACCTTTTTGTTAGAAATGCTATAAACATTTTCTCTTTTGCTTAATTGCAATTATTATTTTAATGAACCTTTTTTATGACTTATAGCTATTATATTAGCAGTAATAAAAATGGAAGAAGGAGCTACTCAATAGTACACCATCAATGTGTGGCTTCTGACAGCACTTATATATAATATACTCCTTTAAGCTGCTACATCAAAAACAAAATCTATTCAAATCTATTTTTATTCTCGGACACATTAAATCTGATCTTTCTGTGAACCAGGAGCGGCTTTTTTAGACCAAAGAATCACTGTAGCTGTCTCTGCTTATGAAGGCCATCTTACAAACCAGATGTTGACCATTGACCATTTTTATTTTCCCAACCTATCCTTCACCTTCAACATCATGAACAGAGAATTTGTCAAGAAAACATATCTTCTGCTTCCAGTGAGGTGAACTGCACCTTTCACAAAGGGAAGTAAACACGTAATATTGATTGGTAACACTTTCTTTATGAATACAAACCCTTTTATTAACTAACCTCAAAGGTAAAAGTAAATACTGAAAGTGTGAAACCTGGTATTCACCTGGATGTCTTCAATAACCTAGGGTCATACTAAGAATTTTCAGGGTGGCAAATTGCCAACTATGTATCATTTATGTAGCGGAAACCAATTAAAATATAAATGACCTGTGGTAACATAAAAAGTAAGCACTTAAAGGAAAACGTAATATAACTATTCATAAAAACAGTGGTCTCACATTGCCAGACCTATCTCCAGTATAGTCCGGCTACACCGCTTATCTATCCTCGGATAGGGAGGGAAAAAAAATTGCTCTGGTATTTTTGTATTTGTTTAAACCAATCGCAACTCTCCTTGGCGGCTCCAAGCCTCAGATGTCAGGCTTTATCACAGCAATGTACCGTATATCAAGCCTGACAATAAAAACAGAGACATCATCTGCATATTCTAACTTCCTGTTATAATTTTAGAAATGTGAGGTTAACTCTCCAAAATAACTACATCCTAACACCACCAGTCCTTAGTTTAACCTGAATCGGCTATCCGTCTGATGGTGATTTAGCCACTGGGGACAACGGCCAATATCTATGACGTTTCGGTGTGGATATTCAGATAACAGATAGCAGACATCCGGTCTAAGACATCTTCTTCCTCTTCTGTGTGCCTGGTCCAATTTAACAATTTGAGACACGACAATGTAGTTGGACTTCAGAGACGACATCTCTATTAACAGATATCTGCATAAGTTAACCACACCAAAACGCGTACAATACCAAAATATTGCCCCATTGCCTACAGATTCTACATTTAGTAATATGTTCCAATGCGAGGAGTTCCTCCTGGAACATGTACAAAGAAAATGTACTAACAGAAGCCCAACAACGGGTTGAGCTAAAGGTATATAATATCCAGAAGTTACATAAAATGAGCTTTGACTATTTCCACACTGAAAAAAGGAACAAAGACATATTTGTCCTCAAATTCCCATCACCGTCATTTAATCTGTCACAAAATCTGAGTCACGTCTTGCCTGAAACGCCTCCATCCCTGTTTGGACACCCTCCACCCTTCTTTCTGATGCCTCCTGCGGCATGTCTGACATACTGCTACTGTTCAAGCACCAAACAATAGCAAGCGGATGTGACACAGGTTGGACAACTAAGACATCTTTTGTGTGGGTGCTACGTATTACGAACAAAATAACAATGTGTGGCTTTGTGAATCACACTGAAGATAATTACCAGAGCCATGAGTGGTTGTTGCCTAACAAGAAACGTAATTGTCGGTCATTTTCTGGGTGAGAACGGGTTGCATTGGCACACTAAGCGAGATAGATATACGTGTATATTTAACTTAAATTGAGTCATATCATTTGAAGTGTTTTAGTGGTGCATGCAAGGTTATCAAACAAATATGCAATTAATTACGACCCCCTTTAATGTTGATTGATGGACCTGGAGGCTTAATCCCTGGGGCCGTTACTCATTTTGCCCCGTGGATAATCCATTCTTGATGGCGCCGCTGTTTGTTCAGCCTTGGTGTTTTCTACCTCTCTGGTTACCTACTCTTCTATTTCTTCCTCTGTGTGTTGCAAACAAACACTAACTTCCTGGATTCCTGGACTTCCTTCATTGTCTTAAATCCCATAAATACTGTATATTAAAGGCTCAATTACAATTGTATTGATTGTATACAATTGGACACTGGCAAAACTGAGTTTAAGGCATTAGTGAGGACATTAATGAACGTCCAATACATTCAAGCCATTGCCAAATGAGTTAATACAAAGCTAATTAAAACTATCAGCTCCACAAAACTCTCTGTATTTCTCAGTATGGCTGTGTTTAGAAAATGGTGTCGACCTCTTCTGAAGAGACCATGTTTTTTTAATCCTCTGTGTCCTCCTTGGTTACAAGCAACTGCGTGGAGGAGGGGTGAGGGTAGCGCGCTTGAGTCATGTGGATGCAACAACAGTGGTGCTGTCATTACATAGAATTTCTTATGGAGGAGACAGAAACTTGGCACTGTAGCTTTAACCTTGATGGACATATTGTGGTTGGGTACTCTGGTTATAGCATATCATTTAAAAGCATCAAAACATCAGCGGTAACTGTTACTAGGCTCGAAAAGGGGACATGAGATAATACTTTAAATAATGCAGACGTGACAAAAAGAAGATTACTTAAGACCGGATTGGTGACCAAGCGTTAAATAAAACTCCACTTATTTGGTAGAACAAGAACATAGGCCAAAACAGCTTCTCCTTATAGGTGGGCAGCATGTTCACACAAGTTTGAAAAGTCATTCTGCTGCAGAAAAGTTGCTCACATCTTGCAGTACAGCCTGTTCAGCTCTCCTCTGACATTCACTCCATGCTGGGTGGTGTTGGTGGTGGTAGCAGAGAGAAGGGTGGGGGCAGGGTGACTCAAGAGTGAAACACAACACTGTTGAATCTGGGACAAAATACTAGGGCACTTAGCAAACGAGCTGATCCCTGGAGCGGGGATCTGGAGACCAACTGGTTAAAAGTAGGAGGAACAGCAGAATTATCTCTGGACAAAAAGCTTGCGTCTCCCGCAGAAGATGATAATTTGCATCTCAATTTTGAGCCAATGCTGAGTAGGCTTATGGGACGTGAGCGAGAGCGAGACAAGAATTCAGCCAAGGCCTTGCACTTAATTCCCTATATACAGTATTTCCTTATGTGGTTCCTCTTAAGAAAGATTATGTAGGGAAAGCTTAAGATCTCACAGTCTGTCCATTTATTTCAGTAGACGTCAATCAAAGAATTTTTTTGGCTATTAAGGAAAGCGAAGGGTGTCTTTCTTTATAACACTTAAGCTTTACCATGATAATAATATAAAGTTGGATTTTTTTCAAATAAACATGCAGAGACAGCTCCACACACACATTTGGCCTTCAAGCATGCTCAATTTTACACTCAGAGCTATGGATCTGTATACGAGCAGTGGCACCTACCGTGGTTTGATGCCTTGGCGTGAACAGGTGTGTAATGACTCTTCGAGGATCTGACCGGCGTCTCGTCTTTGGGTGACCCATCAATCGCTGCAAGGTTTTCATGTTCATACTGAGATATTGGAACTGGTCCTTGTTGCTTCAGAATGTCTGCCAGGGCTCTGGAATGAAATCACACAAAAGAAAAGTGTTTTTTTTTAACTGCAATGTTTCCCTTTCCCAATTACCCAACACTTTTTTCTCTCTGGCTGCAATCCCCCTAAAGGTCTTGCTAATTTATTTAGATAGAGCTCCAAATTAAATCATAGAGGTATGCTGCAAGCAGAGAGGAAATCCTAATTACACGCCGAGTCACAAAGGAGTTTGATTTTTAATAGCGTGGTACACAAGGTACAGACAAGTCCTATTATGTGTGCCGGACCAGAGTTCAAGGCATATTTATTAAAAGTTAAGTCAGTACCTCTCCTTTGAAACCACAAATTAAAAGCAATACTTTACCTACACCAGTTCCAACTTTTGGAGGCACAGTGAGCCTATGAGATGGAGTGCAGGCTCTGCGTTTTCTTATAGAAAATGAAAGGGCAATTTAACTGTGTCAATGTCAACCACACATTCCACTCTCCCATAACTCTGTGACTTTGGAAGACACACCATATATTAATAGCATTTCCCTTCCAGGAGAAGCACACTTTAGCAGGTTTCCTTTTCGCAGACAGAGGCGACCTGATTTTACATTGTCCCAGTTGGCTGCTATGTCATGTGCAGAAGAAGGAGTTACAGTAGTTTGTAGGAACAGGGTCAACTTTAACATATCTTTTAAGAGGAAAGAATAACATTTGGCCTCGGAAACAAAAGCACAAAAGTAAAAAAGACTTTTGATTGTATATCAGTTCACATGGAAACGGCAGCCGCATTTGTCGTTGTGACTAATAGAGCGCAATCATTACTGCATTTTTGTCAGTCATTAATACTAATATTTGTTGCAACAACATCTGTTGACAATATATTAACCAATTCAAATTATTTGTATTACTACTATACTGTACTTGTATCCTAAACCCTTTTGATGAAAAGTGCGTAAACTAAAACCAACAGTGGGCCAAGAATGGACCCTTGGAGGACACCATAATTGCACTGATTTACAGAGTCTACTATTGCACCTCAAGGTTATGTAAGGTTTTACGTTTTCAGTTAGAACCAATAGGTTTGGGCCTGAGGACTGCAGACAGGGTGGGGAAATTGGAAAGAAAAGGACTCAAAACATTGTTGTTTTACTCTTTCTTGGGGGATATATTGACAGTACCAAAATTATGGAATACAACCAGCCTTTTTCTTTTAACACAAGGCCAACAGAGTGATCAATCTAATCAAAAGTAGAACAAAACTTAAGTTCTCATCGCTTGTCATAATTATACATATCTTTGGGGTCCATGTAATCTGTTGTGTTTTAATGTCCCACATATTTGCTGATACCAGGATTTCCCTGATAATCTTAAATCAACTGAAAATAAATCCTAATAGAAGACTTTTTATACAAACTTTGGGCTTTTTCTGTTCCTTTTGCATTGATCTCAGTCATTCTGCTGAAATTTATTCTCATTCAGTCGTCTTGCTTTTTAACTCAGATTGTCAGTCCTGCAATCGAAGAACAGAGCATTATTCTCACCACCTAAATGGCAAAAATTGCATCTCGGTTTGCTCTAAAGAATGTGATCAATACAGTCTGTTTAAACCACTGGCTTCAGCTCTCAGTGCATTTCTTGTGTTTCGGTGAAGGTCACCAACCAAACAGCAAAGGTCTGCCAACAGCTCAGTATTCTGCTCACAGTCCTCCCCCAGTTGCAGAAGTCTAGATTTAGAGATTTAGAGTCTAAATTACATCAGAGAAGCACACACTTTTTAGGAGCAGAGCCTTGCCAAATATAAAGCTAATCCCATGTTCTACTACTTCATTTTGGTCACGGCTGTCAGCACGAATGTCTGCTGCCAGCCTTTGAGGTCTATTCCAGCAAAAATCATTACAACATTTCTATGTGCCAAATGTTCAAAAAAAAAAACAAATCATAAAAAGATAAAAGAAAACACTGTTGAGCACCCAGCAAGCCATGGCTCCTTATTTAATCGACCTCTCTCAAAACCCTCATGGCTCCTGCTCATCTTAAAGTGGTGGCATTTTAAGCAGATCCACTTGAAAGTACGCCCCATGGCTGGGATACAAGTGCAGTTAGAAGACATTAACTTCACCATCTCTTCAATTCTCGGAGCAGAAATGGAAAAAAGTGCTGCGTCATGAGCTTTGTTGTTCTTTTTGTTGATTCAAATGAAATACTCTTATTATAAAATCTCATGAGTCCATATGGATTTTAAAAGCTGACTGTGCCAGCTTTTGAAATGACACTTACAGTGATCACTGGAGCTACAATTTAATCTACTGATCTACTGAAAGAGCTCCTTTGTGTTGTTGTCAGTGCTAGAATTTGGGAGATTGTTAATCATTCAAGAAATTGTCATTGTATTTTGAAGAAAGCTGAGTAATCCTCTTTGACATTTCCAAAGCAGCAGGCGCTAAAGTTACATGCCCGAGGCATAACAATGATCAATTGTCTTCATGTTGTTAAATCAACACAATACATGCTCCGGTGCTCTGTTCAGAATGGACTCTGGCTAAAGGCAGGTGACTCCAGTGACTCTCAGATAAGGGCAATGACTAAGTGACTACACATGCGTGGAAAACATGCTGTTTTAGTCAGACCTAACCCCAAATAACACCCCATTTGTACTTTTTATACCAATATACTAATTTCAGTGGGGATGGAGAGTACCCTAGCATGCACCACCACAAGAAAACCTGGACAGATATAAACCAGTCTTGTATCCCATAGAGAGACAGCTGCAGGTTTTTGAACTGTGGGTGGAAACCCAAGTGGATAGGACGAAATCATTTCAGCTCTTACAGGATTCATCTATCTTTTAGGTTTGAAGTGGGCGGGGCTCAGTTGGAAAAGTGTGATGTCACATTATTCTGTGTACCAATCATAATTTAGCGCCATTTGAATCAAAATCTATTGACAGCTATGGGGTTGTTTGCATATGTTGTAGTCATGAATATGTAACGGTATCAACAAAAAAATTACAAATTTGAAGCCAAGTTTTAGGAAAACTGTCTGAATGTAAATGGATTGCATATTAAATAGTGCATTTCTCATCTACTGACCTCTCAAAGCATTTTACAACACCTGCCAACATTCACCCACTCATGGCAGAGGCTGCCATTCAAGGTGCCAAGCTGCTCATCAGGAGCAGAGGGGTTCAGTGTTTTGCTCAATGACACTTGTCAAATGGCAAATCCTGCCCATAATCTAGTCATTTGAGTTGTTTTTGGAAGCACAAAGCTAGATTCAATGTAAATCTGACAACTAACAGGGATCCCTGGTAGGTGTGTTTTAGGACACAAGTACAAATAAAAGCAGGTCCTTGTGTGAAACAATATATATTGAATTGCCAACATTAAGAAAGTGTTTGGTGCTCTGATGATAGTTGTAAAAATTTTGTTCATCTGAATGGCCACAGGGTGAGTTGGTATGTAGCTTTAACACTCATTGAGCAATTCAGTGACCACTATTGGTGCCTTGAGGATTTAAAAATAGAGTCACTGTAGAAGAGACTACTCCCATCAGGATGAACATGATCACTCATGATGGCTTTCAGTGGCATTTACTTTGTCCCTCTGGGGTTGAACGGACAGAGAATAGCACATGCTCCCCCTCCAGGGACTGGCACAGAATGGGATGTGTACAATGAAAAGGTATACAATCTTGACAATTTTTAATGGGAAAGCTCTGAGGAAGGAGAGTAATGGCACTTGCTGAAGGTCGTGAGCTTTGTCTGAACCCATGATATTAAGGCTGCTGTAAGTCAGTTGAGACACCAGAATAGATTTTCCCTAAGGCTATTGGAGGGAAATGACGGTCATGCTTTTACTGTGAAAATGTGTTCAACTCAATGTTCAAATGAGTTCCAGACAGTAGATGTGTAGTGTTATGTGACAGTATTTTTCTACAGTTCATACCAATGTGACTATAGGCAAATTGAAGATGATTTTGACCTGTTTCGACCTAAGTAGGCTCATTTAAGGCTGACATGATGTTAACTTTTAGGTGTGAAATGACATGCTCTTTACACATTTTACAATATTTTTTCAGCTATTTAATCATCTATGAAACAAACAAAGTCTTACCTGTGCACATTCATTTCCTGAGGGGTCTTGGTGGCTTTATCATAGGCAACTTTAACAGATATCCCAATGGCAATGACGAGCGCTATGACCCCGCAGGTGATGTACACCGTGGTGTTGGTCTGGTCCAGCTCCGGGTCATAGGTATCACCTGTGGGCCCCGGTGAAGGGGGCTGGGTTTTGATCCAGTCTGGTGTGTTGTAGTTGGTGCAGCTCTTCTGCTCCAAGCGCATCCCCCGGTCCGCGCAGCAGAAGCGCAGGAAGCAGCTGCCGCAACAGAAGCGGTGATCGGTGTTGTTGCAGCTGAACTCTTTGTCGTACGCCCCGCTCACGTCGTAGTAGCCCAGACAGGTGTCGTGCTGCACCCTGGGAGCCTGGACCTGCGTGATCTTCCCCGGGACGGCCACGGACAGCGGGACCGCGGTGGTGCTGCCGTTGACCTCCTTCACCTTTGGGTTCCTCCTCGGCGGGAATTTGTTCTTTTTGTTGGTGGTGGCGGCGCACAGGACATTCAGCGGGTCTAAGTAAATCAAAAGAAGCAGAAGGTGCTTAATCCCCATCATTTGAGGACGCGCTGGTGTTTGTTCTTTGGCCTACACACTCTTCAGTCTGGTCTTTCCCTCTGAATATCACACTTCCACTTCTTACCGCGTGTAGCTTCTTGCGGGTTTCTTCATCGCAGGTACTCCTTTATGTGCCAAGCTTTGCTTCGCGGACTTTGACTGGCAGGTTTTGCTCTCACCAGACACACAAAGCATCTTCTGACTTTGATGTCGTCCAGTATAAATGTCTGTTTTCTTATCAAAGTTTGCCTTGGCCAAATGTCCTGTTGTGATTTCGGCTGCAGAGACGCGTTAAAGACGCGATGTTCTCCGGGAAAATCTTTAGCTGTTGATCTGGAGTATGATCGGAGCTCGTAGTTACACTGTGGAGAAGAGAGGCATGTACAGAGGGATTTAGTCGGTTAAATAGGACTTTATGTTAGGCCAAATATCCACGGGAAACTTAATTAATGAGCAGGCATCATAGAAGGAAGAAAGTGGATCGATAATTGGCAAGAACTGGGCTGATTGGAAAATGCGATCACTTTCAGCACCGCGGACAGCGCCCAAGTTTCCATCTGGGTGTTTGGAGCGCTTCAGCATCCAAAAGTAAAAAAAGATTCGACATTTCTTCTTATAATTACCCTTCAAACATAAAACGGGTTATTTAACTAGAGAATAGATACAATCCGTGTTCCTGTATTGCACATGGATTAGAAATATGTCGCCGGGGAACGTTTTATTTTGCCTCATTCGCCTTTATTTTACGCATCAACTTTCTTTTATCGGACATCCTAAGTGGAAACGGAGCATTGCCTTCTATATTTATTTTTTTTCCCAATGAGAGATACAGAAAAAAGATACAGATTTTAAAAAGAAAGAGAGCGGGAGAAGATGTGGAGGACTTACCGGGTTTACGATGGCCGGTAACGGGGTTGTCTCAGTCACTGCCACTGAATCAAAGAGCCTCAGCAAGACAACAGGCAAGACCTCTCTCTCCTCTCCGGCCCGCCCCCATCCTCTCTCTCTCTCTCTCTCTCGTCACCCCCTACCCTCCACCTACGTCACCGATTCAGGTAGGCTACCTCAGTTAATTATCAATCGACATCTCCCCCGCGCGCTTTGGTCATATGCCTCTAGGCTTCACTCGATAACTCGCAGAGGTGGAAAAAGAGAAACAGAAAGATAACAGTGTATTACAAGTTGTCTGCAAGAGGCGAGGCGTTGCTGTTGGTGTTCAGGCATCAGTGCACATGCAAGCTGCGTCCACTCACAAGTCACCAATCACGTCTGTGTGTGTGTGTGTGTGTGTGTGTGTGTGCGTGCAGCAAATGCGAATACATGCCTGAGCTGGTTTACTCTAGAATTGTAAATTAAATGCCAGGCAGATGGAGAGGTGGAGAGGATTTAGGTGCTTAAAAAATGTCTGGTGCCAATTTAGATTTTTTTATTTATTTTGACTTTCAAAGTAAAAGTGGTTGGTACTGGATGTTTGTAAAGGGCTATATGGGTGGAAAGTGCTGATATCAAGCACTAGCACAACGTTCTGACTTTTACTATCTAAAATTTGACTTTAATATTGAATTTCTTTCTCTGAGTTTATGTTCTTGGAAACATTTATCTAGAAATGTCCACTTTCTGTCAAGCATCCACTTCCCTCTCAGAATTACTATTCTTAAAAGTTTTACTTAAATGTGACTTTTGAGACTTTTAGGGAAATTTGGCATATACTGTTCTGACATTTTCTAATATCAAGTTTTTTTATAGTAAACATAACCCTCAGATTAATGACTTTTTTTGAACTTTAATCTGAGATTTATAACTTTTAGTCTGAAAGTTGTTGCCATTGTCTCGGATCCACTTTACCTTTAACAGAATTCATAATTTATTCAATTTCTTTATTTGACGTTAGTAGGCTATACAAATAAGAACTGTATGCGTTGATGTTCTAATCTGAGAAACCTTTACCTAAATTGTGCAAATCTATTCACAGGATTCACTTATACTTAAAAAAGATTTTTTTGTGACTTCATTAAGTTTTCTTCCTATCTAAAAATGCACTCATCTTTTAGAAATATGGCACTTTAATGCCTAACTTTTTGATATTATTGAACGTCAAGCCATTGCCAAATGAGTTGCTACAAAGCTAATTAAGACCACACAACTCTCTCTGTATTTCTCAGTATGGCTATCTTTAGAAGATTGTGTCGTCCGGTGACATTTCTGCACATAAACTCGAGTGAAGATAATTACCTGTTCTGAAGAGTCCATCACGTTTGTTTAATCCTTGTGTCCTCCTTGGCGACTAGCACCTGCGTGGAGGTGAGGGGATGAGGAGGCATCATGTGGATGTGCCAAAAGTTTCGTTGTCATTACTTATACCCCTACATGGTTATTTTGATAAACAGAGACCATTCCAAACGGAGAATTTGCCTCTTAAAAAGATTCTTTCTGAAAACTCCGGCCAGAGTGGAGATTTTAGAAAATATTTGCATGAACTGTGAAAAACGGAGGTGTAGGAAGCCGACGTCACAGCATGCGCCATAACTTGCACCTGCGCCAAAAGTGTGATTTATGTTTATGTCATTTGGCTACTGTGACGGATGCATTCAGAGTAGCAGTTGCATACAGCCGCTTTATTATGTCAAGGAGCAGAGACAAATGAGTGCTCGGAGGTCAGAGATTTTCGGGATTGTGATTGGCTAACGCGGGCTTGAGCTTGTCGTTGCACTGTAGGTTTGGCATGCTCTTGAAGGCATATATACACAGGTTTGTGTAAACAAACACTTTTCTGAAAACTGACAGGTGTGCACAATGCTATTTTTGAAAACAGAGAGAGTGAAATGTCCGTTTATGAAAATAGCGTGTAAACGTAGCATTAGAATTCCCGATGGGAGTGGCAGAAAAATACGCACTATAGCTTTAACATACTGAGGTTGAATCCGACCATGTGACAGAAAAATTTAAAATTCTATTTCCATTTTCCCTACACAGACTGAAAGGCACATTAAACATGTCTTCTTGTTTCATCCAACTTTAACATTCAGCTCATTTATAGATCAATTAATTTATTATTTCCTTCCATAATGCAACTGTCTATCTCCAAAAAGGCATTACAATCAGAAAATGGGGATTGGAAGACAGTTATTAATAAGGCAAAGCAAGGCAAGGCAACTTTATTTGTATAGCACAGTTCAGCAGCAATGCATTTCAAAGTGCTTTACATAAAACATCAAAACACAGTTAAAAATTAATACAAATTGATAACAAATTGTTAATAGGAAAATCAAAACAATAATTACAAAATTAAAAACAATTAAAAGTAGATTAAATACAAGAGTAAATTCACAATGGAGTGCAATGAATTAGCAAAAAGAGAGGTCTTCAGCCTTGATTTGATAGAGCTGAGATTAGGTGCCGACCTATAGTTTACTGGAAGTCTGTTCCAGATTTGTGGACCATAGAAACAGAACGTAGCTTCCTCCTTTTTGTTCCAACTCTGGGGATGGCAAGCAGACCTGTGTATGATGACCTCAAAGATTTCTGCGGTTCATACTTTACCAGCAGATTCGAAAGGTAAATTGGTCTTAACCTGTTTGACAAGTTATAAACCAACAGGAGTATTTTGAAATGTATTCTTTGGTGTACAGGAAGCCAGTGTAAGGACTTGAGAACCGGAGTCATGTGATCCACCTTCTTGGTGTCAGTGAGGACTCGAGCAGCAGCGTTCTGAATCAAATGCGGCTTTTTAGGAATCTTTTTAGGGAGACCTGTAAAGACACCATTGCAGTAGTCAAGTCTACTGAAGATAAAAGCATGGAAAAGTTTTTCCAAATCCTGTCGGCACATAAGTCCTTTTACCTTTGATATATTTTAACCCTCATGTTGTCCTCGGGTCAAATTTGACCCGTATCACAAAAATGGGCCTTTGAAATAAGCACTGAAAATGTCAGCATTAGAAATATCAAATAACTTTGAAAAAAACATCAGAAAAGCACCCACAACATTGAAAAAGTGACAAAAATGTTTTAAAAAAAGCAATAATAGTGTTGAATTTTTTTTTTTTTTTTAAGATTAAGATTTCTTCAAGGGTTAAAAAGATAAACGGCAGATTTTGTTACTGACTTAACAAGGCTGTTAACATTTAGGTCGGAGTCCATAATTACGCCAAGATTTCTGGCTTTGTCTGTTGTTTTCAACATTGTTGTTTGAAGATGATCGCTGCCTTTTAATTGTTAATTTTTTAGGTCCAAAAATGATCATCCAGTTTTTTATTTGTTTAATTTTAGAAAATTCTGGCACATCCAATCGTTGGTAGGTTTAATGCACCTAGCCAGATATTGTAATGAACTGTAGTCCCTGGGCAACAAGGATATGTAAATCTGTTTGTCGTCAGCATAACTGTGGTAGCTTATGTTGTTGTTTTCCATAATTTTAGCTAGCGACAGCATGTAGATATTAAACAGTAGAGGCCTCAGGAAGGAACCTTGGGGAACTCCACATGTCAAACTTGTACGCTCAGATGCATAATTACCTATTGACACATAGTAATTTGTATTCTTTAAATAGGATTCAAACCACTTTAGTACTGTGTCAGAAAGGCCTACCCGATTTTCCAGTCTGTTAGTAGTATTTCATGGTCAACTGTGTCAAATGCAGCACTGAGCTCTAGTAATAGTAAAATTGTAGTTCTGCCACTATCAGTGTTTAAATGGATGTCATTAAAGATTTTCAGAAGAGCATTAGTGCGGTGATGTGGTTGGGAACCCGACTGGAAGGTATCAAAAACGTTGTTTCAGAACAAAAAAAAAAGATTTAGTTGTTTAAAAACAGCTTTTTCAATAATTTTGATATCGGTCTGTAGTTGTCCATTAGTGTATGTACATATCTAGGTTATTTTTTGAAAGAGTGGCTTGATTACTGCAGTTTTTAAGACCTGTGGGAAGATACCTGCTTCAAGATGCAAAAGATCTGAGGCCAAACAATTCGAAACATTTTTGCCAGTTGGTAAAAAATCAAGGCAACAGGAAGAGGTTTTCAGATGTTGTATGATATCCTCCAGGTTATCATGGTCAATTGTTTGAAATTGTGTTATATGGGAGCAGTGAAACAACACGTTGTGTCCCTGATATGAAGGCAGTGACTGTTCTAATTTTCTGAATTCTTTTCACTGAAGAAGATGGCAAAGTCATTGCACGATTTGGTGGAAAAACGGTCAGATGCTACTGGTACTGGAGGGTTTGTTAACCTATCAACAGTAGCACACAGAGCATGTGAATTATAAGCGTGTTTAGTACTGTTGTCAAACGATTAAAATATTTAATCACGATTAATCGCATTAATGTTATAGTTAACTCAAAATTAATCACAATTAATCACACATTTTTATCTTTTCTAAATGTCCCTTGATTTGTTTTTGTCCTGTTATTTATTCTCATTTTAATGCTCTTATCAACATGGAAAAGTGGATTGGCTTGCTTTGTGCAAATGTTTTTGGTATTTCAGACTGGACATGCTGCGATGGTAGCTCAGTTCGCAACGACCAAACACACAGATCACTTTGGTCTTGTCAATGGAACCACAATGGAACCATTTCGGCACCTTGCGCTTTCCATATACTCAAAATGTAACGTTACTACTCTTTGGCCGCCTCGCAAGCCCAAACAAGTGTGTGCAGCGTTTTCGGTCTAGCTAGATCCGGTGTAGTTGTATTATTAGTTGATGCAACAGCATATGAAGAAAACTACAAACGTTGCTAGGCCAAAAATAAGGTCAATCTTAAAAAAATTGATAAATAAACATAAATGAAATTGACGTTAAAATGGGTTTGTGTTAATAACGCGTTTAACTGACAGCACTAGTTTTTAGCTATATTCTCAGAGAAGAAGGACCGCCTTGCATTCCTCAAATCCAAATTGTGAATGCAAAGTCTCTCTTTATGGACTTGGAGATTTGTTTTTTGCCATCTGCGTTCAGCTTTTTGACACTCTCTTTTTTCAGATCTTACAGGTGCGACATTTCTCCATGGAGGGTTTTTTTTTTTCTTGCCAGAGATAGTGTTGACCTTAACAGGAGCAATGGTGTCAATACTGACCTGTTACTGAGACGCCAGAGGGGGCGGATGTGGAGGAGAAATGAATTAATTTTTCACTCATGCTTTCAGTGATGTATCGTTTTCTAATTACCTCTGTTTTTTTTTTTTACAGATATAGAGCTGTTAAAAACACACAGAAATGGTCAGAGAGAGCAACATCATTCACCACAACTTTGGAAATGTTGACCTTTAGAGATAATTAAGTCCAAGATGTGACCCTTGTCGTGTGTGGCCGTAGTCACATGTTGAGTTAGCCCTTACTTTTCAAAGATACAGTTCAGTTCCTTTGCACTTCTATCCTCAGGACTGTCGACATGGATGTTGAAGTCACCAGCAGCAATTACACAGTCAAAGTCAACACAGATCATAGACAGCAGTTCAGCAAAGTCATCAAAGAGGCTGCACAGTACTTATGTGGTCTGTAGATATTTAGACATATAGCTCTAGGAAGCAACATTTCCAACAGATCTTTGCATACATAGGAATGAGTCTTTGAACAAAATAGCGACCCCACCTCCTCTCTAATTAACTCTATTTTCACTCATAAAACTGAAGCCAGGGGATGCAGACTCAATGAGAACAGCAGCGTTGCTATTCTGATCTAACCAGGTTTCACTTAAAAACATAAAATCAAGATTGTGTTGAATAATGATCATTCATTAAAAATAATTTTCCTGCTAAAGATCTGACATTTAAAAGAATTGTTGCATTGCTGCTTCACCACTTTGCGTGGTCTGTTTCTAATAATAACTGGAATGATGGAACTGTTTTTATGGACTAGTTAATTGTAGAGGAGGAGATTATGGAAGAGGGAACTGTGTTTGAGCATGTGTTTTTGGGATGTGAACCGTCAGCCATTCCTCTGCGTCTGCAGGGCATGCTGCATATTTCCACAGCATCTGGCTGCCTCGTGCGTTAGGATGAATGCATCCCTACCTGACAGAGAGCCACATTCCCAAAACAGATTAAAATTAGCAATGAACCCTATCTTTTAAATGTTGCAGGCATTCTGAAGCCAGGTGTTGAGGCTAAGGAGTCTGCTAAAAAGGTCTTTTCTTCGACCTAGCGAACAACTTCCCATTGTTCTTTAAAATGTCAATAAGAATGCATTTTCACGGTGGGACATGACATTGTGTCCACAGTGGCCTACAATGCACTTGATTGATGTTGGAAATAAGGGTATCAGATCCATAACTTTAGCATGGAGGTCTGCAACCTTGGCTCCTGGAAAGGCAGTGTGTGCATTAAATAATCACATGCGTCAGGAGAATGAGTCACCAATAATTATTGTGGTTGGGGGGGAATAGTGGAGGAGGAGCGGAGGACTGTGACTGGCCAGTGACAGGAAGAGAACAGTTTCAGATGGACAAGGAAAGGAAGAATGCTTTCTTGGTAGGGAATATGGTTCTTGGGGTACGTTCGGTCCAGGCAGCGGCTGCCACCAGATCGTCTGATCACCGCATCAGACGCTCTCGTCGAGATACAGCAGCTCTCTCCCATGACGACAGCTGGCCAGATGGCTCTGGAGACCACCACCCGGGGGGCTGATCCACAACCATGGGGAACCACAGCACCTGACACCTGAAGGGGGGTCGGTCCGCAACAGACCACAACAGCTACTCCACCAGCCGCTGACCGAGAAGCTCCAGCACTCGTAGTCCTCGGGCACGATCCGGGACTACTAGCCGCCAGCTCCGATAAGGCATCAAAGCAATTTGAAAGGCTGATGGTGGGAGGCGATGTAGAAGGCAATGGAGCCCTCTTAAAGCTGCAAACCACCGCAGTCCAGGACACCTTGATGTTCGGCGTAGAGCAGGATGATGATGGGTGCTGGTGGTAGGCAGATGGGTCCCAGTGTTCTATGTCATGGAGGGCCGCCGAGAGATGAAATCCAGAGCAGGTGGTTAGTAAAGCATCCTGAGTTTTTTTGGTCCTCTGAAAGCCTATGAATTTCTTCTTTGAGATCGTTTTCACACCTTAATAATTCATAAAACACTCAACAGGAGTCCTTTCTTGTTTCCTGCTTGTGGCGTGAATCTACTTTATCTCCTAAGAATGAGAATTTCTTTGTTTTCTTCCAAGTCAACTCTCTAGGCTCATTCATACAAGCAGCTTGCATTCAAGACACTAGTAGTGAAAAAAGAGTGAATGCTTACAGCTAAATGGGCAAATTAGGCACGGTTACAAAACAATGATTGTTTTGTGGTTCGTATCAAATAATCTACTGGCTTAACCTCTGTGGGTTGATTCTGAATGAGCTTTGAGAACAAAGTGAAATGCATCAGGGTTCAGTACAGTACACAAAGGTACAGTCTTTTTCATTGAGATGGAATTTTAATCGTATTCAAAAATGTGTTTGAATCTGGTATATCAGCTTGTACCAGATGGTGAAAATGAGCACATTAAAACATCCCAGACAGGTAATTTGACAGTGAAAGGAAACCATGTCATATTGACTTTCAAATACTTTGCTGTCATTGCCTCAACTCCACTGTCCTCATTCGCTTGGTTATTATCTGGCATGTCAAAGCTCATCCATCTGGTGTGCAGACTAAAACCACTGCCAAGATGTGTTGGTCTTTGCCGATTTGAGTGCTATTGGATCAAGGTGAATGCTGTTCGGCCAAGGTCTATTGTTATCATTTTTAGAACAGAGAGGTATCATGTAGCTCCCCCATTGAATTAATTACATTGACAAAAGATTAATTTGTCACAAGCCTATAATTCTGCATGTTACCATCGATTATGACGCCAATGGGTGACAACGAGGATGACAATGATGATAATGACCATGTGACGATAGCAATGACAACAATGATACATTATGTAAAGATGATGAAAGTAAGAGAGTAGAACAGCCGGATGGGATAGGAGGAACGCTCACCTGATTAATATGCCATTTACAAAAACACACTGGAAAAGCAGTTTGCTCGACATACCAAAGAACATTTTAATGCCAATATCTAAATATAGCTAAACATTGGAACATTACATTTCATGAAAGGTTAGGTTATACAATGTAGGGAAAAAAAATATGAGGGAAGGAGAAGAATGAAAAAAATCTGCTCCATAGGGAGTTTACTGTATGGGACTCTCAAAAATGGACTGCCAAGTCCAATGACTGGTTACATTATTCGCATTGCTAGGCTTATCTCTATAGCACTGTGAAGTAAATTCAGGTTACCACAGTTTACATTCTGGAATAAGAGAAAAAAAAAGCTCTGTGTTCTTTGCATTTCTTGAGACGAATCACAATCATGCTGGGCGGCAAGCTCCGGACACATGGGCGGTGGCTCTGCAAAATGTTCTCGGGAATCTCAGGAAGGAACTTGTTTTAGCAGAACATTTGCACCCTGCAAAAGAAAATTCCACATACAGTATAAAATGAAGATAACTATGCACACAATAAAGTAACGTGATCTAATTAGCCGGGTACACGGTTAAACGTAGTTTGCTCTTAACAGTGTATCGCCGTCTGTACTTCATCCACAGCAATCCCCCCCAATCGGTCCCAACATATCCCAGTTAGAGCATTACGAACCATGCAAGACTGACTTGTTGCATGAGCTAAACGTTCTTCAAAATGTACCATTTTCAGTGTGTAGCTTGCTAGCTCGATGTTTGCTGTTGTTTCCCAAAGCGCAGAACGGCAACACGACAGTGGGGAAGAAACATCCAACCAAACGTTATCCTGGACATGAACTGGCGTCGATCCGGACTACATAATTGGACACCGCGGGGCGACGTGGGGTTTTGTTTGGTACAGTCCACAGCAGATTATGTAAATGCACTACCCCCTTTCCAAAAGAATGGAAAGCCGTGCCGCCTGTGGCAGCTGCAGTCTTTGTGAACGCAGCTTAAGATATAAAGTGTGATCATCTTCCCAGCGCCCCTGACAGCGTAGCAGATAATGTGACATGGATACATGAAAAAACATGGAGCTTTTGATGAATGTCTTTCCACACTGGATGCTCTGGATGTCAGCGTTAGCAAATTGGACCTCCATTCCTCTGTCAGTCAAAACGGCACATCAGATGGCATGTTGAGCACAAAGGGAAGAGCGATTGTCCATTAGTGTTTAACAGCTCTGAGTGCATAAAGCTGGCCTCAGCAAAAAGCTCTGACAGGTAACGGCGGGGTCGACATTGGCTGAAGAATAATGAGACCATATTTCCACAGAAGAATGAAATAATGAACGACACAGAGAAATCTCGAGCTTCCGAGGCGGCTTTTTCGAAGCAAGAGCGCAAAAAACAATCACACAAGCAAAGTAATACAGCTCTTTACGCCACTGTCGGAAGGCTCTTGAAAACACTTGCCTTGGTAATTGTCACGTTGATTAGTATCACGGATATTTGCCCCACATTCCCTCTCTAGTATCTAGTTGGTCTATATTTTGTCTTTCAATCAGGGATTTTATTTGGGTCTTGATTTGGCTTAGCTCAGAGCACCAACCAAAATGTCTGCCCCAGTTCTGGTGCAGAGGGGAATAGCTCTCCTCTGACACCGGCCCTGTTCAAGGGTCCGTTCCGTCGCCTTTGTTAACGAGCCAGGCAGTCTCAACATGTTTCAAAAGCTCAACACTTGATGCAAAGTGAATCTTAACACCATTTTGGTATGGCTGTGCATCTTCAAAGCACATCAAGCACACATAGGCCTGCAGAACTAGCCCTCCATTTTGGAGTTATTTGCATACAAAGCATACCATGCTGTTAAAGCTATGAGTAACAGACAAAGTGGATGATAAGTGAGAGGGTCCATTTGGGGACATAAAAGTTGAGCCCAAAGAATAAAGTGAATAAAACCAATAAAAATAAAAAAATGAAACAATAACTTGTCAAAATTCTTTAAGAACTTATTAAAAGTCATCTCATTTATATCAAATGTAATTCTATTATTTTTGCTTTTAAAGGAGTTAAAAAAGAATCCTAAAAACATTTTTTTTTATGTCAGTGATGGCTTCTTCCATGAAATATGCACACATATTCCAGAGTAACTACAGATTTTTTTCTCAGTGGTGGGGGAAAAAAAAGGTTTTGATTGACAATATTACTTATTTATTAATTACAGGACTCTTTTGAGGCAGAACCAAACACTGCAGTTAATAGATAATATTCAAAGTGATGGCAGGATGCCTGTGCACTCTGACTGAGCTTGTACTACTCTACCAGCTCACCTGTCAGAGAGACTTTTATTCCCATGTGGAAGTAGTCCTGATGATCTAATGAATTATTTACCAAATATTATGTAAATGAGAAAAAAAAAATCTCATGTTCATTGCCCTTATTTTCATGGAGTCTGCTCCTCTCATCCTCGAGGGTATACTTTAAATCAATTTGAGAAAACTAATGTGGAAGTTTTTCTTGCTGTAGTTGATGCCAAATGTCAAATGAACCATTTATCTTTGTTTCCAAAGATGATTATTTGATGTAGTCACAGAAATATTTCTAAATTAATTGTCTTGGGTTCACCATCAAAAGCTCATGATCACAGGTGAAGGTTATCAAATTAAAAACAGTTTCAACAACATTCAAGGCAGCAAGCAAAGACATTTGGTAATTGGAAACAGAAAAAAAGTGTTCTCTCTCATTTTTTATACATTAGGGTAGTAATGAACAGTGAACTAACCAATAACTATATTGTAAAGTTTGCAGATGACGCAGTCATAGTAAGTTTAATGGACTCCACTGAAAGATCTCACGGACCTGTACCACCCTATTTTTTTTCAACTGGTGCAAAAAAGCCTTTTTAGACTTAACCCTTGTATGGTATTTGGGTCAAATTGACCCATTTCAAATTTTTACAAGAAGAAAAATGGTCATTTCCATTTTTTTCTACCTGAAAATCAATGGCCTTACCTTATTTTCTGTAATAAACATGTATTCCTAACTCAATTCAGAAAAATATTCTAGATACGACCACTTATGTTTTTTCCATAGTGGATTTTTTAACATGAATTATAACCTTATGACAAAAAACAAATCACATTTCCATTTTTAACTGTGTTCTAGAGACTGATTGCATCCCTTAAACATATATATGTTATCTCAATTGTTTGAAATTGAGATACAGATAATATTTGATAATAGATTATGAAGTAACATTTTATTTCAGAATTGTTTTTAAAACCCCAAATAAGTCCCGGGTCAATTTGACCCGAGGGATACGAGAGGGGCCCGAAAGTGGAGACAATACAAGGGGTAAATGTTATAAAGACAAAGGACATGTCCATTGATTTTAGACGTCACCATCCAACTCCTGACAAAGATGATTAGAGGTTGAAATTGTTGAGTCATACAAGTATGAGGGAATCATCATTGACTGATGACAGCTAAACACAGACACGCTCAGCAACGTCTCTTCTGTCTGAGACAGTTAGCTAAGTTTCAAGTGGACAGATCCCTGATGACATTGTTTTACAAATCTTGTATTGAGTCCGTCTTTACTTTTTCATGTATTTGCTGGTGTGCTTCTCTTAGTTTAAAATGGAACAACACATTAGCAATGGTAAATAACGTTAGCAGCAAAATCATTGGGATTCAGCAGATGAAACCAACTGAACTGTACATGTGCGTAAAAAAGTGATAGTTCTCACCCCCTGCATGCAGAATTTAACATGCTGCCCTCCAGGCCACCAGCCAAAACAAATAGACATGAAATTCTCACATCTGCTATCTCTCTGCTTTTAACTCCTTAAAGAATATGCAGCGTCTGCACATAAGGCACACTTAAACTTTTAATGTTGAGGTATTCATTTACCCATTCGGTCTGACCCTGTATTTTTTATCGATGTTGTCGTCTTTATTGTCATGTACTGTATGTCAACTTCTTTGCTACTGCAGCAAAACTAATCGTCCCTCGGGGACAATTAAAGGACTTGAAAATGAATTACTTTGTCGTGCATCAGAAAAGAACAGTCCAGTCAGAGTGCATGCACCAACCCCCGAGGTAAATTCCTTGTAAGTGTTACTTACTTGGCCAAAAAAAACGCTTTTTCTGATTTTGAATCAGTGTCTGTAACTTTTAGAAACCCTCGATGTGTTACTCACACCCACTTCACACTGTGATTGATCAGCCGTGTGGAGGTGAGAGAGGAGCCAAGGTTTGATCTCCTCTCTCAAGCTCTCTGTTCTTCCATTAGTTAGACTACTATTTCTGTCACTTTGCGTTTAACAAACTGAGTGCCATGCCATGATTGTCTTACTGGAGAGCTTTCTAAAAATGGGTGTCAAACTTTAAAAAAAAACAAAAAAAAAACACCACTTTTCAAAAAGCTTTACCCATTATGATACAGAATCAATAAAGGAAAAAAAAACACACCATCAGAAGCGTTAAAATCCCAGATAATAAGAGCAAATACAGATACTAGTTTAATAAATAGAATTAAAAAATAATGACCAAACCCTAATATATTTTGTAGATTGTTGACATGGCTGAGACGCAATCGCACACAGAGACATCTAGACTATGCAATCTAGACTATATACACACATATATACACACACACAAATACACTGCTGTTTTCTCTTAAGAGGCAGACAAGAAGCATTTCGTTAGAATCAATTTTTATACCCATCCCAGTTTTGGAGGTGTTCCATAAACATAATGAGTATTTTTTTTTATCATTAGATCAATGCAATCAGTTTGGATGTAAAAGTTGTTACAGACTTATTACATTGTTGGATGTCCACATTGCTTTGAAGATACACTCTACAAGTAGAGGGTGAAACATTTTAGGGACTCATTTTAGGGATACCGTCCCATTTTAGGGACGGTATTCCCGTGGGAGTCCCACAGTACGAGAGTTAATTTCCTTGTTAGTAACGGGACGGAGCCGGAGATTTAATAAAGATATGACGATGCGATGAGTGCTAGGCTACCACTTAAAACATCTTTTAAGCTTTGCACAGGTTAGGCTAATAGGTAGACTACTACTTTTGAGTGTGAGAAGATCGCCGTTAGGAATTACGTAATGAAATCGCCCAGGCCTGCAGGTAATGCATGTATAGTGTAGCCTAAATTTCCAAGGCAACCTCAGTGATTTGACCAAACATGCTACAGGGGGGGGGGGCAACAGAGTCTGATAACTTTAGACAACATAGGGAACGAAACTGGAGCGGGACGGGATTCGGGAGTCTTTCTCTTGGGATTTTGCAGTCATGTGTCGGCAGTCATGTGATCGGGGATATGGCGGGAGAACTTCTGTGGGCTCAGGATGGGCACCAGATGTTTTAGTTGTATACCTTGCAGTGCATTGTATCTGTTTTGTATTCAGAAGGCATTCTTTTTAAAAAGGACCAAAATGACGACATAGTACTCTTTTAACACATGTACGTATTACCTGTTAATTATCAAAGTACTACTTGCATACTTGCCACTGCAGTGTGTGCTAAATGGTCGTGTTATGATGTGGACAAACTGAGTTAAAGACATAAAAAGCTCTACGTTTTGAATATTGGGCTGTAAAGATGTTTATTCTGAGGGGATCCGGAGCATCCTTCAGACCAGATAAATAAAACAAAAGTTCAAGAAGCCCATCTGTGTCTTTTATCAAACTCGGTAAAGCTGAGCAGCCAGAGAGACCCGGTTGGTGCATTGATTTCTGTAATCTGTCTCTATTTGACACACCTCACTGCTCTGTGATGCATTGAAGGGGATTATAAAGTACACTTAAACTTCTAATTTGGACCCGAGTGACCAGATGAGCGGCACCTTAAAGAATACATAATGCATGCTTAAATAATGTAAAGGAGGGTCAAGGGAAATTAAAACTTGTTTGTTTAAATGTCTGTTTTTTCTTAGATTGTTAAAAAACTGCATAAACTATGCAGGAGGGAAAGAGTGAAAGAAATGCAGAGATTTTCTCAAAGGAGCTCAATGATTGCAAAGTAAATATGAAAACAGAAGTTGAAAAGCAGATTGTGTGTGTGTGTGTGTTGGAGTGCATCACACCATCACAGGTGTTTGTGATGAACAAACACATTCACGAGAAGACATCTGGCTGTCAGAATTGATTGGCAAATAAAGTGCACTTTAAAGAGCGAACACTCCAGTCTTTAAGAGGGACTTTGTAGCAAACTAGCATATTTCGTATCCACACGTCCAATCAAATTACACGAAAAATAAGTTCTTACTGTAGTACAGGAGAAACTGCATTCTTATCGTGCTGGTTTGCATGATTTGGAGAGAAGAGTGTAATAAAAGTTGCCAGAGGAAACAGAGGCCGCAGAACTCGTTTCCTCGTTTTCATCACTTATGCAACACTAATAACCGGTAGGGTGGGGGTGGGGGTGGGGGGACCAGAGTAAAGGGTGTAAACTTTAGAAAACAGTGCATTTGTCTTGTTTAGCTCAAATTGTGGTGCTAAACTCATTTCACCTCTGCTCCAGCCCAACTTCCCATTGAATGCCGGGGCGATGGTTTGTTTTCAGGAGAAACCTTGGATGGCTGTAATGAACTGAATAATCCTTGGGGCGCAACGATTGCTCTTTCTCCGTCTGGGTTTTCGGTGGGTTTTTTCTTAATAGCGCCTTTCACCGTGAGCGATTACCTTTATCCGTGTTAGCAGCTGTTGACGGAAAACGCACTCTAAGGACGTACACTGAACCCTGATGAGCTTGAGGTCACATGATATGGCCAATCATCGCTTTGTTTGTTCTCCTTAAGTGTGTGATAATTTCAATGGTCCGTGGCCGCTGCTCGCCAGCGCTTATCATGATCATTTTTGTGGCGCCTGCATGCAGTCAGAACACTACACGCGATGCTATTATTTCTGTTCAGCAGGCCTGACGGTATCTAGGGAGGATTACTGCTGCTTGTCTGTCTCTCCCTCATGTTGTTGTTGTTGTTGTTGTTGTTTGTTGGGGTGTTGGCGCATCGACTTTGCAGGTACTGTAAGACGCACCAGTAAACACAGCCTGCAGCCTGAGTGGAGAGTGCTGCCTGTGACAAAGTCCATTCTGTCAGTGGCACCCAATCAATAATGGACCCAGCAGTATCCTACTGCACAAGCTATGTGTGTGTGTGTGTGTGTGTGTGTATGTGTGTGTCGCGCCAGGAAGCAAAATGTGGAAAACAAGCCCCCTCTTTTTTTTTTCTAATCTTTTCTCCCATCTCAAAAGGGACGGGGGACTACCTAAAATACAGAAAACAACAACAGTACACACACACACAAACACACAAAATATGGTGTCTGTCTTTTTCAGGGCTTGATCCTTCCCCCTCCCCCAAGGGGAGAGTTGTTAAATTGTAGCTGCATAGTAACAGCTTCCTCTGAATCAATTACCATTTGGAAAGAAATGTCACTGCTTTGGAAACTGTCACCGGGCACGGAGACTGAGAGGGACCGCCGGTTTATTAAGCATGGAATAGATGCTGAGGGCTATGTAAACACACACATTCTTGCTGATATTTAAAAAATAAAAAAAAAGACAGATTTCCAATTAAACTATCATCTTTCACTTGGATATGCATTGCAGAGGTGGGAAAAAAATAGAAAATGGAAAATCCACTGCCCACATTGTTAAGGTTTCCACATGGTGTGTGTCCCCAGAGACTCTGAAGCGGGAGTTCTATAAGTTATCATGATACCTAATTAAGCCGAGTAAAGCTACTAAAACACTCAGAGACTCTATAGATACCTTTGCTCTGGCAACATAAGATTTGCATGGGATTGCAACAGAAGTCCAAAGAAATTGTCCTCAGATACATGCGTTCGCTGTGAGTGAGAAAAGCAATAAGGCCGAGTGATTGAAATGTCAATATAACATTTACTTTTAATAACCGAGAGGCAAGAAGGACTTGACGTGTATTATGAGAAGAGGAATCTCTTAAGCCTTCTCCCTCCTCACGTGGTTAGTGGACAGTGTTTGTTAAAAAGAGAAGAAGGGCTGACGCTCAGTCTAAACACGATAGGAGTCATCGCCATGGTTTCATTTAGAGATATTGTCTCCAGGCTGCAAAACAGTGAAGCTTTGGAACCTGTTTTTTGTGATATAGTCATGCTAGATTCAGGTGTAGACGGCAGGCATGAGAAAACATTCTCACACGCATTACCTCAGATTACAAGGTGTTTTTTTAAAATACAGAACGTTTAAAGAGGAAATATGCATAGAGTTGTTGTTTTTTTGTGTCTATTTTCAGTGTACTTGCCCTGGTGAGATAAAAACCATTAAGACTCTGGGCCCTATCTTGCACCCGGCGCAGTGCAACGCCCAACACAAGTGTCTTTGCTAGTTTAAGACCGACGCAGTTGACAATTTCCCGTTTATCATTTAAATAACAAACGCACTTGCGCCCGTCTTAGCGCCCATGAGCGCGCTGGTCTTAGAAGGAGGTGTGTTCAGGTGCATTCTTGGCGTATTGCTATCTTGAGGCAGCGGGAAGTGATCGCGCCATTGACCAACAAAAAAACCTGGTCTAAAGTCAATAGCACAGCATTTCTTGCTATTTTAACAGCAAATTAGTATTAATTATGCACAGCGTGCGCACACTCTTCTTGCTACACAATTTCCCCCTTACATACTACTTGTTAAACCCTGTCTAGATGCTGAAATGCCACAGTCCATACGTATTTTTTAAGTCCTGCCCCCACACCCACCTGTTCCCCTTGTCCAGCCTCTGCTCTGCTGATTTTGGTGCATGCTTGCTGGGAGTGACGAGACCAAACGACACTAACTAAAAGTTCATCCGATGAGTTAAAAATCATGAACAAAAAAATGCAAAAGAGACTGTTTGATGAGATCATATCCTTTATCTTTGTGCAATTTCACATGATGTTCACTTTTGAAGGATCTGCTAAAGCATGTCATTTCCACGTGTCCATACCGATGACTTTGAATTACGTTATCTCTGCGCCTATGATATTCTCTTTTCCACGTGTACGATGTAGCCTCCTTACCCAGAGCAAACGACCTAATTACTTATCGAGCCCTGTGTCCCAACATGACACTGCAAGGCTGACAGTGCTCAGGCAAATATGTCCCTTTGTTTTACAATGTGCATACAGCATCTTCTTATTTTTTTTTTTTGTGTTGAGACTTGTAAAGTCTGTTCTTTAAAGACGCCACAGTCAACTTTCAACACACTTCTGTTAAAGCTAAAGAACACAAAACAGCCATATGTCACTAGAATTGGGAGAAAAGAGCTGCTTCTTTCCGGTGGTTTGTAAACTCAGTTATAGCACACGCCCTGCAGAGCTACAAGGGTGTCTTTGCTTTCTCCTTTCCCCAGTTATTGTTTTTAAACCAAATTTGAACTTGTTGGTGTGTCTCCAAAGGAAAATGAAATATAATCTCTTTATATATGGCCTACAGTCAGTTCAAATATTGAATTGTGCATATTGCAGAAGGTGCGAGGAAAGCGTTTTGGGTCCAGCAGCATAAACACAAGAGAATGAAAAAGAATGAGGCGATTAAACGTCGGAGGAGGAGAAAAATGTGAAACTCTTGAGGCAGAAATGTTCCTGCCTCTGCCCTTGCTTTGGTTCACACTTTGAGCATGTGTCAGTCTATGAATGGCTGGCGCAGGAGGATGCATGGAGCCAGCGCTGGCATGAGATGATGACTGATATGGTCCCATCTCATTGCTCGTGGAGGATGAAATATAAGACAGGCTCTCCATACAGCCTGGAGTGAACTTTGCTTCATTTTGCCCACTTAATGGTCCAGCACCACATGCCAGTCGGCCTTTATCACCTCCATCACTCCACTTAATCAGAAGTGCTGGCTTAGGACTCCCTCTAATCAGACCAATTAGACTTTAAGGCCTTGTCTTTCTGGCGGACGCCCTCTTAAGTCAGGAAACTCTTTGGCTTCCTCCTGCCTGGCTGGCACAAGCCCAGCCAAGCTTTTAAAGAACAACCTTGAGCATTTTTTTTCTTCTTTATATTTTTGACATAACCTTAATTTAACAAGGGAGGTCGATTTAGAACAAATTGTTACTCACGATGACACTGAAGATTAATGTCTCTCGGGGGTTTAAAAGGGACTTCTGTATATGGTATATGCCAACAAGACAATTAAAAAAAACTAACAGAAAAGGGATTTCAGCAATACTTTACTGACAGAAAAACTCGCTAGCTTTGTCACGATGCTAGAGTCACGATTCTAGAGGCTAAGAGGCTCCGACAGCTTCGATGTCGCACGGACCTCTGCAGGAAATCATTCCTACCACAGGCAATAAAACTCTTTAACACGTCATCATTGGGTGCTAGATAAGACTCTGAGACACCACAATACTGCACTAAGTGCAACCTGCACAATTGGTTTATTTACATTTTAGCATACTATTCAAGCAGTTGCACATTTTGTATTCCCATGCTATATATATATTCAAATATTATCATCCGTTGCCATTCTGGCAGGCTTCAGTCAGTCAAGCCTGTGAAACCTTTCTAAACATCAAATGAGTGTTTTTATCACACTCTGCGGTGTGAAAGCCATCCTGAGACATTTTATCATCATAAACAAGGCTCACATGACGAATAAGGTAAAAAACTGCCAGATTGCATGGCACGTGGAACATCAGATCAAGATTCTAAATAGCTTTGAATGTAAAAGAGAGATTCATAAACTTCATGGTTAGCGGTTGCAGTCATATCTTTTCAAATCAATTATAATCTAAAGAACTGGGCAACCAACTCCTTCTGTGACCTTATAATAGTTTTTGACATTTAGGATTTTTGAAACATGTTTAATCTCAGGATAATCATGGTAAATCAGACAGCACTATCCATCATAGCCATTTGTAATTACCTGCATATAGATCACTGTCACATGAAAAGGGCCATTAATAGGAGCTCTAGTTGTGAATAGAAAACATTCAATCAAAATGCCACTGGCAACACGAGCAGCACCCAGGAGCAGTGATTGAACAAGTATCCTAACCGGGACATCCCACGCTGATGGCATGGCTCCCAAGTGGACTGGCTATATGTAGCAATCACATAACCCGGTCCATTAGTAGGGAGGGGGGCTTTTCTCTCTGTTTGAACAGCTTGATTCAGCTGAGCTAACAATCCTGGTGGAATATCACCAGGCCAAAAAACCTCACACAGGGTTTGTCGTTTTTAGGGTTAGATTCAGATTATGTTTTTGTTTTTGTAACCTAGTAGTTTTGCCCTGATAGCTAATCCGATTTATGAGAGTTTATCTGTGATAATCAGAAAAGGTTTGAAACAAACTCCCAGTGTATTAACCACCTTGAGAAGCTAACATTTTGGTTCAATGGTCTGTTGAATTGGAGTCTGTATCAACAACGTTTCATTTCCGGGATTGTTCCGGTGCCGCCAGAAATGATGTTGGGTTGTCCGTTACCTTCAGCTTTCTTTGTGTTGGAATTCTAAACTCCGGTCATTTTATGAGGACTATTTTTCAGTGTCTTCGTTGCTCCGTCCGACGCTTACATCGCCCAAGACGATTGAGATTGGTTTAAAGAAATGTCAATAAACCAGAGCACGTTTTTATCCCATCCTTGACTGCTGTGTGGACTAGCCAGACCCTCCTCCACAGCACCGTGTAGGAAGGTCTGGCAAGGCAACTTTACTTATATAGCACATTTCAGCACAGGACAACTCAAAGTGCTTTACATAAAACATTAAATATTAAAAAGCAAAGAGCAGGATAGGAACTTAAAAAAATAAATAAAAATATTGACCAATACAAATATAATACAAGATGAAATACCAGAATAAAATTAACAGTTCAATATAAAAAATTAAGAATAGGCAACATTAAAAAGAAAGGTCTTCATCCTTAATATAAAAGAGCTGAGAGTGGGGGCTGAGCTGCAGCTTTGTGGAAGTTTGTTCCAAATATATTATATGGAGCATAGAAACTGAACGCTGCTTCCCTCTGTTTAACTATGTCTCTGGGGACAACAACCAGACTTGCCCCAGATGACCTGAGAGGTCTGGGTGGTTTATAGTCCAATAACAGATTAGAAATATATATTGGCCCTAAGCCATTTAGGGAGTTATATACCAGCAGAAGTATTTTGAAGTCTATTCTTTGAGCCACAGGAAGCCAATGTAAAGACTTGAAAACTGGAGAGTAATGTCCACTGTCTTGGTCTTAGTTAGAACTCGGGCAGCAGCGTTCTGAATCAGCTGCAACTGTCTAATTGATTTTTTTAGGGCAACCTGCAAGGAAACTAAAGATAAAAGCATGGATAAGTTTGTGCTGCTGCTGAGACATAAGTCCTTGATATATCCTTAAAATGGTAATAGGCTGATTTTGTTAATGTCTTAATGTGGCTGTTGAAATTGAGGTCTAGTGACAACACCAAGATCTTTTGCTTTTTGCTGTCTGTTGTCTCTGTCGACATTGCTGCTTGACGCTGAGTGCTGAACTTTAATCGGTCATCCTTTGCTCTAAAAACTATCACCTCAGTTTTTTCTTCATTGGCCCATCCAGTTGTTGATTTGTTCAATGCACCAAGTTAGTTTGGGTATTGATCAATAGTCTCCTGGTGTTAAAGTTATATAAAGTTGTGTATTGTCAGCATAACTATGGTGACTTATTTCATTGCTTACCATAATACGAGATAGAGGAAACATGTAGATGTTGAACAAAAGAGGTCCCAGAACCGAGCCTTGGGGAACTTCACATGTCATATTTGTATGCTCAGATACATAATTGCCCAAAGTACAAAGTAGTCTCTATTCTTTAAGTAGGATTCAAACCAGTTTAGACCTGAGTCAGAAAGGCCAACTCAGTGCTGTGGTATGGGCGGAAACCAGACTGAAAGGCATCAAAACTGTGGTTTACTGACAAGAAAAGGGTGAGTTGTTGAAACACTGCGTCTTTAATGATTTTACTCAAATGGAAGGTTTGATATTGGTTTAAAGTTGCTCATTAGTGATGTGTCTAGATTGTTCTTATTTAAGAGTGGCTTGATGACTGAAGTTTTTAGGGGCTGTGGGAAGATTCGTGAAAGAAGAGACATGTTCCGAAGCCAAACGACTCAAAAAGACCTTTTGAAAACGTCAGTTGGTAGAACATCACGACAACAGGAGGAGGTTTTTAGTTGTTTCATAATGTCCTCCAGGTGGTTAGTGGATAATCTTAAGAAATTGTGTCATATTGGGACCTTTTTCTCCTGGACACTGTGACAACACAGGTCTTGTACCTGATATGGAGGCACTAGCTGTTTGTCCAATTTTCTGAATTTTATCTATGAAGAAGATGGGAAATTCATTACAGACCTTGGTGGATAAAAATTCAGATGCTATTAGCACCGGAGGGTTTGTTAATCTATCAACAGTAGCAAACAAAGTATGTGACTTATTATTGTTTCTGGCAATAATGTCAGATAAGAAGGACCGCCTTGCATTCCTCAGTTCCAAATAATAATAATAATAAGTGTCATAATGGACCTGGAGAGTAATTGTTCATCACCTGCGTTCAATTTTTTGACACTCTTTTTTCGGATCTTACAAGTGTGGCATTTCTCTTTCCACATTTTTAATTTCATAAAATTGAAATTGTCATTGTGTGTCATAGTCCCTCTGTCTTGGGGGTTGTCAACACGAATGTTAAAATAACCAGCAATAACCACACAGTCAAAATCAGTACAGATCACAGACAGCAGTTGAGCAAATTCTTCAAAGAAGGCTGTACAGTATTTAGGTTGTCTGTAGATATTAAAAAATATAGCTTGAGGGGAGGACCAAGCAGAAGAGCCACTTATTCAAAACAAGCAAAATCAACATTTTCAAAATCAAAAATCTTCAAAGATAATTCCGTACATTGAAATGAGTTGTTAAATAAAATGGTGACTCCCCCTCTTTTCTTATTAACTATTATTATCCTTATAAAGCTGAAGTTAGGAGGAGCTGACTCGATGAGTACAGAAGCACTGTTATTGTCTAATAAAATCAAGGTTGTGCTTAATAATAAAATTGATTATAAATGATTTTCCCGCCAAGGACCTAGTGTTTAGTAGGGCAAATTTCAGTATGTTAAAGCTATTAGCTGTCTCAATTTTTGTGACAAGAAATGGATACTAAATGCACTTTGCCATTGAGTAGTAGTTACATAGTGGCTTCACTAATTAGTTTTAACTGTTGATTTGACTGTGATTCTAACTGGAATGATGGAGCTGGTCTGTGGATGGTCTCTGGAAGTGCGCATGTGCACATGTCCACAGGATGTAGACAGTCAATCCTGAGTCTATGTTTCCAGGGCATGCCGTAAGTTCTCACAGAGCATTTGATTCCCTTGTGTATTAAGATGAATACCATCTCTGTCAAATAGCAAGCCATGTTCCCAAAATAGATTAAAATTATCAATAAAACCCATATTGTGAATTTTGCATGTAGACTGGAGCCAGGTTTTAAGGGGAAGTAGTGTGCTAAAAAGGCATGATCCACAACCTAGAGATGACAGTGGGCGCGAAATAGAAAAACAACTTCCCAGTGCTCTTTAAAGCTTCAATAGAAGGTTGAAGTTCTGCTTTGTGCATTCACCCTCCTCATATAACCTGTCATTATGTCCACAATGAACCACAATGCGTTTACTGGAGATCGGGAGTGAGGGTATCAGGGCTTTAACTTTGTCAAGAATGTCTACAACCTTGGCTCCCGGAAAACAATGATGGAGTCACCATCAAAAAAATGCATCAAAGTGGTTAGAAAGGCTGAGGGTAGGAGGCGATGCAACCCTAGCATCAGCTTTCTTCCGGCCGTAAACCACCTCAGTCCAGGACGGCCGGGCGGAGGGAGTTGAGCAGGAGGACGGATGCGGGCAGGTGGAACGATCCCAGGGCACCGTATCCTGGAGGGCTGGCGATAGAGTTGAAATGATCAAGGGCCACATCCAAACAGGAGGTCTGTACGGCGTTTAGTTTTTAATTCCTTGGACATTCTATTAACATCTTCACTTCACTGAGGTCAGCTACTAGTAATGTTACTTTTTGGGGCAGTGGGGACTCATCAGGAGGTATGGATGTAGCCTATTTTGCCATCAATACAGCTGTTGGCAAACAGTCCTGCAATGCAAGATTAGTTGAATTGTAAAACTACTGTTAGTTCAAAGTTGAACCAGACAGTAGCTCTGTGAAACCCAATGAACACTTTAATTAATCCTAGTTTTAATCTGGATCAAACCTTCAGATTGTGTTGTACAAAACTTAACAGGATTATCCTGATCCCAACAAGGGGGTAGAAATTTCAAGGTGGATTCCAGGAAGAAAATGTAGTAAAACTTTAAAATTGGTCAAATAATACATGTATATATACTTTTATTTATACTTTGCACTTGTGTAAACCGTTGTAACAATGATGAAGTAGATAAAGTAGACATTAAAGTAAAGTAAAAAGCAAATACAAATGATTGTCCCCATGAAATAATCCCCCAAACACATTTCAATAACAAACAAAAATAACATATTCCCTTTTTTCCATCATTCATCACCATATATTAATTTCAGAGATGAGCCTGTCAAAAATGATTTCTAACAATTGCATCCCCTACTATACGTCCAGTCAGTCCCTCATTCTGACAGAACACCAGAGGTTGGTCGGGCTCAGGTGCATCACAAACATCATCACAGAGAGGGACACGCTTGGTTGCAATGTAGTGCAGGACGATACACGCAAGTATTAAGTTGCATGCTCCATGCGGTTCCACTCGCAAGCAGTTAAGGCATGCTACGCATCTCTTCACAACTCCATTTAAACGCTTAATTGCACATCATGTTTTGTAATGAGCAGTGTTGAAGCGTGCCTGCGCAGGTGTGGTTGGTGCAAGAAAAGGAGTCATCCGCCATGGTAGGATGGATAGGCACTGTCTCCTAATATTATGCCTTCCGGTCGGTTGGTTTGGAGCTCTCTGTATAAAGCACTCTCTCTCAGGATACATGCATCATGAACAGATCCAGGCCACTTCACGACACAGTTTGTGATGATAAGGTCAGCATCGCCCACAAGTTGAATGTTGATGCTGCGCCTCCCATTTCGGTTGATGTACTCCAAATCCCACTAATGAGGTGCTTGGATATGCCCTTGAGTGCAGTCAATGACCCCAATAGTATTGGGCATGTTCCCCCAAAAGAAAAAACTTCTGCTTGGTCTGGGTAATCTGGACATTAGGGCTGTATTCTCAGTAAAAATTACACAACTTTTTTCTGCCACATGGCATTGTTTTGTCATTGATTGCATCCCACTTTGCAACACAGTTATACAACAGATACCTTATTTATTGATATTGAATGATGTCAATAGATCAATTCAACACCAAAGATTCTTTTGTACCTTAAAATAATGTTTCCAAAATTGTTTCAGTGGTTAACTTGTTGGAATGAGACATAAGCATAATGGTAATGGTAACAGTAATGGGAAATTCTGCTTCCAACCTGTAGGGGGAACGAAGAGGAAAAGTAAAGGTGATGGTTGACAAGTAGCTAGCTAATGCTAATGTAATTCTTGTTAGGTAACGTAAGATAATGACATTATTCAACACGCTCATTTATTTTTAGTCTGATTGTTTTGACCATGGTTAACGACTCTGGGCTAACACACAAATTCATCAGTAACATTAACTGTATATTTAGACGACTAATGTAAGGTGACCAGATTTCTCAGACAAAATCCGGGGACATTTTCAGCTCAGAAGCGTATATGCCTCCAAAACACGTCATGTTTATATTTTTGGAAAACTTAAAATGGGGACACTAGACCTAGAGCTGTTCTCATTAGGGGCTGAGCCCCCCTCCCCAAAAGGTCTGAGCCTAGACTCACCCCTGCTGCTACTTCATACTCCACTCCACTACACCTCAGAGGGGAATATTTCAAGATAGAAAGTCCTAATATTTCATAATGTTGTTGACTGAACTACATTTATCTGACAGCTTTTGCTTTATTGCTTCAGGGTTGTTTCTTCAACAGCACAGTGATTATCAGATACAATAAAAACTATTGAGGAAATATTTTCCTTTGACATTGATGCAGTATTAAAAGAGATCGCTGCAGTCGGCAGCTATAATGTAAGTTAATAGGATAATTGTCCAGCTTGTATTTACGTTCATAAAAGTGCTCGTTTTGCTACTGACAGACTCAGATTAATATTCTAAGTGTCTGACAACATTATGGAAAGGATTTCTAAGGAGGTCGACCTTCCTGTTAAAGATTAAGATCCGTTTTTTAACACATAAAAGTCTGTGAAATTGCGTTTGCTAAACCCATCAGACTCCATGTAAATAATCAGTGATTTAGCATCATAAAATACAGCTTTCTAAAGCATCTCTGAGCTCTGAGCAGCGCTGGCTCTGGTTGTCTTGAGCCTGCGTGTGTTGGGTGTGCAACTATCGGCTACATTTGGTCAGAGTTTTATTTCTTATTATCCAATATCGGGTCTGTCAGTCATAAGGTGTGTCTCAAATCGCGCACTGCCATGTGCACTTACCGGAAATGACGTTCACATTTTATCCCTTCTTCTTCTGTACAATTGTGAATTTCAAAGGAGAACATTCCAGTCTGCTATTGTTTTTTGCGAATCATTCCTGCTTTGTTTTTGATACTTTAACAAAAATAAATGTGATTTTGTTTTTATTTGCTCCGTGTCACGCCAAGATGACGATTGCGACGCCGCCGTCATGCGCCCCCATTAGCTGAAAACAGTACACACAACAGTATCGTAATATTCGTTCTGGTTACTGCACTCTTTTCAATCCATTAATTGTACCTATTCTTTGCAGGCCACTATTTTATGTATATACACTTATGTTTCTGCTCTAAAAATAAGTAACGTTAATATATTAAAGTTAATTTTAATGCTCAACGGTTTCATGAGGACATCCTTGTGGCCCATAGATAAGACTGTTGTTGTGAAGCATCACCCTTACAACTTACCTGATAGACAAAACATCATAACATCTTTTATTCTAAGTTGTATTTTTGTTCTAAATGGTCTTCATACATGACAATATAATAGTGAAAGCAGAGGTAATAGAGCCCATTCCTCTATTCTGTATGCTCTAACATTATATGATTGCAACAGTCATGCAACGTGTAATACAAGAGATAACAAAGTTAAATACTTTTAATATAGTTTTATTTTAAAAATGTGCTTGTAGTTCTGCAGGCTCCCCCCAGGCCGTAGCTAGTTTGATGGGGATAGGGACATGAGGGGGGACTTCAGACTCTCCAGGGGATCCTTCTACGGTCTGATGGCCATCGTTGCCCCTAGATCGATCTGAATACGTACAACTTGTTAAGATCACACACTTAACACTAAAATCTTCTACAGTGGGAAGGTAGTTTAACACAAACAACAATATACTAGCTACAACACATGTAATGTTATCTTATAACTTATTTGCCAATCTGGTTAAACTGCCACTGTTAGCTAGCTAAGGTTAGCTTGCTAGCACGTCAAATTACGGTACCAATAAAGGTTATAATTCGTGGTACAAAAATCATTACTGACTGTAAAATTAACCAAATATACATATACAGGTGGCTTATATGCAAAAAGACTCAACTTACATTAGTATTGCTCCATCTGTCTATCGCGTCTACCTGTTGTTAGCTCCGCCCCTTCCGCTACGTAGCCAAGATGGCGACCGTTGGAAAGTGTCCATTGATCCACACTCAACTTTCTGGCTGTTTGAGTGCACCATCCGGGGACTCAAGTGCACTTTATTTGACCGCACTTTGACAATGTGAACGCACTATGTACTCAAATAGTTAGTATTTAGTACAGAAGTGCGCAATTTGAGACACACCTGTGTGTCCTAGTGAAATCCGGGGACAGATCCAGCCGGGGACAGGTCACCAAAACCGGGGTCAGGTCACCAAAACCGGGGACTGTTCCCAGAAACTGGGGACGTCTGGTCACCCTAGACTAATGTAATGGTAATTTAGCCAGGTAGCACACCCCTGTCTTCATGAGGGATGACTGCGGATGTGTCCCCAGGGCTATTGTCAGCTCTCATCTCGACTGAAGCCTTGCAGCGCCGGGAGACTGAGGCAGAAGACAGGGGTGTGCTACCTAGCTACCATCCACTAACACTAAAGCTCTGCCCGGGGACACATTCACAGTCAGCCCCCAGCCAGCTAGCAGCCAGCCAGGTCAGCACTTAACTCCGGTGCTAAGGACGATAACGGCAGTTTACTGAACCGTCGAGAAACAGACTCAGGCACCCAAGTCAGAACAGCGGCCGGTATCCTCTTCCACCAAAACGCTGGTAGCGATGGACAATACCTGCCATGTCCTCTGAGAAAGGCTGAATATACTGTAAGATGGCTGTCAAATACCCACCCACCAGTTAGCTGACATGCTGTGGTTGGTGTTCAATTAAATCAATCATGCCCAAGGCTTATAAATACCATGTTCACTACAACAGATCAGCTGAAACTATGGACTCTAAAGGACCTAATTGTTGCAGAAACCCATGCACTGCTGGAGGGTTGTGGGTGGAATGGTGACTAACAAAACGATGAAAGACATTTGGGTTGAAATCACCCAGAATGTGAATATAATGGGGTCTGGCCAGAAGAGGACCTTGGACCAAGTGCAATTTAGATGAAAGAATCTGAGGGTCAGAGCAACAAAGGACCTTGCTGAAGCAAAAAAACACCCAAACAGGCAACAAACCCTTTTAAGAAAGGTGAATACACAGATGTGGTTCTGGACATTACTGGAGGTGAAAACTCTAAAGCTCTGAACAGGATTCAAGGCGTTGTAAGGGATGGTGAGCCTATTATTGTAGAGGAAAGTGAGCAAGGTCCTCGTAATGCAGAGGAAACATTCATTCTGAATCTTAACCCTATTGTTGAAGAACAACCTGGATCCTCACAGGTAGAGCCAGCAGTTACAGTTGCTCAGAAAAGAGGCTTGAAGCGTCCTTTGCCGAATAATAATGATGATGATGCCTATGAATCACTTCTTAAACGAGAAACTGAAAGAGTAGAAGCACAGTAACTCCTGGCAGAGGAACAAATCAAGCTGACCAAACTGCAGCGAACCAAAGCGAAACTTCAGATCCGCCTCCTAAAAGCGAAGCCTGGAAATGCTGGACTCTCCTCCTCAGATGAAGAAGAACCGAAATAAGAAACACTTCCAGTGACCCCATGTTGGCTCTTCTACCTGTTCTTTACACAGCTGGTAGCCCACATTGTGATATGTTTTCCTATTTAGACCACTGGTAATCTGGATTTGGTAATCTTGAAAACTGTGTATATGGATCAGGGTGATCCAGTCCAATGTTGCTTTGAAAAACCGGCATAAAAGTACAACATTACCTGATCCTGAATAGCAAAAAAAGGGATTTCCAAATCCGGATCATTTTGATCCAGATTAAATGTTTTGAACAACTGGCCCACGGATTGTTTAACTGCTTAGACCTGATAGTCTGCCGTGGACTAAACCACTGGACAGAGACAGCATGAAAGAATAGACTCTGGTGCAGTATTTTATGATAGTAGATATGGGATTCAACATGAATTCAAAGGCTAAACTACTATTAAATCCATCTACTGATCATGAACTATCCAGGAAGCAAACCATATTAGCAATGTATTTACATATTAATGCAAATAATTGTGGTGACCATGGTAACAAATGCACTTAAGCGTGTGACCTTTTTGTTCTGATGTATCAGAATGTGACTGTGTCTGTTAGGTGTGTGTCCTACGATATACCTGTGTGCATATTTGAGAAAATAAAGTGAGCACACAGGAAATTTGTACTTTATCTACCTATTTGTCACTATTCAACGACCATATATGAGTCCAATGTTGATGATGATGCCGAAACACACCAAAACTGTCCAATAAATGAGTTAGCTATCAGCCCATATAACGACTTCAGACTTGCACTTCTTGGGTCAGGTGTTTAAAGGCAAGTTTTTTTGTGCCATCTTGTACCCGGCACAGCGCAGCGCAAAGCCCAACGCAAGTGTCTTTGCTAGTTTAAGACCGATGCAGTTTCCTGTTTATTACCCACATCGTTTAGATGTGCCTGCGCCCATCTGTGCGCCCATGGGCGTGCTGGTCTTACAGGGAGGTGTGTTCAGGTGCATGATTGGCATATTGCTATTTTGCAGGAGTGGCCATTGACCAACAAAAACCTGGTCTAAAGTCATTAGCGCAGCATTTCTTGTTATTTTAACAGTGCATTGGTAAAATGCACCTAAGCTCGTGCACAGCATGCACACACTATGCTTGTTAGACACACAAGGATGCAGAGCAGCACACACACATGCAAAAGATAAAAAATAAAAAATATTACAATGTGAATCCTGCAGACCATAGTCATCTGTATGCCTAAAGAGAGAGTAAGAGATGGAGTGAAATAGGAAAAAGAGCCACTGCTTTGCAAAGGAATAGAGGTTGGCTCATTTCAAAGTAATGGATTCAGATCGTATGATATTAAAGGATTATGCCGCTGTCAAACCTGAAGCATTTAAAAATGTTTGGTAAATTTAAAATCGGGTAAAAAAAAACTTTGGCAGAACATCATTTTCTCTTTTTACAGAGCATATCAATGTAATACCCATGAAATCAGAAATGGATATTGTTTCATACATGTGTTTTTATTCCAGGCTTATGTCACTGTGCAAATGATTGCTGCCTTTTGAATACACTTACATATAATTTAAGTGATATTGAGTCAGACAGGAATATAAATGGCATGCATACACAGATTATATCGTGCATAAATATGGCAAATTTGATGGTAGAGGCAAGACAGAGATATATTCACAATATCTGAAAGCAGATGCACATACCTTTTCCTTCTTTAAGTGCCTGACAGGCAAATAAGTGGTGTAAACTCAAACTGTATTGATTATGACTTTGTTATTGCTCCTAGCTAAAATAGCCAGGAGGATGTTCTTCTCCAGCATGGGATTATGGCTATGAAGCTGGAGCAGCACCAAAGCACCCATAAACATCGAGAACATCCTGAAGGTTATTGCAGCTTTTTTTATTACAATGGCTGTTAAAAAAAATCTGGGTGTACTCTAAAAAAAAAAGTTTTCTCCAGAAACATAAAAAATAAAAATGTCAAATAAATATTGGTAAGCTAGCGAGGAGCCAGAGAGCACATCCTTATATGAACCCAATCCTCTGATTGTGTGACTTTGAAACATCAAAAGTTTTAAATTGAAATCTGATCAGCATCAGAACATGCATTGTTAACAACCATGCAGCTTTTTAGACAATACATACAGTATAAGAATAAATAGCACAACATTTCAAGCGAGTTCATATTTAAATCTATTATATCGGCCTACATAAGTATTTTTTGAGGCATCCAAACAGTAAATTTGATGAAGAGTGGATGTTGTGCAAAACAATTCCTACTGTATATGGAGCAATAAGTGTCTTTGACTAATGAATCCAGCAAAGAAAAGACAATTCCTTTTACGCCCACTATTTTTGGAGATTTGATCAACAAACAGAGCTTTCTAAATCACCACACTGCGGCGCTACCTGCCATCACGTTACATCACGTATTCTGAAGTTACAATGAGTTACGCCCAGTCACACCCCGTCTCGTCACATAACGTTACGTCGTCGTTTTAGTAGTTTTACATGACTCACACAACACTGCAAGTTTGTAGAGCACGAGACGAGTACGGTTGTTCCAAATTAACATCAGAACTCTGGTACCAAGGTGACGTACATCAGGCTGAATGCCAATCAGTAGCATTTTCCAACTTTAGGAGGTCTGGAAACATTGATGTATGAGTTTTAAAACAACAGACGATGACCCACTGAGTTTGATGCAAGTTAAAGCAGAAACAGTGGAAACAATGCAGTATTTTTAGTAGTATATACTAGGGCAATGGGAAAATACAGACATGCTGGATGGACAAATAAGAACAGTGGTCACAAGTTGAAACTTGTCAAAATCCATCTAGGTTAGGTTGCTTGCTGGGGCACTGAATGTCGCAGTCAATGGAAACATTGGATATCAACGTTGGTTTTTTTTGCCCTGAGCAAACATTTTACCACTCTGGGCAGACAGACAGATCTTGGGAGGTGTTTTTGAAGATGCAACCTGCTGCTGGATAACAGGGAAAATAATTATATGATTCTGAAGTTTGTGTAGGAAACATAATGTCTCCAAGTCATGGAGCAACATGTGGGTCACAAAGGGGGCCAGTAATTGCCATGCAACCTTAAATGACCCAACTTGCACATCGTAACAGTGTATTTGCTTTTCATTAAGTGCTTACATTATTTTGTCTACCCGATGTTAGCGTCCGCATCCTGTGGCGTATGTACGTGGCAGACAGATATAGAGAGGAGCTGGACTGAGGTTTTAGAGCAGTGTGCAGTGCAAGCTGTGACCGTCAGGTTAGGTTTTCTTGTTGGATCTCTCTGCTCCCCGCTGAGGCTGTTCTGGTGAAAAAGTCTCTGAACTGGGTCACAGCTGTGCTGCACACAGTGGCACCATGGCACATTTCTCTATGAGTGAGGACTATCTGAAGGCCGGGGGAGAAAATGAGCATGCTTGTTAAACTGCCCCCCCTCCAAGTAAGATGAGAAGAGCGAGAAGCCAAAGCAATAAATCATTAATCCACCATATAGGGGCTGGGGGAGGAGAGGCAGCATCGCTCTGTCTTTTAATGTGTGGCGGATGTATGGAACCGCAGTTTGTACCTCTGCCACCTCGGTTTGGCCCTCCGGAGATACTGAGAAACTGAAATTTGAATACACGAAACAAAAAGAGGCGTTGAAGTGTCCCAGATGCCCCTCGAGGAGAGGGCAACGGTGAAGCTCAGCTGGGTGTTAGCGGCTCCTAACCCTGCTTTGTCTCGTTATTCATCAACTGGAAGCAGCAGACAAAAACTTCTGCTGCACATCAACTCAACTCCGATACCATTTTTAACTGAGCTGCCTGAGCTGAAGTGAACTGAAATGAAGACTTAAAAAAGCATACTGCAAACTGAAATATTACAAAGTGAACTTAAACCTTTTAATAATGTATGTATGCAAAGCTAATAGATTTAATTCCCCTCCAAGCTTGACTCTGGTGAGGTAGAGGTCTGACATTAAATGACTTTTTCTTGCCCTCAATTACCACTGAGAATAAAGATCACCGAATTGGAGCAGAAGTGACGCAGGTGCCCAGGTTATAAATTTGTATAATCTATAACTCTGTTGGCCCAGATTGTCGTTAAGACATGCTCTTATGCACTCAATGTATTAATGGCTAAATCGTAACTGCAACCACATACCTGCCAAGGTTTTTAAAAAATCTTCATGATCAGCAATAATGCGGGGTCCAGAGAGGTCAGGTCCAAAAGGTCTTAAAAGCCAAGTTGAAGATTTGTAAAGAAGGGAATCAATTTCCCTCCCTGCTGACAGGAAGTAGCAGCCTGCTGCCACATCTTTTCACCAACTTACAGAATGGAAGGAAAATGCTACCCAAACAGATGCATTCTTCTTTCTTTTTTGCTCATGTTTTATCTTTTAACCTCTATCTATTCCTAAGCAAAAGCGCAACTGTGCCGCTTATTGTATTACATGCTTTATACGTTTAACTGATGCCCCCGTTCACAGCAGTACATTGCTTAGCTTCTGTGACAATACTCCAGTCTGTTTATCCACACTAAAAGTGTGCCGCCTACCATCTACTGTTGGTAATACGCTGACTATGGATACAACCCCATTTCAAAATATCCAAACTAAGCTATTTCTGCATAGGCTTTACTACTAGTGGTGGCCACTTGGTGCCTACCTAAACATTACCAACCTGATCTACTGGCATGACATAAATGCTTTGGTTATTATCTTTGTCCATCACATCCAACTAGCAAGCGTAGAAATGTGGGAGAAATGCAGCAATGTGAAATGAATTTGGAGGACCAAGAGGCTGCTAGTTTTACACACTGTTCAATTGCAAGGGCTTAAATAATGTCCTTTTGAATGGGCAGGTCTCATTTCATATTGGGATGCATGTTGCTTACAAATTGGGGAAAGCATCAGATTTGAAACAAAAGAATGGTTTCTCATTACAGTCTCTCCATCCTGCTCCGAAGAACCACAGTGTCTCAGCCGTTGCCTGCAATCGCCAGTTAATTGTAGCACAACCTCGCCCCTATTAGTCCTCCTTGGCCAAGCTTGCCATTAGCTGATTACTGCACGCCCACTATCTTATTAATGTAAATCCCTAAAAGAAAATATGGCTAAGGCACAATATTTGTTTTGCAGGCTATTCACACAGTACACAGTCTCAGTTGGCTCCAATGCTTTATAGAGATTTTTAATGAGTCTTAACCAACCACCACAGAGTACCATTTATTATCCCATCTTGCTGCCTTTCCCAAATGAAAATAAGAGGTAGAGGTAATCCATCTATGTTTGTATCTCAACAAATATAATTTAGACCCTGTACTTATCTTGTCTGCACCAGGTGAAATACAATGCTCTCTCCTTTGTTGACTCCTTTGTTATAAATTAATCTATGAGCTTGTCCCATCACTCATTATGTGACTGAGGTGGTGTTGTTTGACTGCAGTTATACTGCATCCTTAGGAAAAAAGAATTATAATTGATAACAGGCCAACTTTATTGATTTACAGAAGGAATGTCCTGTTATCATATTCAAACAGACAGACAATGACATTTCTCCATGACAGTCATGATTTATCATTTGTGTTTCTACAGCGTGTGTTTCTCAGGGTCTCATTTTTTTTTGTATCTAATTGAAATGCATTCAGCATGCAGTGCTGTTACAATGTAGTGAATGTCATTTTTCTTCAAAGATACATTTACTGTTCATGTTTATAGTCACATATTCTGCACTTCTTTGCCCCATTAAAACCAGAGAAGATGTCCGCTATCACCTCAGCAGCACTCTTGGCTGCAGCCATCGTGAAGCCCTCATCCTGTCTCATGCTGCTTGGGCACCTGCCAATATGTCCTCATTTAAGAAATCGTCGGGGCTGATAAATGGGCGCAGTCTCTCTCCCCATAACTAACAGAGTGCACACCGCCCATAGGGTCGACAGAGAGGTGCTCAATCTGCTGTGACAAAATTACATCTCGTATTGGCCAGTGGGATAGGAGCAGGGGCCTGCAGATTAGAACCAAATCACAGCATCACAAGTGCAAAACCCCTTCCTACTACATCCTAACTGGGCTCTGGCTCACTCTCTAACAATGTTGATTTGCTGCAATTCTCTCCCCAAAAACAGCATAGAGCTAAGGGTGAAGATCTTTTTATGTCTTGAACCTTGAATCGATAGGCTACCAAATCAATACAGCGAGCTCCATTCTCTCCCTGTGTGAAAAGATGCCTTCTGCAAAGGTACCTGGACCTTATCTGCCTGCAGCAATCAGACAGTCAAATGGAGGTATAATACATTAATGTCTGTTAAATTAGCTTTTCGTAAGAAATTAATTTGACCTCCCTAAGATTTTACATGCTCAGCAATAGCTTTTATGTTTAACGTAGTCTAAACACTTCTAGTGCCAATTCATTTTCATCAGTGAAGGATTTCTTAAGGGCAGAGACAGATAGGGATATTTGGGCCAGGGTAATCCTGCGGAGTGGGGGTAGTAACCTCTCTCTGTCGTCAAAATGGGCTAAATTTGGTGACATGTTAATTTTGGACTCTCCCCTTGTCTACTGGATGGGGGTTGATTAATGTGGCTCCTTGTCACAGTGAGCTGGCAGAACCAGGACAGGCACAGAGTTCCATCCTGCCCTCCATACTCCACAGACAGCAAGTTTATGGCTCTGCAGTCTCCGTGACAACACAAAGAGAAATATGAATGACATCTGGGCTGTGGGATCAGCTGTAGAGAAACACTAAATGAAAGAGCTGAAGAAGATGACATTTTGTTTCTTATTGTTGCTGAATTCATTGTAATCATGTGAAAACCATACACACATGCATACATTTGCAGACAAAATGTATGTAACAACAAAGGTTGTTGGTTCACGTACACTCTTATTGTAAGCACAGCCCTTCTTGAAGGCAGCTACACACAACACAACTGAAGCCATCTTAAATGAACTGTGCAGGACTCTGTGCAGGAAGTATCCATGGAATTAATTTTTCTATTCATACATCCATACGTTGATGAAACAAAATACTAGCGGTGGGCCTCTTTGGTTATTTTCTGTTAACACCGATTAAATAATCACGTTAACTGCCTTATTGTGTGTGTGTACTTTACAAACCTCAATATATAAAACAAAACCAAATCACGCTGAAATGATCCCTTTACTACTTGTTGTACCAGTTGTAATGTCCGACCAGTCCTCCAAACCACGAGATGAAGATATGGGTCGTTTGTTCCTAACCCTTACGTTCCACCCACCATGAAGGTTAAAACAAGCTTAACCCTCATGTCGTCCTGGGGTCAAATTTGACCCGTTTCCAAGTTTTTTTTATATCAGAAATATGGGAGGCCAAAAATGTCGAACAAGGCGACAAAACATTGTGGAAAAAAGCGTAAAGAATACTGGAAAAAGTGACAATAACTACGAAAAAAAAACTAGAAGTAAGCATAATTTTTTGGGGAAAAAAACGGCTAAAATGTTGAAAAAGTGACAAAACGTAGGGACAACAAAAAGGGTTAAAGAAACCACTGGACAGGACAGTTAGATAACTAGGTTAGGTGGTAGGGTTAGATTTTATTAGGTAGTTTAAGAGGGTTAAGATCGGGATAGAATGAGAGTTTTCTCAATGGCTTTACCCACTTCGTCCGACGATTCGTCGGTTAGGTGTTAGGTGTTAGGGTTAGTTGTTAGTTGCTGGGGTTAGGTGTTAGTTGTTAGGGTTAGTTGTTAGGGGTTAGGGGTTAGGTGTTAGGTGTTAGGGTTAGGTGTTAGGGTTAGGTGTTAGGTGTTAGGTGTTAGTTGTTAGGTGTTAGTTGTTAGGGTTAGGTTTAAGTTGTTAGGTGTTAGTTGTTAGAGTTAGGTGTTAGGGGTTAGGGGTTAGGTGTTAGGGTTAGGTTTAAGTTGTTAGGTGTTAGTTGTTGGGTTAGGTGTTAGGGTTAGGTTTAAGTTGTTAGGTGTTAGTTGTTAGGGTTAGGTGTTAGGGTTAAGTGTTAGTTGTTAGAGTTAGGTGTTAGGGGTTAGGTGTTAGTTGTTAGTTGTTAGGGTTAGGTTTTAGTTGTTAGGGTTAGGTGTTAGGTGTTAGGGTTAGGTTTTAGTTGTTAGGGTTAGGGTTAGGTGTTAGGTGTTAGGGTTAGGTTTTAGTTGTTAGGTGTTAGGTGTTAGGGTTAGGTTTAAGTTGTTAGGTGTTAGTTGTTAGGGTTAGGTGTTAGTTGTTAGGGTTATTTTACTTCCTGAACGTGACATTAGTGAAGCTAAAAAAAACGGGACTCAAACCCCAATCTCCCAGGTGAACGTGGTATTTTGCACTCTTATATTTCCTGCTTTGCTCTTTTCATTACTATGGCCACTAGAGGGCACCACCACTATAAACGTAACTACAGATTGTATTTTTCTGCTTGAAAAAAATGACATCTGGGATCCCTTGTCAGGGGAGACGGTCTAGTAAGGTAATATGTACGAGGGTCATTTTCACAGCAAATTTAACTTCTGACCTGGCAGGTTTAACTGGATCTTCTCTGCACTTATATAACTGATGAAATATAATTGTATTCAGGTGCATGTAATATTGTATGCATGGCTGCACAGGAGACAAAAAGTAACAACATCTTCCCTTTTCTTTTCTAACGCAAATATCGGTTTGCAATTGGGTTGCTCCACAGTGCCACAGTGCAGCTAACAAAGTGTATTATGTGAGGAGAATAAATAGTGCTGCCCCAAGACAGCAGTTGGATGACTAGCACAATGCTAACAAACTGAAAGTAAACACAGGCCTGCCTGTGTGAGCACCTGCTCACAGTGATTAATTTGGGCACTGGGGCTAGTAAACACATCATTACCATTCAGTCTTATTTAGTTGCCTCTGCAATACAAGGTCAGGCCAGATGTTCTGTGGACACAAAGCAGCTTAGCAATAGTGTTGCATTCTCATTATTAGGCAGGGATGTGTTGTATACACATATACAGCTGTTATTAATACTGTTGATCCGTTTGCACTTTCTAGAAAACAATGGAATTATGTCCAGCATTTGTACAATATTAACAAAAACAGCTTTGATTACTCACAGAAATCTAATTAGCAAACTGTCCTCCTGATTTTAGAGGAAACAGCTGCTCAAGTCAATTTGGGTGATTGATTTTGTCACAACAAAGTTAGATGAATATTTTTACCAATTTGGTCATTTAAAAAAAAACAAAAAAACATTTCGGGCAGTCCTGTAACAGTAACTGAAATGCTGGTTTAAGTCCAGTTGTGCAAGCACGTAATCAAGATGTAAGAGGTCTTTATTATCAAAGCTGAAATGCCCTTGAGCAAAGCATTTAACCTATGTGCACCAGCGGAGTTGCAGTATCCAACAGACCAGACCAGTTATTAGCTTCCAAGTGTGAATGTTTGTAACTGTCTACATGTTCAGGAAAGAGATTTGGGCTGCTCATAAAGGTTAAATAAAATAAAATATCTTGTGATTGATCATACATTTCCTGTTTCTCCAATAAAAGATACAAAGCCATAACAAGTGTGTTCTAAAATTGTTGTTTGATGGTCTCTATCTGAACAAATTTGATCTCCCTCAGTGGCTTTTTCTGGCTAGTTCTTCTGGCCCTTTAGTGCTTGGAGTTAACATAGATTGCTGTACTGTATAATTCAGCCTCATGCTATTTTTATAAAAAAACAAAACAGCATGAAAATAAAGTAAGTGGGATTTTACAAGAGTTTATATTACAGATGTGACTGTGATGAAGTGGGAAATTACTGCCAGTTGTACATCTCAGTTCATCAACCCACTGACTAACAATTACATTGAGAAGTTAATGAAGAGTTATGTGTGCTTGCTGTGTGAAATGAAAGAAAAGTGCCAAATATATCAGTTATAGCAGGTTTTCTAACATCAAAGTCATCCAGAAAACAGATAAATAAATCAGTAAGTCTCGTTGGAAGATAAAACCTAGACAAATGACCCCCCCCCAACCACCACCACCACCATATGTGTTTCTTGATGTGTAATTTACACTATCAGAACCAGAAATGCAGTTAAAAGTTCCAATCCGCAGTGTATATACAAAAAATATTTTCAAAATATATTAGCAGACATGATGTTCATTGTGATGGTTTACCAAATTCACACTTTGAAAAAATTAGTGGCTGAACTTAAAAAAAAAAATGAAAGTAACAATTTGCATGGACTTTTTTAAGTAGTTCTAACTCATTCACTCCATTATTGAGTGAATTCCGTGATTCTTTTATAGTCAGACTAACTCAATTATTTAAGTACAACCAACATGACTACCAAGCTAAATTAAAGTAATTCTACTTAGATTTCCTGAAAATGTTTAGGTAATATTAAGTTGTCAAATTACTCAAGTTACACTATTTTAACTTATTTATTTTACTTCCATTGTACTCGGAAATGTCCGTGCAAATTGTTACCTTAACTTTGTGTTAGTAACTTAATTCCATTAGCAAAAATAAAATACACAAAGCAATACCTTTTTTATTGAAACTTGTAAACTATAATATAATAGTACTAATTTATAACAGAAAATAAACATTCCTATTTAGACAAGGAATAAATAAATTCATACCCAAATCAGTTTTAACAGAGAACTTCAGTATTTTTCAACCAGGGCCCTTATTTCCCCATGCGTGTGTGTACACACACACACACACACACACACACACACACACACACACACACACACACACACACACACACACACACACACACACACACACACAGGGAGCTAGGGCCCAGGTTGAAAAATAACAAAGTTCCCCTTTAATCAAAATTAAAAGCATGTTTGGGAGCTTTTAGGTCAGATACTTGCATTTCTTACAAGGGAGTTTCCCTTAAAAAAGGAACAGGCTCAAATTATTAATGTTATTTTTGGAGGACCAATTCTCTGAATCCAATAAATAAAACACCATGCACCATGTTGTGAAACACATTAAACGGCTACATGTATTCTCCATGGCGTATATAGAGGCATGTTTTTCAAGGGACTTTGGAAATAACGTCTGATACATATTAACACTTCCATAAAAACTGGCAAGAACACTAATCATTGTAGGTAGGTTTTCCTAATGAAGGGCCGCGTCCAGGTCTTGCAGGGTTACTGTGCCCTCAGTGAAGATCCTCGCGCTGCTTGGATCAGACACGGTGGCACCTCTGGATATGACAGTCTTCATCACTTCATTGACAATATCCCCACCATCCTGGCGTAAGTAGGTCCGAATCAGTGTCAGTGTTTTAGTCATCACGTTCAAAATCAAGAGTAACGCAAAGTAGTGTGTCTGAACATAAGTGTCTGATTTACCTACCAACTGCTCTTTAAAGAGATCCTCCTCCTTTTCTCTGAGATACACCATTACGCCACGGATAGCAACCTCTCTCCTGTTTTCCACAGAACCATCCTGCAAAATAGGAAAAAATATGCTAAACTGCTCCTTATGAATTTGGGTTTTTAATAAATACATCACAAGGAAAAAAGACCAAAGAATGAAGTTTATAATATTTGGATGGTACAAATTAACACTCTGTGTTGTATCTGTATCTGTAAATCCAATTCATGTTAAAAAATAAGAAATCTGCTTGCAAGAAACTGCACAGAAATGGGCTTTTTTTTCTTACTCCATGCTTTTTCAGAATGCTAACATCAATGGCGGTCCAGTGCCACTTAACATCGCCAAGCTACCACTGCAAACAAAAGATCCAAAAGACTGCTCTGAAGCGTGGTGCTCGTAACACACTAGCTAGCTAAAAATATGCTAACTCAACAGTTGTTGAAATAGCATTGGACAAGCTACAACTTCAATTTTACTGTGTGAAAAACAAATTATGTATGCTGATACAGTTAGTAAATCTTGCAAATGTAACAAAGAAAGATACTAGCCAAGACACTTTTCTTGCAAACTCCCATTTCTAGAAGGCATGGTCAAGCAGCAAAACATGTCCTTTTCTATTGTTAAGAAAAGGTAAAAGTGTTTATTCATAATCAATATATATTTACGGTGAGTTAAGACACTTTTCATTACTTTCATTTGATCAACTTACAAAAACATGTACAGTATATGTAACAAATTCAATATTTTATGCTGTCAAAGCTCATGATTTTAAGCTTCACTTACTGATCCCACGAACGTTTTGTCTCTGAGGATTTGGGCCACGTGAAAAATCTATTTCAGTTCTTTGTTTAATGCCAAAATTCGGACTATATTTCTGACAGAACAATGACAACAAAACAAATCTCAGAATTCTGACTTTAAACTCACATACTGTACATTTTTCACATGTGGTCCTAATCCTTTTCCGGAGAAACGTGAGTTAAATATAGTAGGAAAATGAATGGAAGCCAATGGCTCCATTTGGCATTTAAAAAAAAATCTAAACCTCTATGTTATGTTGAAAAAAATGGTGTGGTCAATCGCATGTGCAATAGGCATGATGTTTATGTGACATTACACCTCAAATTGCAGCAGAGAGGTGCATCTTATTTCTCATGTTGAGATCATGCAGATTCACCTTATTTGCACAGATGAGCCTTTAAAAATGGGACATCTCTAAATAACTAATACTACTGGGGTTCTCACTGTGGTATATGGACCACACCCAACATTAAGACCATTTGCATCAAAGAGCTGCTGCGAATAAAGTAGTGATGTCCGATCCATATGGAGAACAGGGGGAGTAAACACACCTGTATGAGACAGACAGAACTATCTTCTGCAACAAGCTCTCAATCAGCGTCACTCTGACTTGTGATTTGGCTGGCTGGGATCTTGCATAGCAACCTCATCCATCTTTATCCCTGCTCCAGAAAGTGTGCGGTGATGGGCATCGGGTGACAGGCGCAATAGAACTGCCGGTTTTATCTATCGGAGAGTCTTCTCAGCTTCACCCCCTGAGAGCTTTGAAGGGCAACTTTCTCCCTGACTGATAGCGGAGAGATGACTTCCAGGCTGTTCCTTACCTCCTACAACATTATTCCATAGTATTCATGTACAGGGCCGGTGTGGCCTTGATGCTTCTTGAGCTGCCGGGCTGAGGAAGAACCTCTTTTATGTGGCTTTGCAGGTAGATGCCCAAACAACGACTGGATACATTTTTAATCACTGGAAACCACATGGGGAGGTTGCAAACCAAATCTACTAATTACAATGGAGCTTTTGTGAGCACCAGGGAGAAAAACACACTGATTTATTTAACAGCATCAACCGACAGAAGAAGAACTATTTATTTAAAATATCTACAGCAATTTATTTGTCATGTTTTAGCATTCACATTTTCATTTCAGTTCATCAGCCATTGTTTTGTTTTTGACATTTTGTTAAACATCAAGTCTCTTGAAGTCATCAATGTGCAATTATTAATGAAGCACAAAAGAAGACCTAGACAACCTTGACCCCCACTCCCATAAAAAATTAACACAGTAAAGTGAGTCAATTCAACTGGTGCTATTAAGATATGCAGCTTAATTATGAATGAGCTATGTGTGGGCGTAATAAGCACGGCTAATACAATGGCTCTCACAATATGTGCCTCAGCATATAAATTAAAATCCAGTTTCAAAAGAAAAGGGGAAAACACACCACATTACACTTTAATTATTAAGCAATAATTACATTATATCGCTGCAGGTCACAGGTTGGGCTTTCTTTGGTTTCAGCAATGAAAACAAATGTGTAGTTCAAAAGTACAAGCAGTTGCAGCTCCTTAAGGGTTTGGAGTTCATCTGATCTATATCCTGTCAAATTAGTTTGTCGATTAACAGCATTACAAATAATTGCATTGATATGAACTAAAACTCTCAGATTGACATGTGCAAAAGTTAAAAAATGGAACAAAGAAATTCAAGATTCAATAAGCAGTTGGTTTGATTTGGAGCTTTGACTATTTTAGGAACCTGTAACTGGATCAGTAGCAGATATGAGAACACATCTCGGAAGAATCTCCAAATAAAACAAAAATGGATGGATGGATGGATGGATGGATGGATGGATGGATGGATGGATGGATGGATGGATGGATGGATGGATGGATCACAGAGTACAGGCTAGACCTGCTCTTTATGAAAAGTGCAATGAGATAACTGTTGTTGTGATTTAGTATTAAATAAATTGAATAGATAGATAGATAGATAGATAGATAGATAGATAGATAGATAGATAGATAGATAGATAGATAGATAGATAGATAGATAGATAGATAGAATTACTGTAATATATGTAAGCAAATTGTTTTAAACAAACAGTGACTTATCCAAGGCAGTAATGCACTCCCCTTGCCTAGTCTGCTGGAAATAAGAAGAACAAATTTTAAAAAATACAGACTGCTTCTATCCCATGGCATGTTCCTGACAAGTTAAATCGCCCAAGATGTTCTACGCACTTGTAATATATATTTATTGTCCGACATTGTGGACAAAGGGTTTTGAGAATGCTACTCTTACACAGAGGACGTCAGTTATGTAGGCGGTCCCTCAATACGGCCCAGGATTCATTTGCATGAACACGGCTAAAAGAAAGTGGCCACATGTGGTAGCCCAGACCCCCTCCGGAAGTAATCTCAATACGTCCTCCATGCTAAGGTGCATTCACACATGTAATTGGAACTGTCCAATGACCCAATTGAATGACCCAAGACACACACATACACACAACAATCCGAACCAAAAGCGATGAGAGGTTTCAGACGCTAGAACAATGCCACACTCGGTCCGTTGCTGGCCTTTGCTTCTTAGATCCAACAATCGTTAACTCAACCACTCAGAAAAATAGAAATAGGTTCAGGTGCTTGAACAACCACATTTTTTGACAGTCCTACCAAAATTGAATAGCTAAGAGTGAAGCAGCTGAGTTTTCATGGTATTGAGCAACCTCAATGGTACAAAACTTAAAAGACAGATGGGAAAGTAAACCACCAATATGTCACAGAAACAAGCTCAAATTTCCACATTTACCCACATAATAAATCACCAAAATCTTAACCCGCTCTTATCTGCCCTAATATTTGCTCTAAAGTGTTTTCGGATGACTGCAAGGGACAAATACTTGTAATATTTTTTACATGCTTGGGGCCTATTAAGAAATTCACCGGGTTAATTTTCTGAACCATTTCACGCCGGCTATCTATACGCTTGTCAGCAAGAATTAATGTGCAAATTAAGCTTTGAGAAGTATAGCTATAGGCCTCTTTCACAGGTCTAATGCATGATAGTCTTGTGTGCATTGTAACAGAGACTCTGTCCATAAGGAGCACAATCACACTGCAGCTGGAGCCCATCGTGCCTCCCGCCTTAACGGCTTCGTTATCACAGCAGGCCTGCAGAAGGTTCAGAGAGGAAGATGATTGTATTTTTAACTCTAGTAAACAAACTTAAACATTGAGGTTAATATGTTTTTGGTGTTCAGTGTCGCCATCTCAAAACTGCAAACCTGCTTTCAATGCCAATTAGGAAATGAGTAGTCTTGCTTTGCTAGTCCACACAGCATTCCGGGATGGGAGAAAAACGGGCTGTGGAGTTCTGGCATTTCTTTAAACCAATCACAATCGTCTTGAGCAGAACTAAGCGCCCGAGAGAGCCACCGTACCGCTGCGAAATAGCCTTGGGAAGGATCTTGTTTTAACCAACATTCTGGTAAAAAGCGCTTGATCCGGCGAAATCCCGGAAATCCCGGAAGTGGAACATAGACTAGGAAAAGAATGATGAAATAATTTTCTTAAGTACTGCAGCACTCACTATATTTACAATGCGTCAGCACCCGGATTTGATCAACCATGTGCAGGATTGTGCCTCTTCAGAGGGAAATATCGCATGTCTATTTTGGAGCCTCTTGTCATGTTGTGGATATCTGAGTTTTTAGCAGTTCCACTAAAGAGATAACTTTAAAACCAGAAGAATCTGCTGAGCTCATGTTTCATTTGCTCTGGTAAATATGTCTGGCTTCCCTAACATGCAGACCGCTTCCCAGCAGACCTAGCCCTGGGCGGTCCAATCACAACCGTTGATGACATATGGGGTTTAAGACGATGACTGACCACCGTCCTGTAAGGTCCGTCCAGTGAACGCACCAGGCTCATGAAACTCAGATCAAACTGTGACTAGACGATGCTGAACAAATACAAATCAAAATCATTTTTGCTGTTACTCAAATGTTTTCAGATTTTGAACACATTTTAGTGTACTGTTTAGCTGTAATTTGAGAAAGTTAAAAATAATACAAATGTGACTATCAAAACTTTTGTTGTTTCTTTCCTACCTTTTCCAACCTTTGTACTAAACGAGCTAACTGCATATAAAGTAGTTAGAAGTAGCTCCACCACGAGCCGCTACAAACATACAATGCCACTTGCTTAAAGCTTTATTGCAAAACTTTTTAATAATAATGAACGTACGTTATATTAAAGCCGTTGCCACGAAACGACTCTCTCTGTATTTTTCAGTATGGCTGCGTTCAGAAGATCGTGGCGTCCGGTAACTTTCCCGCACAGAAACTCGAATGAAGATAATCACCTCTTCTCAAGAGTCCATCATGCTTTTTAATCCTCCGTGTCTTCCTCGTTGCTCCTTGGCTACTAGCAACTGTGTGGAGGGGGGCGCGGTAGCAGTTATGGAAGGCTTGTATCATGTAGACACTCTGACAGTTTTGTTGTCATTACTTAGAATTCCTCATGATGGTGGCAGAAACTACACACTACTACTACTACTACTACTACTACTACAATCATATAATCAGTCACAGGGGAACTTAATTTTGGTGATAATACCAGGAGTATTTTTTACACTTTTGTATTGCTACTTTTACTCAAGTAGCGAATGTGAATACTTCTTCCACAATTGTTCAATAGATATAAAAAAAAAACTGATTGATCTCTATGTATCCTCTTAAAAATAAAGAAATATTAAGAACAAGAGATGAAACAACCAGAAAATAAATTAACTCAGCAGGAAATGCAAAGCACACTTGGCAGTTTGCAGAGTATTCCATGCTCTGGATAGGATCATTTGTCTTCCATGCCTTACTGAGACATCCATCCCTGTCAAAACTGAGAATGAGGAAAACAAAACCTGTGGGCCATGATAAGCTGTCAGCCGTAGTCATCTGGAGGTAGTGCATTGTCTGAGCCTACCAAAGAGGGTTACAAATCGAAACAAGCATCTAGGCAGAACATTTGGGAAGCAATTAGTCATATAACGTCATAGGGGGCATAGGCGGCTTTATGTGTGGGAATCCCCAGGTAACTGGAAACCCGCTGGTTGTTCCAAATAGGCTGCTGGTGAACATTTGAAACTCAAACCCAGAAGGCTTCGGTGGTGGCAGTGCCAAATCAACGACAGCTTGAGTTTAAATGGTGACCTCCGATGTTCTCAGAGTCATGAGAAAATCCATAATTTCCCTGCAAAGTTTTCTTAAAATTAACAACATCCGGATTAAGGAAGAAAAGAGAGACGTTTCCTGACTGCTTTCTTTGTCCTTCATGAAATCAAGAGGGGGACAATTCCATCAGTCATTCGATTTTCCTCTTCGCAAACTGCATATTGCTCATTAAATATTAACTGACAGGCCTGAGCTTCCTTGCATTTTGATGATTGTTTTTTTTTATGTAATTATTTATGGCTGACAGGTTAAGACAGTCTGCAGAATGTCAATACGAGCATTTCAACCGATGCAAATTGGAAAGCAGGAAAATAACCAATTAATTAATGTTTTCTCAATCATAATTGCTTTATAATTCACCTGAATACTGAGATTTCTGACTCCAGATACCTGGGCCAAAACGATGCTTTGCCTCCAACAACAGGGGTGACTGGTTGCTGTAGGTCGTATGGGGTCCCAGAAGAGACATAAATAAGCAGTCTGATTGGTCATTCGTATAATTGAATACATACATAGTAAAGTAAGGAAGCATTAAGAGTGAATTTAATAATTTAAATGGATTGTAGAATAATCAAGTTTTGTTTTCTTCTTTTATCTCTAGTTTCCTCATATCTTTTTGTTTTAATACATAGACATACATAAACAATATTTTAGTTTTAGATGATAATGAGAAATGCTTGTCTGAAGTGTGCAAGATTGGTTTTGTTTGTCTAACATCAACATTATTATTTATTAAGAGCCCTGTTTGATTCCACCTGATGAATATAAATTAAATATTTGCTATATTTTAACTCTGTGTTTGGTCTCTACCAACTTCTAAAAGGGAAATATTTGTCTTGCTGTGTTCGGGATGTTTCTGGGCATCAACCTCTAAAACAAGTGTAGCTACCAGGGGCCAGATCATAAGGACGAATCCAAGATGAAGCTATGTAAATGGTGGACACAAATATAGGGAGACGAAAACATCAAGCGGACAGAGCTCATTCCAAAACAAACCTCATAAATCTGGGCCAACTTTGAATGTTGGGTTTTTACAAAACACAACCGACATGTTCGGCCCCTGCCTTTTAGGTTAGTTTAGGCTTCTAACCAGAGCGCTTGCAAAATGTGTGTGCATGCAAATTCAGCTGTGTGGTTTTCCCGAAGAGGATTGGCCCACGTGATGGCGCCGCCCACTTCCCTGTTCCAGTCCATTGCTGTTGATTGGTGCGGTTGGTGTGGTTCCTTCCAATCAACTTCCTGCAATCAGCCCAGCTGGAGTTGAAAAAGCTCTTGGATTCATCAGTCCAGGCGGCTGAAGGTATTGTGTTGTTGTTGTTAGTACAAACTGTTAAGAGTTAATAGTTTGTTAGAGCCTGTTGTGCTACAAGTCGGTCTTTATGTTTCCATTCTACCCATGTTGTAATTTGGTAAGCTGATGGGTGCTGTGCTCTTTTAGTTGTGGTTGGAAATTACTTTGTTTATATAGGCAGCACCCATATAGCTCTTTTTGTGTTTTGTAATTTGATATCCCATTACATGTGATTCAAAATCCCTTTTTCTTTTCACCGTGACCACTTCTCACTTTTTGCCTTTCATCCATTTTATGTCACGCCCAATCGTGGGGCGGGCTGGTCGCAACACAACAACAACAAATCCTACTTATTTGCCTTTACAATTAAATATTAGCCAATGAAGAATCAGAAACCTCCAACGACATTGGGTAACCTCCTACGTAATATCTAAAATGGGAAATGTTGGGAGGAAATTGGCCATTTATTAAATTATTTGAATAATTTAACTGACAGTGTTTTTTTTTATTTATGCATTCAATTAGACTGATTATTGGTAGGATTTGTTGCTATGACTTGATATCATCACAGTTCATGTTTGTGGAGTTTGAGTATCAGATTGTAGGATAGTCATTGACTGCATTGTTGGCGTGCCTTTCCCCTCGGCTGTCCCCAGACACCGTTTACTCTGATGATAATGTACCACAAGACATGTTCACTGGTAAAGTTTGATTATCAATAAGCCAGCTGAATTGAGAATGTACTTGCTATAGTTTTCTTGACAAGCTCTGACTAGCACCCGTCCACCAAGCTATTGCATTATGAAAACCATTGATGGATGAAATATGAACATCAATCTTTCTCAGCTTGTGTTAAATTACTTTTAAAATTCACTGCCCATGTTTGCAGGCATGTGTTTCGGAGAATGCCTTTCTGCTTTCCTCAAGTCTTCTGAGTTGTGGAAAATCATCTCTGTGAAAAGCAAAGTGAGTTACAGTGACCACATGAGGATATATTCTCTCATCGATCTAAGGATCTGGATTGATGAGAAGTTTGTCCTATTGAATACCTGAGGCATAAAGGCAGGTTGAAAGTCAGGCTGATTGTCTAATGATTTGCCATATTGTAAATCAATAAAATGAGTTATAGTGCTTTGAAAACGCCAAATGTGAGAAACCGTATGTTGTTCATTCTGACACTGTTCCATCTACAGCGTATTTCTGCTGTTAGGCAAGTTTTACAGTAATGAATTGGGTTATACTTTTTCTTTCTTGCCTTGAGTACCTATATAAATAATAAAACATACCTAATAAAGGAAATAAAGAGCAAGGTGGTGTATGACAGTTTCTTGAATCAATAAGACATTATATCCCTATTACAATATTAAGCTCAGAACTCTGAATCCACTGTTTCCAATGTGGGTCTCATCCCTGATTAAAAGACGCAGTATGTGGACAGAATGTCTCCACCTACAGTATACAGTAATAAGTTCAGTGTCTGACCCCAAAGTCCTCCTGAATTCTGTGTGAATAGTCAATCTGGACTTATGAATCTTTTATGGAATAAGTACATCCTAAAATGCAAATACATGTTCTGTCTACAGACATTGACAGAAATCACAGATAGACAGGTAGTAGTTGGCATTGGAACGACAATGTGGAAAGTGTGGAAACCTTGTATTAGAGGGGTGTATTGCCAACCTATTGTCACTCCCAATTCATCAAGTACAGCATCTTGGTCAGTGGCCCTCAGCAGGGCCCCCTCTAGGGTCTGTGTAAGACAAAACAGGCTTTCAATCCTCTCCAATGTAAACCCATCCAAGGTGCTCAGAGCAACTGCTGTGGGGTGACGTATAAAGACCGAAGAAGTACACGTCAAATGACGCCAAAGGGCCCTGCCCAAACGTCAGTATTTACAAGTTGGAATTGAGAAAGTGTTTTACAAGTTTGTAATGTGTATGTATGTTTACACTGATATTAAACCATGATAGTGAAAGGTCCATAGAGCATACAATAATACAGAACAATAACGCTGAAATTCTGGAGTCTTTGTACAGTCATCTGTTGTGAATGTGGTTTTATACAAATCAAAAATGGAAGGTCTTGCCAAAATAACCCCCAGTGATTTGGAATTGTATTCATCCCAATACACACCTTTTAATTCACTACAAATTTTACACATACAGTGGCAAACAGCTATGCTTTCTGTACTTCAAAACAACGAACGTACCTATGGCACAGATTCAGCGCAGATTTATAACTCAAGATTAAAGTGACTATATGTAACTTTTCAATGTTTCTGAAACTGTGTAATTTTCCATCTGATGATCATAAATGACCGGTAACAGCAAACGAGACTAATAGTGAAAGGAAAGCTGTTTTATATAGTTTTTGGTAAAGCCTTTTGCACTGCTCAGATTTTTTCCGCAAAGTCACAAAATGATTTACGGCAGGTAGACCGGCACCACAGTATCACATTGTGATGGCTCACCAATTTCTTTGTAACACCAGAAAATCCTCTGTTGCAATTGTATTTTATTTTAATTTTTGGAAGTTATCTGTTGTAGTTATGGCTGATACTTGGGCAGGGCCATTACAGGAAAGAAGGAAGTTGAACAAAGAAAAACTTAAAGCTAAAAGTGAAAGTGAATGACAAAGGGCAAAATCCAAGTCACCTACTATTGTTTATTACTACTACTATTGTCTTTTTCCTTGTCCTCCTGTACTTGTGTAAAGTGTACATGGCCTTTGATAAAATGCGCTATATTGATCTAAGTTATTATTGCATTGGTTGCTAAGCCTTATACTGATGACTATATTATAGTGTAAAGAGAAGTACTTCCACTCTTGGTTATAGTTAACCAGAGTACAAAGTCACATGATCCTGCGGGGCTCGTGGTGGATGAGATGGTAAAGAAATAGTAATGCTACCGTATTGGTCAACAAAGTTTGGGTTTCCACAAATTGGTTCATTGATTAAGCAACGAAAAGGGGAAATTATCATTATTGTTGGCTGAAACAAATATTGAAGTGATCTGAGTGACTTGGTACCATTTGGGTTGTTTTTGTTACCAATTTGTGAGATTAGGGTTGTGGCCATTCTGGGGGTATTTCTGAACTGGAAACGAATATATCTCTAAGAATGTCTCCAATGCAGATGTGACATAGATATTATCTACAAGAAACAGTTGGAGCTGTTGAGGATTTTGAAAAGTTTGCCGTGATTAAACTAAGCCTAATAGTGACTACTATATTGTAGTGTAAAGAGAAATACTTCCACTTTTGGTTATGGGTAGCCAGGATACAAAGTCACGTGATCTTGCGGGGTCCCGTGGTGGATGAGATACTAAAAAAATATGGTTCTGCTAGTGTAGAATGCTACCATATTGGTCAACAAAGTTTTGAACTGCTCTTTAATGTTTAATTAATTGTACTGCACTGTAACTTTTATTATTTTAACAATTTTATGTAAAGCACTTTGAATTGCCCTTTTGCTGAAATGTGCTATACAAATAAAGCTGCCTTGCCTTGCTTTACAACAAACTCTAAATGCTTTGGTTTGTGATACCCGGTTTAGCTCACGAAACATTCAAAGTAGGCTAAGTTACCGTATGCAACACTTGAAATGCAATGATGCGTCTGTAACGTATTCTCTTACTGTAAAAAATTGAGTTTCTGTCAAAGCAAAACATTCCTTGCAACTGTATGACCTCCCAGTAACGCTAACTTCTAGAGCTTTACGACACTAAGTGTGGTAAATACACTATCGCTATTGTCCAAAGGGGCCCCTGAAATCAGCACAAAATGAAAGTTACATATAGCCACCTTAATCGAATCCATTGGAAAATAGGGTCCAGTTTGAAATACACAAAAATTACGCTTTAATACCTCAAAATTGTTAGGCTAAAACCTACAGATGGAATACTTAGGAGTGTATTAGGAAGTGTATGACATCAATCAAATGTATATTACCATTATTTTGCAGTCTATTGATAACACAACCTTATTATATTCCATTATAATATCTTGTCAGCCAGCAGTATGGCTAATCATCTGCAGATTTACATTTTCATTACTGTGTAAGATGTCAACAGCCTGGAAGCATCAGTCGGCCTCATTATAAATACACTGGTGAACCACAGTGTGTGGACAGATCACCGACCCCAGGGTTGGAGTTGTGTGGCATGTTAAGTTAACTGAAGACCATTCAGACAAACTTTGGCCAAATGTTGGGCAAAAGTAAGTAGTCCCTTACAAATTAAATCCACATTTAAATGTATTGGTATATCCCCTGAGTATTCCTGCCATTAAACACGTGGAGGTCACCCTGCCTTAAAGGAGAATTCCGGGCAATTTCAACACATAGCTCTGTTGTTTGGAAATGTGGAGTGTTGTCATTAGAGAGAACAATGAAATCAATTGATGCTGCCTACATCATTTTATCCTCCTGCTAGAGTTAGCACCCAACAGGCTTAAACAGGGCAAGTTTTAAAGCTTGTTTTTAGCCTCTAAACATGTTCAAAATGTCATTAAAAGTGCTTACTCATGTGCAGTGATTCCTTCCGAGTGAACACAGTGAATCTGACTGCTGTAGATGTGAAAGAAATACATGAAAGTTGTGCTAATTCAGCTCTGTTAAGTTCCTGTGTTGAGATGGCAGTTAGAGAGCTTAGGGACCATCTACAAACTACAACACAAAAAAGCGATAAAACAAAAATATGTAGGCTATCAAGTTAATGATTAAATAAAGTAGTGTCTCCAAACTTACCACAATTGTAACTTGTCTCCTGCAAGTTGTACTACAGCACTTTTAAAAAAGAAGCATAGGCCTATGCTTATTTTTGTGTTTGTATCTCTTTTCAGTGTTGTAGTTTGTAGACGGCCCCATCTCAATACAGGAACTAAACACAGCTGAATTAGCACAACTTTCATGCATTTATTTCTACAGCGGTCAGATTCACTGTGTTCACTCAGAAGGAATCACTGCACATGGGTAGGCCCTTTTAATGACATTTTAAACATGTTGAGAGGCTAAAAACACGTTTATAACTTGCCCTGTTCAAGCCTGTTGGGTGCTAACTCTAGCCGGAGGATAACACGGTGTAGGCAGCACCGATTGGTTTAGTTTTTCTCTCCACTGACAGCATCCAAATTTCCAAACAACAGAGCTTCGTGTTGAAATCGACCGGAATTCTCCTTTAAAGAGATGCTCATTGAGACAGAGATTTGTTGCTCTGGGTTACAGTGGAGGTGGTGTTAATGAGGAATCACATGGAGTGTCCATAATGGAAAGATTTCATCTGTTAGGAAACATGCTTAGTAAATTTCATGATATACAAGTGGAAATTTGTTAAATAAATGGTCCTCTTATTATTATTTATTTAGGCATAGCAAGGATTTGAGCTAAATGCTAACTTGCCCACAATGACAATGCTAACATGCTGATGTTTAGCAGGTAGAACAGAAAAATACTTTGCAGATCTATAATATGAGACAGGTGCGTCAGAGTAGGTCAAAGTTCCATAGATTCTCCCCCACCCTGTCTAACTTGCAAAGCAGGTAGGATTTACCATGGTAACAATCTTAGTTTTGTGTGTTGAAATGTGAATGGTGTAGGTGGAGAGAGCAGTTATAATTATTTCTGTTACAGTGAAAGCATCATGCTAACATTAGACAAATAGCATTGAACACAAAGTGCAATTGAGGCTGGTGGGAATGCCATTTGTTTTTATAGATATTTGGTTATAAAACAATTACCATTCTGACCTGATGCGCAAGCGATCACCACAACACATACAATTGATCCTGAGGGGTACATGATTGCCTCTCCCAAAATTCCATTGCAATCTTTCCAATAGTTGACAAGATATACTGAAAATTAAAAGTGTAATTAAAAGGAAAAAAACAAACACTTGGGCTCAGTTTATTGCACAGGCTACAATTTAGAGCAAAATTATTTAGTTTAGAGGTATATAATCAAAGATATTTACAAGCCATCATATATCATGAATATATTCTGCTCACAGATGTATGGATACTTTTGGAATCCCTTTTCATGCACCCTGAATGTTCTAAAAAAAATCTAAAAAATACAAATAACATACCAGTGCCTGACCATTGTCTCCTTACTCTGAAAGCATAGCTTTTGGCTCCATAATACCATCTCTCTCTCTGTGCAGAAGCAGTAAATATGGATGCCCGGCTCTCAGTGTGATCAATAATTCCTTCAGCCCCAGATTCCACACTGATAAGGCACTTTGATGTGGACCGGAGTGCAGGAGCGAGAGACCATCCTGGGGGAGAAAATGTGAGGAAAAGAGGCTTCATTATTTCAGGCAGCTGTCAGCGGGTCATATTCAATTAGCTCTAATACGTTTGTCAGCTTGGGCAACAAAGCAACAGTGTGGAAGAAGGGTTGGATAAATAAAGAAATAAATGAAAACCTCTTGTAATTTGGGGATCCTCTCACAGTGATACCAAATCAGAGCAGGATGCACAGCAGGCGTCCTAAGAAACCTCAGAGCAAGAGCATGTTGTGAAACCGAAAAACAGAGATGCAATCAACTGAAGGGCAGTAAAACCCAAATATTTGACGCCAACAGACCATTTTGCAGCACTGAGACATGTTTTCGTGGTTTCTGTTTTGAGATATAAATAATGAAGGTACTGAGAACCTTTTCTTTTTGTCCAAATGGATCTCTAATGTCTGTGGAAGGGTACACGCACCCTTTTTGAGTCTATTTAATTTCCTTGGATTGAATCATTTGATATCAAATAGTTCACCAACTACCTCTGTGCAAAGTAAAAAGCAGATGTAATGCTGGCTAATTAACTCAGTGATGAATGGCTATTTCAAAAAACTAATTTAGTTGGACTTTTTTTTCTTCATTTTAATGGGGCTCATGTTATTTCAACAGGGTTGGGAATTTATCGAATAGCAACTTCACCTGGAGCAGTTCAGCAGCTGAGATTACCTTTCGCTTAATTTGCCGCTCCTTCATTTGAATGAGGTCGTCACTTTTTCCTGACATTGATTTAATCGACAAAGAGCAGTTTCAGTCTCAGCGCATGTAAACAAGCACCTTTTTCTTCTTCTCTTTAAACTGCTCCTTTCATGTTTCTGCTAAATTAAATATGTGGCCGACTGCCGTCTAAAGGAACTCGCAGACTTCAAATGGAAAATGTCGAGCAAAAACTGGGATGTGGTGAAAATAGCACAATGAATAAATGATAGACAAAATAATCAAGCGATTTGTTAAATAAAAATGTCCACGTTTATCACCCCCTACAGCAGATCTACTGTTTGTTTCTAAATGTCAAAAGAGCCTATTGCAGGCAGTCAGCTGGAGCAGTCATTATTTTTTTGGACCTTGCGGAGCAATTAGCTCCTCAGAATTTAGTTACTTACTCTTCAGTGCACTCATGGACTAAAAACACAGCATCAGTGCACTTCATCCTCTCTGCTGTTATTATAGAAGTCAATGGCTAGATGGATGAGATAAAAACAGTCTAAGAAGAACACTTAAACTTTATGGATACAAGAATATTAATGCTGTTTGAAAAGTGTCTGTGCCCCAGCAGCCGTGGTTTAAAATATCCGGCCCTTTTAATCAGATCTTGTAAGAAATATAAAACCACTAACATTAAGAAATAAATGTGGTACAATGCCCCATTAAGGCATAATCACTTAAATACAGTGCGGTGCCTTCTCAAAGCATCAGAGCCCTTCACTTTTCTCAGATTTTATGATTCATTATTCTATTCCCTCATCAATCTACACTAAATGCCTCACAATGACAAAGCAAAAGCAGGATTTTTATACATTTTCGCTTCCTTAAAAAGAGGAAAACTGGCATTGACCGAAAAGACCCTTTTCACTCAGGTGCCTCCCATTTTTTTGATCATCTTTAAGATGTTGCAACTCCTTGATTGGAGTCAACCTGTAGTAAATTCACCTTATTGGACATGATTGGTAAAGGCACACACCTGTGTATATAAGGTCTCACAGCATCATATCACAGCAAAACCAAGTCGTTGGGTGGAAGGATAGGCCTGCAGAGAGCAGACAGGATGCCACACTTTTTAAAGCTGCTTTGTTTCTTTAAATACTCAAGCTAGCTGGGGACTAAGTGCCGTTTTAAGAGGTGGCCGGGGTCGGTGAACCCAAATCCCATTTGATTGGACACGTGAATGTAGCTGTCGCTAAGTTCAAGATGGACTGTCAAAATATTTTTGTAGTCTTACCGGGGAATTTTTGACAAAGAAATTCTCCAAAATTAACACCCTGAGAATGTCAACACTTGAGCAGCACTTGTGGTGTACAGAACAATTGTGTTTCAGCTTGTAGCCCTAATCAGGGTTGTCATGATACTTAACTATAACAAAGAACCTTTTAATAGGATGAGCATGGAAGAAAAACATTTTAAAAAGTTAAAATGTATTGAGGCCAATCTTGTTCTTAAACTGGTAGAGAAGCAAAGGGTGTGTGTCTAATGGTGGGAAGTGCATCTACATGAAGGTACCCTAACTGCTATGTCTTCTCTTGGTAATGTGGCATCCTATGAAACACTTTAGCAAATGCTGTATTGACATCAAAAGTGCAGTAAGAAACATAAATTAAATAAAAAATTGAAGGGACCTTGCTGAGAGGATTACATTTCTTTCTTTTTTTTGTATTCTGCACACATAGATGCAAAGGGGGAATATGGGTGACACAATACTCTCTTGCCAATGGCTTGCTATTTTAATTTATCTACAGTTGTTGATGATGTGCCAAGAATTGCAAGAATGTGCCATGGAAGGCAGTGCATGACAGTGTGTGCAGAAAGAACTTGGGAGAACAGATTTGGACAACGTGTTGTATTATTTCTCAACTTGAATAAGTTGCCTTTCGTTGTGTTCCATCTCTTTTAACCAATTGCTCTGATGGACTTCCTTGCCTGATTGGTATTCACTGGCGGTGCAGTAAGTCACTTTCATTTCATGTAAGTTCTGCTCTGCACCTTTCCCCCTTGATTCAAATGACTTTCAATCTCTTTGTTCTGGGCAGCGGTCCAGGCCACAGGGCCGGTTGAATGAAGCATTGAGGGGGTTTATTAATGTGATATGCTGCACAACCACCGACGACGACGTTCATATTTCTGCCTTGCTACCTCTGGGCCGATTGGCCTGAAGTACAAGATCACTCCAAGGCACCACTTCTGCGAAAAACCAAGCTGAGCTCACCACCACCAAATCATCAACTGAAACACCATATGTCATCAGGTCCTGGATTCTTGCCACATATTTCTCACTAAGTGTGACAGAAAGTAACTAATTGAAGCATTTTTGGTTCATCACACTGATGCCAATTGGAAACTAATGTCATGTCTTAGCATGTCCAAATGGCTGCAGGAGGTTGAAGTCTGAAATTCACCCCATTGTTTAATAAGGCCTATTTAAGTTTCTCATAAAAATGGCACCCTGTGCAGCTGAACAGGATGACAACAATCCACTGCTTATTAAGTTCTGTTACCAAACAAAAATAACAAGCAGCACACTTGTTGGGAAGCAGAAACTCTGCACACTGTGTGTATACTAATGCTATTGTTAAAGAAAATGTTGTTAATGGGCTACGTGTCAGTGGAAGAGCACAAACAACAAGCACAGGTGTTATGAATACTGTTCTTAACTGTCATTAATGTCAAAAAACACATACATCACATCTACACAACTGGTTCAGAAGAAAATGGCCACCATAATGATCGGACATGAACCAGATCCAGTTACTCTAAAGACTAGTCAGTCTTGTTTTATAGAGAGAAAAACAAAAAATAGTGAGTAGACGTATCTTTTGCAGTAGAACCATTTTTCACTCTTCTTCGATAACCTTTTGTGACCCTTCATATCTATCCACCTAATCCCAGGGTGGGAATCCCTGCTCCAAAGTGCTGAAGTTCATAGTCAAATGGTTTCACTTTGTGTCAGTGAGTTCTGCTGAAACATGAAGAGCATCGTCTCCTGGAGGTGATCCACCGTTGGATGAGTCTGCTGGTATGTGCCTGTTCGACATCAGGAGACATGAGGAGGTGGTTAACAGCAGCAGCAGCAGCAGCAACGGAGGCCATTAGTGGCCTGTAGATGTTCAATTAGCGGTGAGATTCACACAGGTGGTGTTGATCACGATGTCCAAGGTGGAACAAGGTCCAGGGCATCTGTCGACTCCAGCAGCCCCTGCCAGGGGAGCCACTCGTAGACATCTGTTCATCATGGAGCTCCAAATGAACAAAATCTCCTTCCCACTTAACACGAATGGCAGGCTCTCCAAATGCTCCTGACGCTGCCTCTATTCACCGTGACTCAATGTTTTATTATCTGCCATGTTTCTTTTTTCTAGCTCCACATCTGCACACACACACACACACACACACACACGCCAATGATCCCCAGAATGTAAGCATTAGGCAGTGCAACCCCCAGATAGAACTGGGCTAGAGTACAGTGTGTGGCTGTGAGTGTGATCCTCAGCGGAGGAAACCTAGATACACCAGTGACAACCTGTATATAAAGCTCTCAATCTGCCACACGCTGAAGGGAGGGGGGAAATAAATAGCCTTCATCTTGGTGCAAGTGTGTTCTCCTCATCTGCAAAGTGGTAAATCTTGCTCATTGTGAAAGTGGGACAGGCTGAAGCGTACTGTAGAGGGGAAAGAGACAAAGAAGGCGACAAGGGCACTGGAGCAGGCGAGGGAGGAGAGGAGGGGGGGGGGAAAGCATGATAGGTCCCCCTCCCTGTGTAGCCATCGTTACATTTCACTTACGTTATCTGGATCATTCACATTCTCCCCTGGGCCATCCTGCTTGGATGACCTTCCCCTCACGATACCACGCTGAGATTACATGTTGACAAAGCAATCAGTGGGAACGAACCCAAGTCTGCAAATGTCATCTGTGTCCTCTCAGAGTTGGTGGTTTTGTCTTCGTGCCCTCATCTTGAAAAGAGTCGGTCATCCAGACCAATTCAGAAGTGTCCCATAATTATAGACTTGTCAGTACTGATTTTCATCAACAACTGTGCATGTTATGATCCGGCAGGAATGTTAATGAGTCCTCAATTGGAGTTAATCAGCTGCAGGAGCCGCAGTGGCCGCCTCGGCATTCCCCCATGGTCCTGTGCACGGCTGTCAAATGTACACTCCAGTGCTGTGCGTTTTATGTTAGGGCCAGTGGACAATAAGACGCTACAAGACGTGACATTACTGTTCAGCTCTACCCCTGGGTTTCATAAAAGAAAGTGCTTCCCCGACAAAATCTTTTATATTTTAGTCAAAGTTTACGTCCACTCACTTTGTTACTCTTGACTCGGCGAACAATCCCTTCAATTAATTCGGCGAGCTTCTTCAGACCAGCCTCCCAGAAGGTTACAGATTTGAAAGAAATTCTTTAGCTAATGGGAAGTGGTGAGCACTTTGTTCATTTTAATGGGCCTCGGCTGGAAAATCTTTTGACACCTTGTGAAGGGAGCTCTGTAACAGAATGGTCTGAGAATGTAAAAAATCCACAGCATGGCAATGTAACCGGAACAGTCAACCTTACCAGTTACTTCTTCGCTGTTCTTCTACTCTTTTATTGCATTTGATTATTTAAACGCAGAATCATATACATGTATTAAAATAAAGTACCCAATTTGACAAAAATATATGACCCAAAATTACAAATCTGTCACAAAACGGCTTTACAGTCTATGACACCCTTCCCATAGACCCTTGATAATAAGGGGAAATTTGACTAGACAGACATAAAACATAGTAACATTATAATGTGGAAGAAACAGAATGAGCAAATTGAAATACAGTGCTGAGGTAATTCTATTTTTTTTTTTGCTACAGTGCATAATACTAAAGCTACTATAAATAAATACGCTACTACCAGTAGGAAATTAAAGGGGTGATGACGGGGTTAGTGAAATGAGGGGGTTAGTAGAATTGCCATGCCCTTTATCATTTATTATAACCTGCCATCCCCCTCTCCATCTCCCAGTAGCTAAAGCAGGGTGCTTTGAGTTTTTTTAGTTGAGTATGTCAGTCTATAGTTGAGTATGTCAGTCTTAGTTTAGCCGGTCCAACAAATTCTTCAGATCCTTCATCTGATCTAAGGTTTGTGCAAGTTCCAATCTTTGGCCCCGTCTGGCTCTGAAATATCAGCAACCTAACTGTGCACTGAGATATCCATGGCTGGCGCTGTCCGTGGTGCTGAAGAAGTAGACCGATTTGTAAAATATTCCCAAAACCATACAGTTTATATATATTAAACATACAGGAACACAACAAACAGCCCCCACTCGTTAAAAATCAACATATTGCCTATTGGCTATTACCACATGTCATAGTGAAATACTGTAATGTTACTATACTACTAGTCCCCAACATGCTCATTCATTAGGAGTGGCATTTGTGTCCACCTGATAAATGTAATTCCAATATTCTCTCTCTTTTAGCCATTTTTTGGTCTCCACCATCTCCTGAGGGAACTCTCTGTCTCTTCAGCTGCTGAATGCTCCACTCTGTTCACCAGCTAGTCTCTAACTGTGTCTGTTTGCTGCTGAGCAGGTAGTTCACAGTGGGTTTCTGCAGCTATCAGCTGAACAGCTGCTGCTGAAAACAACACTGATCCGAGAGTACACCAAAACAGACAAGTTACCGGCCAGAAACCTAAAACAATATCCTGAAAGACCAAAAATGCTCCACAGAGCTGATGTTCTCTGTGGGTTGGTCACTATGATCAACCCCTTTTTTTTTAATAGTGAATCCTCTGTTAATATACACATTGATTATTGCAGCTGTATGACTTTAAATGCATAATTCTACCTGCTATGTTGTATTTGTACATTATGTCATTTTAATTTTACTTGAGTACCTTACAATCTTTGCAGTACACAAGCAACTAAATCAACGTGATCTAAGTGTTTAGAATAGAGTGTTTAACCTGGCCAATCTGCATATTTGTTAGTCATCTAGGTGAATGCCCCCTCATCACAGCTTGTCACCCATAAACAAGTTTGTGGCATTTAAAAAGTCCCAAATCACCTTGCCTGTGTTTGACATTAATCAGTGAAGCATTTTAATTACCTTTTGGACGCGTACAGTCTCAAACAGAGCCTGCTCCCTGTCTAATCAGAAAGCTAAAAAACTGCTTCTCTGCTCTCGTGGTTGTAGAAATTCCCTTTGAAAAACTGAACTTGGTTTATTCATCAGGCTCAGCCGTTGTTCCACTAATGACTAGCACAGTGTGTGTTTGACGTGCCGGCACCGGATCGGCAGCAGCTGACTGCACACGGAGCCCCAATGCCAGCGCTACTGACAGTAAATTCTAAGTAGGACACCGTGGCTGTAAGAACAAGATCCTGAAAACTAGTGGAGTTTTTTTTTTTTTTTTTGGGTGGTTTAACTTCTTGTGCCGGCTCAAAGCGGGGATGGAGTAAAGGCAAGCAATGAATCACAATCCACAGATTGTCCTTCGCCTAATTTCTCACTGCGCGCACACACATACACACATCCTCATTTGTGAGATAAGGAAATGTGTGTGCACTGTATTTTTTTTCTACTGGAGGTTTTTTTGTTGAAGTGCACATCGTGGAAGACCTTTTATTTTTCAACACATTAGACTAGATCAGATGCTGTTGCAGCTTTACACATGGTTACTACTGCAGATGGGGTGTCTGCAGTGGATTTTAAATGGCCGGTTTACCTACATTATAAAAATAACAATTTGCTCATTTACATTCAGCGGTATCTAGCAAGTAGTTAGCACATATTTAGAGCTATTGGGGTGGAGTCAGAAATTAAAATTTAATACAGATTTATCAAGCTGATTTAAGCTGAAATTTGACTACCATCTTTAATTACCAGCCATTAGAGACACACATTACAGAATATTAAGCCTGTTTCTTACTAAAATACACCGTGGGCATCGTAGTGAACTTCTCTAGAAAAGTTTTTATGTACACAGACTTGTACCTTCAATTTTTTTTTTTTATCAACGAATCAGATATTGTATAACACAACTGTACAAGGATTCAACTGGGAGTATTTCATGCCGGTTCAAGTGAATACAACAGTAATAGGAAAAGCACCCTGAAAGCTTTTCTATACTGTGCAGCTCTACGCTCTGCTGATTCAGACTGGTTGGTACAGAAGGTTAACCTCAAAGTAGCTCGGATTAAAAGGGTCATTTATGAAGTAAAGAGAATACACTCAACAGCAAACAGACTTGACTATGATGTTAGCTTTGTTCTTAAAGAAAATCACAATATGAATATGAATCAAAAGCCAGTAGTGTAGAAGTTTCAAGATGGAGGTGTAATTTATAACGAAAATAAATAAAAAAAGACGTTTCTCCTAACTGATAAGGCTTTTATCTGTCATCTGTGAGAGCAGATGTAGGTTAGAGAAGGCATGCACAGGTCTGGCATATGAAAGTACTTCCACGTAGAAAAGATAGGCTTTATCGTCATTTTCCACATTTGCACTTTCTATGGCTGAAAGCTCCATCAGTCGGCAGCTGTCCCTTTTTGCTTCAGACGTAATCATCCCCCGCAGAATTTGAGACCTCAATCAAAGAGCCACGTGCACGACGTGCGTCGTTCGAGGAGCACTATACGAGACAGATCTACATGAGACACCTGGGGACAGTCATTACAGCCCCGCTGAATCCAAGAAATACCCCCAAGAGGAGACGGTCGCCCCGCCCGATCCTCCGCTGAGGCTGCAGATTGCAGGAAGAAGGGACGCTGGCAGACAACAATGTCAGATGTTGAATTTTTGGGGAAGAGACAAGGTGTTCTTTTGATCACAGCAAAATGACATCACACATTAAAGTGTTTTTTACAGGTGTTAACAAGTACTACTGCATGTGGGGGGAACAAAGATGGACGTCGGCTTTGTGACGTCACCCATAGGTTTCTGAAGAGCCAAAATGAAGCTCAAAGTGGGCGGCTCTAAGTTGCCATTTTAACCGTGCCTAACATAGGCTAGTCTACGTATAGCGACGATGTTTCATTTACCGGATAATTCCAGATCCTCCATGGGGTTCCGCTGGATGTCCCTCACCCTCTGCTTTCGTTGTGTAGTCATTCTAAACTCCAATTGGTTTGGGAAACATCCTCCGAGCTAGAACTGACAATAATACACAATTATATTTATCTTTTTTGTTGAGTAAAATTCTCAACGCGACAGCCATTTTTAAGCGTCGCCCAAGACAATTGTGATTGGTTTCTAGAAATGTCAATGAACCAGAGCACATTTTTCTCCTAGCCATGAATGTTGTGTGGATTGCCCGACCCTCCTCCGCAGTGCTGTGAAAGAAGGTCTAGCAAGACTAGACATGGGCAAAGACTTGTAGCGTGGTGGAGCTGAGGCTGGCTGAATGAACCCTGCAGTGTATACTCGCCTCCTGTGACAGCAACCCACCTGTCCATTATTGGCCTTCATTATTCAGAACTTTAAGCCTGAATATAATTCAAAAATAATTTTAAAAATAAAATCTGCTGTGTTGACCATTTTGAATTGACTCCAGTGGCCACTGGATGAACTGCAGTTTTGGCAATTCCACATCTCTGACCAAACTGTTGCTGGTTGAGTTGCATTCTGGGAAATGTAGGCACCAATAAGATGACATCTCTGGTTCTGCTACATTGATGGTGTTACTTTTTTATCCATCTTGAATTCTAAAATGGTAGAGGGCCGTGTTGCTGAATTTAGAGTACCTCCATAATTATTGTATTTCATTTCTAAAATCAGTAACATATTTTGGAATAATTTAACGGATATTTCTGTTGACCGCATTGGATATGTGATTTTATCCAACTTTGAATCACTTATAATTCATCATATCATAAAGTACTCTACATCCTGTAGATATATTTTCTCATATGGTATTAGCATAATGATAAAGGGACTGTCAGTCATGTCATATCTCATCAAGATAGGAGAGGTTTGTTTGAGCCAACTGTCACAGGTGCCAATTAAATAAGCCAAGCTCAGAAAAAGATGAAAGATATTTACGGACAGATGCGCAGTCTCTGATGCCTATCTGAAGCCACCTTGGGATTTGGGTTAAAATGACATGTATTGGTCATAATATGAATGTATCTCAATCTCACATGAAATCAAGACAAGATATGCTTTAAATAATCAATAACCATACAAGACTGTGTCCCGTCTGTCCAATACAACCACTTCAACACACACTCTGTTCTTTACAATCGCCTGTGAAGTCAAATAGAGCTGATTTAAGTTGTTAGTGTCCCTGCAGCCTGCAGAGAGCCCGCAGAAGGAAGTGGCATTTTCCAGCTGACAGTCACCTGAAAGAGTATCCTGATAAACACGGAGGTTAGGCTGAGCTACCGCGGTAAGGTTAAGTAGAAATAAGACGGTTTCCTTCTAGTCTGAAATCAAAGCCAGGAAACACAGTCTGACTTTCAATTAACATTCTCGTGTCCTCCCCATCGCTCCACATTTGCATCACGGGGCTCACCTCGCCAGCGCTGGCCTCACACATATACTTGTTTACAAGGAAGGAAATTGACTTTGTGGAGAACATCCTGTTGGGGGAAATGATCAACCTACCGTATCAGCCATCACTCCAAAAACACCCCCGTCCTCCCTAACGAGGCCCGCGGCATGGCAGATGCCACAGCCCACCCTGAGGTTCACTCAGGGGTTCAAGAAGGACTCTGGGAACAGGAGCACATATGTTACTGGAAGTAAGCTCTGAGATTCCACGACAGTTTGAGTTAGTGTCAGGTCAGTGTACCCACACTGTCACTAACATCATCTCTGTGTCTGGTTAGATGAGGTATCTGTTTAACACTTCATGTTAGGTGGCGGCATACATACTGTATATATTGTTTTTTGAGATAATAATAATTATAATAAATTGATTTTGTATAGCGCCTTTCATGGACCCAAAGTCGCCTATACATTTAAAGATCTAAGAGCCTTTAGGTCTGGAACAAATGATTAATTATCCATTAATTTGACAAGAATTTTCACGATTCAGTGATTGAATATTTCTTAATGTACGAAAACAGCGGCCAACCAACAGGTTTGCCATATTTGATATATTTTGACTAAAACAAGGCTTTTCCCTGAACTTTTGTGCCTAAACCTAACCAAATGCTTAATGTTTTTTGCCCAAACCTTGGAGCTGTTTTAATACATAATGTCCCCAAATCTTTTTTGACAATCCAACGACCAATCTGTTTCCAGATGGGTTAACATCAATATAATAATGATCAATATCTACGTCAAAAGGGGCCAAATTATGCACATTTTCAGGAACATATTTCTTTACACGAATATGTTTGCATGCTTTGCAGTATAAAAACATTGTTCCACTTATACTGGCCCTTACCTGGCTGTTCTAGCTCCCAGTTCTTCAAGGCCCCCCCTAATGTTTTCACTGGCCAGCTGCCACATCACCCGTGTGTGCACCACCCAAAACATATCCATACCAGATTTCATGTCAATGTGCCCTATAGAGTAAGATTTAATTTTGATTGATTTGATGTTCCGAGTTAACTTCAATCACTAATTACGCTCTTTTCCCCCAAATTCTTAACCCTAACCCTTTCCACCCGACTATCGAGTTGAGACACACGTCATTAAGATTAACAAACCATCCGAACTTATGATAACCACCTGCTGTGAGTTTACACACAGCATGTCAAAGATAAAATGCCCGGTTTTGTTATAGCACCTCATGGTGCACACCAATCCCCTGATTTCCTTCCAGCTCACCGTTGATGTTTTAAAAACTCATCACAGTTTGAATTTGGGTGCACTATCACAAAATCTGCAGGTGTGTCTAAAGTGTCAGCTTCCCTGCCTGGAAAAAGTTATCTCCCAAAGACACGGGAGGGAATTTGGTTTCTATTCTCCTGTCAGATTCTTGTTCTTTTGTTCAAGTCTCAAAAGAAATGTCCATGTAAATATAGTTAGTTAGGACGAACTGTGCGTAGGCTGCCGAGACATGTAGCATTGCAAAAAAAATGCCTATGTCAGAGCCCTGCAAGGCATTCAAGGAAGTAATTACCAAACTGAGGGAAAACAACTGCATTACCTGATTGTCTATTGATTCTGTAAGTTCTGCTATACAGATTTTGCTTTGCCAGGGGCCAAACGTGCAATAGGACCAGCGAGCAATGTGTACATGCAGTAAACACAATGCATATCATATTCAGTGTGTCAGTCACAATGAAAGAACTTGTGTTGCCCAATGACATGGTCTCGTCTGGCGGCCTAATGAGCTGTGATTTCCCTCCATCTACAAATGCAACAGGACTTTGATGTAATGGCTGGGTTGCAATTTCAAAAAGGACATCCGTCTTTTTTAGTTTTCAGAAGATGAAACACAAACAGCTATTTATGCCTTACCATTATTTAATGGTGCATGTGACTAGTCCAAAAGTAACATTTGTCTTGGCTGCAGCAGTCTGTTAGTATCTGCCTATTGATCGAAATCCTCATTCCAGCCTTTTGGAGAAAATGAGTGTCCCTGTATACTTCCCAAACAGGCCGGCTTTGTTTACAAATCAGATTGATCACATGGTTTATTTTTTTTCTGCTCCGAACGGAAAGCAGCGTCTGAATTTGAAACGCAGAGTGAAGACACGGAGCTCAGCGATACTTGCCCATTTTTTCCCGACCTTAAACAGGAGCCGGTGACGCAGATTGATTTTGTTTTCCTATGAGGCTGCGTGATAAGCAGAGGGAAAATAATGAGCATTGTCTCATTAATGGATAGAGAATGCATTATGGGTCATACATTTCAAATGAATAATGCATTAGGAATAAACAGCCACCATGGCAGCGGGCTATATATCATCAGAGAGGCCAAATCACTTCCGAGGGAATGTTTGATCACGTCTTCTGCACATGAATGATATTTAGTGACACTTCATTGATACCGCTGTATTGGAAATGCATCACTGCAAATTGTGAAGGTGGGGCTGTTTGCGACGTCTTGGAGTGTAGAAGGACTCCTGTAATGAGCAAACATTTTGTCACTACAACTGTTTCCAGAACAACCTCACACAAGGAATCCGCTGAGGATTGCCTTTTTACAGCTTCAGTCATTACTCAACTCTTTTCTTCTTCTTTCCTTTGAATAGATACACTATTTTGACATTCAGGGAATTTCATTTCCTTTTAAAAAAAGCTTTTTGATGTAATGACAAATTTAACATAAAACAAGATCAGCAGATTTGAAGCGACTGGTTAATATTTATTTTTATCAGGCAATTCATTGTAAACTGAAACTTAAAAACACGCTGGCGCAAGTACAGCTAATGTGCTGCAAATGTCCTGGGATTATGGTCTAAAGCCTTGTGTGCTTTTAGAGTCTGCAAAGTTTATTGCAAATGTATTGAAGAGAAAGAACAATACTATGGAGATGAAGTCTTACTACTTTTAGGCAGAGGGCTTTACACACCTGCTTTCACAGTATTGTACCGCCATACCACCCAAACTAATCTAAGGGCAATGGGGCAATAAGATGGAACTACAACACCGCTCCTTCATAAGGGATGTAGCTGTGTAGGTTATGTACAGTAAGCTTTCTCCAAAACAATGTCTGAACATTAGGCCTCAGTACCAACATCGGACTCACAAATATTAAAGAGAGCACTAAAGCCAAAGCTTTAGTTTGGAAAAGCACACACAAAAAGACAATACAATATAAAAATAAAACCAGGCATATTTAGTTTAATTTGATTGTCCTAAGTGTGGTGCTAGATGGAAAGGCACTTTAGTATGAATATACTGATATATATTGCAATTTGATGCATCTAGTGGAACTTTGGGCATAACAGAAAAGCTATTGAGTGTCTAATTGCAATTGATCTTGGGGAATTGTTGGGTGTCTGTAAATTAGTGTGTGGGCTAGTCCTAGTCTATCTGGGAAGTGTTTTTTAAGGACTTTAATGGAAATTGTTCTCCCTCCGGGTAACAGGAATGTATTCAGTAAATTCAACAAAGTGTCATTGGGAAACTAGGACCTGAAGTTTACACATCTAACCACAATTATTAGAAATTATAACCTACTATGAATCAATTTCCACAATCTGGCCATTTCCCTATTTTAGCATAATAAAGTTTACCTTGACCTTGTTTTCAGGCAATCCGGTCAGTAGTTGTTGAGATATTATTCTGGTCAGACATTTCTGCCCATTGGCCCTGCAGCTGGTAGGACAAGCTGAGAATTAGCAATGCTGCCTGCAATTAATATGCAGAAAAAGTCTTACTTGTAATAAGCCAGAATTACAAGGAAGGAGTTCATCAAACAATACACTTGTTTCTGTCAGTCCTATAAAGGCTCATCCAGCTGCTCTTAACTATCCGGGCCTTTTACTGCTCAGTTAATTATCTTTTCTTGCACACAAAAAAAAATAGTCAGTGAAGCACCAGTTACAGTGGCTGGGTTAAAGTCCAGAAAATCCATTTCTGAATGTGCTGAGGCTTAAACCGAGAGAAATCTTTAGAGGTTCTTTTGGTTTTATCTATTTACTCTACAGGGAAACAAAGGACTGGAGGACTTTAACTAAGGAGGTTTTAAATAAAACATACACTGGTTTACTTTTTCCCTTACCCCTACTTGACCCATAGACAATAAAGGAGATAGTTGAATTAGAATGACTTAGTGAATGAAATGCCAACCCCGGGGAATGTGGTGCCCAGTCCCCAGAGGATGAATTTTAATCATTTTGAGGATGCCCTGATTTTTCCTTTAGTCTCAACATAAGGTCACAATTTCTGTTTGTCTAATAATAAAGGTACTCACAAGAGATTTGTTTGAAAAGTGCAGTTATAATCACTTGATTGTAATGATATTTGCTAAAACCATGCTCCCCCAAAGGATCAACTATTTTCATTTTGAAATGTGGTATAACTGATACAACCATATTTGTATTTCTAAAAGATACACAATGGAATAGATTGACTACCATGAAATTGTGAAAGCGATTTATGTTTTAGTTGTTGTGTTACTTACCTTTCCTCTAACAGGAACACCTCTAACACTAAACACATGTTCACCAGAAGATGGACCCTTTTTGTTTTTAAAGCCACCCTCTCCATTTTTCATCCAGATGGTGAAGCTCCTAGCCCAATTTAGCCAAATAGTTGTTTTATATGGTGCCTACTCCAGTATTCTGCCACTGTATGCTTGATATAATAAACCTTATAATATATTGACTTAATGCGGAATGGCAAGCAAAGGCAGAGCACAACTGAGCGATACTGATGCTGTTGCAGAGGGCAGTACTGGAGAAACAGAAAAGCTACCTCGAGCCACATTTTTCTCAGATCCAGTCTCAGATTCAACAGGTGGAGATCAACAACAATGAGAAGCTAACTGCTATCCATGCTCAACTAGCATATCTGAATTCAAGCTGGGCTCTCTCAGATTGGACATGAATGACTTAAAAACTATCGTGGAAAGCAACTCAAGTATTCTGGACAGCCATGGCCACGCTCTTCGGGAGCTGGAGGTGAAGCTAGCAGATATGGAGGACAGAAACCGAAGATGCAACATCTGCATCGTCGGGCTGAAAGAGGGGCTAGAAGGTGTTAATGCTATCCAGTATTGCTCATGCTTGCTGCCAAAGTGGCTCCCGAATCTAGCAGATGTTAAGATAGAGATTATGAGAGCCTACCAAATTTACAGTGATAGCCCAGATCCTACAAGCTGCGTGGAAATCCCTGCTCGTCATTGAGGACCAGAAAACTACACAAGCCATGGATTCAGCATGGGTCAAGGGTCTGAATTTTTTCCTGCTTTATCCAGCAACGCTTAAGATCAGGGAAGGCGCCCACTACAGAGCTTTCTCCTCCGTCGGGGATGCTGAGGACTATGTGAACCGGGCTGCGCCCCGTCCTCCTGCTGCGGCGGGGGGAGCCGATGTGTCGGATTCTGTCTCAGAGGAGGAGGATCAGGACTGAAACAACTGCCTGATGAACGTGGACCGTTAGTTTATCTTGTTTTCTTTATGTGTCCTGATTTTATCAGGGACTCATACAGAGACTGTGTTTCTGAATGCTTTGTCGACCTAGTTTAATATGACCTAATCTCTACACGTTAGCTGGGCTACTCCCAGGCTAGAGTTTCCCTTATGATGTGCTTGCTGTTTTGTGCTATTCGTTTCTTGTTTCTTTTTTTTTTTTTTGACAAGAAATGTGTTCATTTTCATGTTAATCTAATATGGAACCATGCAGTGGCAATCAGTTAATTATGGGCTGGTCTTAACCGCCTAACTATGTTTTCCCCCACCCGCTTGCTTTTTCTTTTGTGTCACTGTCTTGTATGTTCTTGTTCTGTGTTATACATGTTTTGTGTAATGAGGGACTAAGCTTTGGATGCACTATTGATGGAAGGCAGTTGCAATTTCCACATTTACTTTAAATTTTGAACGCAGCTTAATAGATGGGTGATGTTTCATTTTTGGTTTGGAATTGTGGCAGACTCTTTATAAATGTACCAGCACTCTGGGCTTACTAAAAAATAGAAATGTTGACATTGCATTATTACAGGAGACACATTTGCTGCAGGCGGATACCGGCCGTTTAGCCAACAGATTCTAGCACACAATTGCATCCTCAAGTTCTTAAACAAAAGGAGTAGCCATTGTTGTCAAACAGAACCTCCCATTAAAAGTGTTTTCCTCTTGGTCAGATGATACAGGCAGGATTGTGAGTTCCACAACAGAGTTTGAGGCTAGAAAAATTGCACTTGTGTCAGCTTATGCGCGAAATGTATTTGATGGTAATTTCTATGATACACTCACCAATCAAATGCTGGAGTTAATGAACTGTTCTTATATTAATGGTGCAGATTTCAATGCTGTGTGGGACTCAAATATTGATTGGCTGAATGCAAAGGCCACTAGGGACCAGGCTCAGGCTACAAATGCTCTGAAATCCTGGGCCAAAAGGTTTATTCCTTTTTCTCAGGTAGACATACATTTTTCCAGAATAGATTTTCTTTTTGCATCCCCTCAATTATTTCAACCAACTGATAAAGCGGTGTTACTTCCAATGGCATTATCTGACCATGAAGGTGTTCTTTGTGCCACCCCCCTTGGCCAGCTATCGCAACATGCGGTTAGATGGCGCTTTACTGAAAAATGAATCCTATATTGCTCAGGTTATTGCAGAATTCCAGATATTTGCAGAAATTAATGTTGGCTCTGTAGAATACCCTAGGATATTGTGGGACACGATAAAAAGGTTTTATCAGGAGCAATACCATACATTTCTGCTCTAATGTGCGCAAAGCTACATCACTGAAGCTGCAAAACCTTGAAACTGAGTTCACCAGATTAGACCCACTAATTTTACTGACCGGATAGCTTTAGAATGAACACTAGTCAAAATGGTCAAAATGGTCAAAATTAATGTTTTACCCAGGGTCAATTTTGTGAGCTCTATGCTGCCTCTCTCAACCTCCTGCTGGCTATTGGTGTAAATTACAATCAGCAGTATCTAAATTTATCTGGAAAGGCAAACGGCCACAACTCAAGATGTCTACTCTACAGAGTATGAAAGAGGACGGTGGCCTTTCAGGTCTCAACTTCAACCATTATTTCTGGTCCTTTGTCTTAAGACCCCTCCTTACTTGGTTTAATCCAGATATGTCTGTTTGTTGGCGTACCTTAGAAACTGCTGTGACACTCCCTGATGTTTATTTTGCCGATATTTCTAACAAACAGTGTCAGCTACGCTTGGGCCCCATTATCTCACATCTTATCAAAACTTGGAGATTAGCTGTAACATACTGCCATATAGCTTGTAACTGGCACACTTAATCACCATTATTCAATAATACAGCACTGCTGATTGGTGGGAGGCCGATAACAGCCCCACAATGGCAACAAAGGGGAGTTCATCGTCTTAAAGACATTTATGGTGAGGTTGGCTTGTTACCCTTCTCTGACTTACAAAATGAATTCAGTCTACCACGTTCCTCTTTTTTTTACCTTCAGTTAAGATCAGCACTCAAGGCATATGGTGTCCTCTGGCAGAGGCTTTTGCCCCTCTTTCCTATTTGAAAGTTATTTACTGTGCAGCCTAAAAACTGTGGTATGGTATCCAGGCTTTATCAGCTCTTAGTGATATCTGGCTGCTCTGCCCTTCCTATTGAGAGGATCTGGGCATGCGATTGCCCAGGACTGAGTGTCGATCTTGACTGGTATGGTGTATGGTCTAACATTCCAGAGGTATCTCGCAATCCAGACCATCAGCAGACTCATTACAATTTCATTCATAGGACATATCTCACCCCGTGAAAATGCACCACATGAAAATGATCAACAGCCGTTTATGCACTTTCTGCCCAATGAAAGCTCAAGATACATATCTTCATATGTTCTGTGAGTGCTCTCCTGTTGGTCAGTTCTGGAACAACATTGCATCCAAAATGTCTGCCTTGATTAATATTACTGTGCCTGTTACTGTAAATGTTTTGATTCTGAATGACCTGTCAGCCTTCCAGCTCTCTAAAGGTCAGAAAACGTGCTGTCTTTGCTGGACTTACAGCTGCTAAGAGAATGATTGCAACCCGTTGGAAGCCACTTCATGACTTGTCAGCTCGTACATGGATCTTTTTTTTTTTTGGACGTAACACATATGGAACTGTCAACGGCTCGCATTGGTGGAGCCCCAGGAAGGACTATGGACACTTGGTGCATTACTGAGTCCTTAAAGGCTATGCTGTGAATTTGTGCTGCAGCCTTTTCTTTTCTTTTGTTGGCTTTCTGTCTCTGTGTGTGTCTGTTTCTGCATGTGTTGTTTTGTCTCCCTCCTTCCAGTTCTTCCTGTCCGTGTTTTTGCAGCCCCGACTAAACAGTACAGCAATCATTCTACTGAATAAAATCAAATACTTTTTTCAAAAGATGTCTTAGTTACAACATGATGGAACTAGCAAAGCAGTTTTGTGTTAATATGTGTGTGCGGGATTTATTCAGTTTGGGAAATCGCACGTTCTCTACAAAACTACAGCTCAAATGGTCTGGCTGACTAAACAGGGAGGGGCCCATCAGCTAGCAACGGGGGGTTGAGACTGAGAGAGCTACATGGAGCTACAAGGAAAAATATGCACCAAACAAGCCATTTTGAAATGTTGCTGTTTTCATGAATAAAAAAGTTGGGTGACGCTCCCCCCTAGACTAAAAAAAGATAACGCTCCCCTCAACAAAGAATAAAAAGACATGACCCTCCTCTATTTTCCTCTGGTGGTCCATTCCATAACTACCTAACGACCCCTGAAGGAAATTGATCTCATGTGGATTTGTTGTGTATGTGTTCCTTGATGATCACAAAAAATAAATACATTTAAAAATAACAGTATTGGTGTTTATGATCTTCTGTACACATCTTGAAGTTTTCTACTCACTGTGAAAACCAAGCGTGGGGTCATTTTGGTGCATTGGAGAACTTAAACGTGGGATTTAACAGCACTGCAGTGACAAAAAAACAAATTTAAAAAGGACAAATGTTAAGATATGTGGCCAGTTTATCTAAGCTTACATTAGCATTGAAGACAATTAAAGCACAACAGTGAAAAGAAAGAGAAATGTCCTTTGGTATTTAAGTTGTTTAATCACAGACACAACATAACATTTTTTTGATGTTTTAACAACTAAAGCTACTAGAAACTATTGTCTTTTGTCACTGTAACTCTTCATAATGTAAGGTATGGTTCCATCATACGTATTATATCTTCCACAAAAGCTGAACTGGGTATGACTTTGCCAATTGTTTGCACTGCAGAAAATGCAGCACTGCAGCAGAAAATAACTGTAACTCAATGTGACACTAGTGAGACAGACACAATGGAATGCAATATTCATTCAAGCTGTAACTTAGATTGTGAAGCATGATCTCATCATCCCTGCAGAATTATAAAACTGTCATCCACTGATTATTTGCAGACAGACTGTAGGTGAGTGTGTTGGTGCAGAGAGTGAGTTTAGGAGAGAAGCTCTTTAGTTGGGCAGGAGGAACAATGCCAGCCACACTTCTGCTTTCTGGACCAGAGAAATTGAGATCATCAAATCAAATCCTGTATACAAGACAAATATAAGTAGTTTTAATCTGTTTTGCCAAAAGAAGAAAAAGTGTTCTGTGATACAAGTAAATCAAGTGGATTTAACAAGATGAATTGTGCAGGTTTTATCACTGACCCTGGTTTCTGAGAACCGGTCAAAGATGCACATGTGCAGTTTAGGCATGGCAGTGTTGGAAGAAGTATATTCAGATCCTTTTTATTAATACCACACTGTAGAAATACTCTGTTACAAGTAAACGTCCTGCATTAACAGATGTTACTTAAGTGAGTATCAACAGGAACATGTACTAAAAGTATTAAAGTTCTAAATGCAAACTGGAAACGATTAATTGTCTAATCAATTCAGCTGGACTTGTAGGCCTGTATATTGTTGGGTAGTTTAGTTATAATAAAATATCTTATTTAAAAAACTACATGTGTTTTGTGTGCAAAAAATCTTAATTTGGAAATGAACTAGTAACTAAAGCTGTCCGAATAATGTAGTGGAGTGAAAAGTACAATATTTCCCTCTGAAATGTAGTGGAGAAGAAATAGAAATAGAAAGTGGCATGAAAAGAAAAGATGCAAGTAAGGTACAAGGAACTTAATCCTGTGAGCCCAAGCGCAGTTCATGTTAGGCCCCAGTCTAGGAGTGCCTAGGACACAGCATGGAAAGGCCCCATCTTCCCCATCTCCCAAGTAGCCACAAACAATGATTTGTGTGAATGTCAGTTATGTTTTATTTTACTTTAACAATAAATATATAGATAAGTATATCAATACAGATAACTTATACAAGGCTTCAGGGTGGCCTGCCACCACAATAACCAACAAACCAACGATCCTGTCTAGGAGATAAGAAATGAACCTTATGCCATAATGGCATTAATAATGACAACCAACTTACCTCCCTAACTAATTAAACAGGAGTGAACAGCATATCTGTGAGGTTCAATTTCCATTTTTCTTTTTCATTTGTCTTCATGGTCCCATAACCTTTGTTTTTTTTTACATTCAAGTGACATCACTGCAGCACAATGTATTCTAATAGCCCAGTTTATCCTAAAAAATATATCTTCAAAAAGATGTTGTTTATAGATTGACTGTGCACAATGGGGTTGAGGGTTGAAGCTTTTATAGAAAATAAAACCAGGCGGACCATAAAGTGTCAAAAACATACCTCAGGGCTCAGAGGGTTAAGCATAATTCTTCAGTAAATGTACTCAGTTACATTCAATCACTGTTGTATGGCAACAACAGTATCGTAGAACCAGGGAGCACCACAGCCATATGTATGTACACATGTATGTGTACAAGCGTGTTCCAGGTGTGCAGATGTCAATGTAAGCGCATCCTCTTCCTGTCCCCCGCTGACTACATGAACGCTTTCTCTGATTTTTTTGGGGGATTTTTTTTCTTGTTCCCGATGCCCGGAGATGGAGCGTTGATTGCCTGTCCCCTGCCGTCCTGCAGCATGGGAGTGATCTGCAGACGTGAGGACAGCAGGCCATTATTCAGTCTTTAGATGTGCTGTTTCTTATCAGCGCATGGGGTTGACTGAGGCAGCTGCTCTTGTCAACATGCCAGCCCCCGAGTGTCCTCCGGGGGGGGACAAGGATTTGACGGGACCGCTCGACAAACCCCTTCAAAAAAAAAAAAAGGAAATACACAAACGCGTAATAACTCCCAGACAGCAAGTGTTGTGCTCTTGAAAGTGCACACATGTAACCCCCACCCCCACCCCCATCCCTCTCCACCTCGCTCCACCCGACATCATCAGCCATCTCTCGCTCTCGGTGGGGGCCGATGTCAGCGTGGAGGGCGTGGAGGAGGTGTTTGACAGGTGACGGCTGCAGAATGAGCGTGACAATCTTTAGTCACTTCAAATAGAGAGAAGATGACTATCTAAAATAAAAAAAAACGCCGCCTGCCGGGTTTTCTCTTTTGGGTAATTTGGATTGGAAGATCGCAGCTGTGATTCCAGAAGGTGTATTTACCCACAGAGATTAACTTAATGTGTTGCGGTGTCCTTATGTCGCTTCTTAGTTTAAAACAACAAGAACAATCAATTATCAAGTGTGATAATAGTAGATGTCTGGGACTAAACATGCCACCCCATCAAGGTCAGGGCCTGGAAACCTGCTTTACACCCAGAGAAAGTGGATGCACCCTTGGTAGTGTTAGACAGAATGGAAACAAGAAGAGTAAATAGCAAAATACTCATCCTTTGTGCAAGCTAGTGTCTGCCAAATCACCAAAGCTTTGCCGGACGCAACACATTTAGGGGTGTATTGGCATAGCAACAGTTGTTTGGAGCAAACTTAGTCTGGGTCCACAACGCTCCAGTTCCGGGATTGGTCGCCGGAAATTCCACCGGATGTCTTTCATTTGTCCAACACCTTCCACTTTCTTTGGATCCGGTGGATTTCTGAGGACTATGGTTACCTGGTTCTCAGATCTCTGCAGGGTAAATCCAGACAGCTAGCTAGACTATCTGTCCAGTCTGAGGACTATGGTTACCTGGTCCTCAGATCTCTGCAGGGTAAAGCCAGACAGCTAGCTAGACTATCTGTCCAATCTGAGGACTATGGTTACCTGGTCCTCAGATCTCTGCAGGGTAAATCCAGACAGCTAGCTAGACTATCTGTCCAATCTGAGGACTATGGTTACCTGGTCCTCAGATCTCTGGTAAATCCAGACAGCTAGCTAGACTATCTGTCCAATCTATGGTTACCTGGTCCTCAGATCTCTGCAGGGTAAATCCAGACAGCTAGCTAGACTATCTGTCCAATCTGAGTTCTCTGTTACACAACTGAAACTACCCTTTGAACGTACACACGTTCCACCAAAACAAGTTCCTTCCCGAGGCTGTTTTGCAGCGGAGCTCAGTGCCTCCCAAGATGATTGTGATTGGTTTAAAGAAATGCCACGAAACCAGAGCATGTTTTCATCCCAACCAGGAATGCTGTGTGGACAAACCAGACCCTCCTCATCCACAGCGCTGTGGAGGAAGGTCTGGCAATGTGAGATTAGAGCACACTTAACCTGTGGCTCAATAAAAGAGAAGTGGATTGTGCTTCAGGATTTGTTTCTATGATGTTTTTAGTTTCTATGAACATTTTTACTTTTTTTCCTTCCTGGATCACCATTGGAATCCATAGGAACTGCTGACTTTAGCTGCTATCTTCCAGTTATGAATATTTCAGAACATGTCAAACCTGCCCCTCAAAGGATTGCATTTCAGTGGAGTGTTTCATTTCTGTAGTATGTGTATTTCCTTTTAAAACTCTGTAAAGTATTTTTGAGTGTTGCAAAAAGCAGTATATAAATAAAATGCTTTATTATTTTTAGTCCTTTTAACAGCGATCTAACCTACAAATATGGGTGTTTTTGGCATTGTTTAACACCTCTTCAGATTGTGCCGCAAGATAACAGGTCAGGGGGTAAAGACAATCATTAGAAATCCTCCTCTGCATGGGCCCCCCCATGGTTTTAGGGTTCAAGATCTCCGACAATGAACCAGAGTAGTCCTGGTTCAAATCTGGCTTGGGACCTCTGTCTCTCCCTTCCTTTCATTTCTCCACTGTTGCTAACAAATTAAATTTGGGAGCATAACATACCTCAAAATAAGAAAAACTTAGGCCACATTGGGCCATGAGCCTAAGGTTGCGTTGAGCGCTGAGTTGGCCAAGAATGGAACCGGGAGATCAAACTTGTCCGTGTGTTTTGAGCCACGGTTTGAGGCGGTGTGAGATTCCCGTACAGTAAATGGGAAAGATCACTGCCTTTATCGCTGCCACAAGAAAGTATTAACCCTCATGTTGTCCTCGGGTCAAATTTGACCCATTTTTAGTTTTTTTTTTTTAATGACAAAAAATGGGCTTTCCAAATAAGCGCTTAAAATGTCAACATTAGAAATATCAAATAACTTTGGAAAAAAACATCAAAAATAGCACCCGCGACATTGAAAAAGTGACAAACATGTCGGGAAAAAGCGGTTAAAACTCTATGAGGGTAAAACAAATGAAACGCAATCATTGAACTGCCCAGGAGTTTGTGTAATAGCTGAATCATTTCCGGTCAGTGTATCTTTTGGTCATTTGATTTTCTATTCATAAAACAGGTATTTAAAAACAAAAAAACGAATGGTTGTTTGATTTTCCTTTGAAAATTCCAAATTTGAATTCGAAATACAAGGTGTTTTTTTTGTTTTCATGGTCAAAAGGGGATGGGAGGAATTTTAAAACATGCTTTGATTTTTATTTTCTATTTCATATAACAAAAATAAAAGAAAAAAATGCCAGTTTTTTCATATTCGGCGACCAGATGTTACATTTCCAAGGCAATAGCGCCGGTGTAGCCTACCAGTTTTGCTTTAACCCAAAGTATAGTTGAGGGAAACTTGTAGCCTAACTTCCTGAGTGACTGATCTTCCGTTATTTGCACCTCTTTACATAAATATACATAAATACATACTGTATTTTTACTTATTTCAGGGGATTTTATATGAACGCATTTATTTCCATCTCTATTTATTTGCACGTGTTTCTTGCAGACTCAAACCTAAAGCAACTGACATCAGTGCATCACAGCATCTGCAAAAGGAAATAGTGCTAGTGCGTGTAACGCCAGCTCTGCAGACGGACCCGAGTCCGTCAGCACCAGGGACCCAGGTCACACCCTAAGGTCACAGCGGGCTGGTGGCTAGCTGCTAGCCAGCTGCTAGCTAGCTGCAGTAGCTAACATTAGAACATTAGATCAGCAAACGGAACGGCAGCAACAGAAAGTTTGCCGGGGTCAGACACTGACGCTGTAGCGGTAACGTTATAGCCGTGAAGGCTGTTACCTCAGCTGGTTTGACTCTTTTCGGGCGACGTTGTCTGCGGCGGGTAGAGACAGAGAGTCAGAGGGAGGCAGGGAGAGGGTAATAAATAAATGTGATATTAAGAAATAATATCCCCCCTAAGCATTATCAGAGTATAGCTTCCCAAATTCATTTTAGCCTGAGCTGAAAGCAACACTGGTACATTGGCGCTGTTGCCTTAAAAATGATATCCAGTACCAGAATATGAAAAAAACAGGCTTTTTTTGTTTCTGTTTTCAAGTGATTTAATTTTTTTTTATTATGTGAAATATGAACTGAAAGTCAAAGCAGATTTTAAATTGCTTTTACTACTTTTTGACCATGAAAAGAACTTATTTCAATGTTTTATTATAGTAAAACAAAAATCAAACCGCCCTGCAAAAAAATAGCCAGATCACTTTTCTTAGTGTGAATGTCCACTAATATGGGGGAGGGGGGGGCAAGGCAATGGCCCCTTCCCTACTTCCTACCTCCTTACTTCCAGCGTCCTTGCTCGGACCACACCTATCTTCCAACCTCCATTTTGGACTCTTCGTGACTACATCTTGCACGATACGACGTTGACGAGATATGTCTGCAGACAATCCAACATATGAACACCTGGCCAAGCACTCAAAATCCCTTCTGTGTTCCCGCTACAGTAGGTGTCTCCAAGAGCACATTTTGCCACGATGACACACACAGATTCACAAGGTGAAAAGAATACGCAGCTGGTAAAAATAAAATTAGAACTACTTTTCTTTCTAGCTGTCCACTAGTTGAGGAGACACAGAGGGAAAGACCAGCATAGCTGCAGGCTAGTGAGAGGTCAAGAAGAATTATTATCCAATTTTTAGGTAGTTCAGAAATCATTCTGGGACAAAGATGAAGTCTGCAGTGTTATTACCTGAAAGCATAACCTGAGACCTTCTGCCTCCTCAGATGGTCGACTCCTGTCTGCAAAAAAAGCTTTTCACCGTTGAGTTCTCATTGGAACACGTTCCACATATTTAGTAAATTGGAAATACTAAACCAGCATGCTCAATGAAGATGATTACAAATTATGATTGAAAGACTTCCACTATTTTTATGTTAGCCAGCAGGTTAAACAAACATGGTATTCTGAATCTACCAGTTAAGATTTTGGCTAATTTTGCTCAACTCATTCTATGTAATTTGTGTTTCCTGGGAAAGAAACAGTAGAAAATGGTAACAGGAGCAACATGGCATCATTTAGCTCAATTTGACTTCCATCTTCCATCCATGACTTTCCAAATTTACTGTGTTTATAAAACCCTGTGGGTGAATTACAGATGCTGATAGCGAGGAGCACACACACACACACACACACACACACGTTCTAGACTAAATTTCACATTTGGGTTGTTTGATTAGTTTCATTCTCTGGCAATCAAGTCTTTTTTGCTGGAATAGTTTTTCTTATTGGCTCACTGTCAAACAAGAACTGCCGTGTGAGTATTTTCTACCGTTTGGGGATTTAAAAAAAAGCATATTTTCACTTGTGTGAAATCTGATGAATATACATACATATACATATAAAACCAAAGCTATCAGTTGAACCCAACAGCTGTATTTTTCTTACTGCACTATAATCCCTCCATCACCTCCTTTTCTTAGTGGCCCGTGTAATCCTTAAGATGAATGTACTGTGGCAGAATATCTATACACACCTCAGTGTTTACTGTTATGTTTTATACTACAGATTAATGCAGTTGGATAAATGGATAGTCTCTTATAGGACTCGAGGAAATCAAATGCTGTGAAGTCTCAGAAAAGAAAATCAAACATTAATATAGAGATAAACATAAAACAGTGCATGAGAACTTGTCGTGTCTGTTTGGTGGTTTGAGAAAGTCTAAGCCTCTGGAATTCAGCAGTGGGTTCTCATTTTCTTTTTCACTCCACTGACAGGCAATCATAAATAAGTCAAGTCTCTGACATGCAGAAGGAACTCAGCGGTAAGCAATAGATATGGGGGGGGGGACACAGAGTCTCTTCTTCATGATGATGATGTTCCTCAGATGTCTTATCACAATCATTTGTAAAACACTTAATGTTTTATATGGAATGACACGTTATGATGCGTAGAAGAATCTTCCAGGTGCCGGTCCACATACTTGTCTTCATCATGTCTTTGTTTACAAAAGATAGCTGGCAATTGCTTCCCTTTTTACTCATCCTTCTCAGCAACATTTTGGCATTGAACCACTTATGATGATGCAAGTGTTTCACCAGCATTGAAAACCTTGCCTGAATTCACTGTCAGATAAACCAGTTTCCAAAGGGTTAGGGTTAAGGTCACCACAGTCTATATGTCTCTTGATGTTACACTTCCGGGACTGCTCCTGTGCTGTAGGAAATTCTGGCCGGATGCATGTCTTTTCCATTTCTTTCTTTGTGTTGGAATTTGAAATTCGGTGGATTTATGTGGACTATTGTTGACTGCTCCTCAGATCTCTGCATGATAAGTTGAGACAGCTAGCTAGACTATCTGTCCAATCTGAGTTTCACTCGCGCATGAAGATTCTGATTGGCTTAAAGAAATGCCATTAAACCAGAGCACATTTTCTTCCCATCCCTGAATGCTGTGTGGAGTAGCCAGACCCTCCTTTAGCACGCTTTGAAGGTGGGTCTGGCAAAGCGAGTCTAGGGTCACCCAGTCCCCTCTTGCTGTGAGGCTCCACCTTGCCCAACAAGGTGTTGAATATGACTGTTTACAGCAAAGCTTCATGAGTCAAATTGTTTTGTATCAGCAATGGGTCAAATGGCAACTAGTAACATGAAATGTGTTCCTAATAGTGATCAACCCACAGAGAATTATTGTCCAACTCTGCAGATCCCATGAGAAGCCGCCTTGGTCAGATGAATACTTCACTTGCACATACATACATATATACTGTATACTGGTACTAAACACTTGCACACCATTGCAAGTTTGGGGTCACTTAGAAATGTCCTTATGTTTTTTTTATCAATGAAGATAACATTAAACTAATCAGAAATACAGTCTAGACATTGTTAATGTGGTAGATGACTGTTCTAGCTGGAAACCCAGCAACCATCACTCCTGTGTTCTAATGGTACATTGTGTTAGCTAATCGTGTTAAAAAGGCTAATTGATGATTAGAAAACCCTTGTGCAATTACGTTAGCTCAGCTGAAAACTGTTGTGTATAAAACAGTTATATAAAACTGGCCTTCCTTGGAGCTAGGTGAGTATCTGGAGCATCAGCATTTGTGGATTTGATTATACTCTCAAAATGGCCAGGAGAGAAGAACTTTCTTCTGAAACTCGACAGTCTATTCTTCTTCTGAGAAATGAAGGCTATTCCAAATTGCCAAGAAACTGAAGATGTTTCAAACGGGCTCTAACCATAATAGAAAGGGAAGTGGGAGGCCCTGGTGCACAACTAGGCAAGAGGGCAAGTACATTAGAGTCTCTAGTTTGAGAAATAGACGCCTCACAGGTCCTCAACTGGAAGTTTCATTAAATGGTACCCGCAAAACGCGAAGAGGCCACTCCGGGATGCTGGCCTTCTAGGCGGAGTGGCAAAGAAATGGCCATTTCTGAGCCTGGCCAATAAAAGGAATTTAGTAAGATGGGCAGAAGAACAAAGACTTTGAACAGAGGAAGATTGGGGAAAAAAAGTGTTACGGACAGACAAATCTAAATTTGACATGTTTGGTTCACACAGAAGAACATTTGTGAGATGCAGAATAAGTGAAAAGATGTTGGAGGAGTGGCTGAAGCCATCTGCCAAGCATGGTGGAGGTAATATGAGGGTCTGGGGCTGCTGTGGTCCTGGTAACGTGGGGATTTGTACAAGGTAAAAGGGATTTTAAATAAGGAAGGCTATCACTCCATTTTGCAACGCCATGCCATACCCAGTGGACAACACTTGATTGGAGCCAATTTCATCCTACAACAGGACAATGACGTAAAGCATCCCTCCAAACTATGCAAGAACTATTTAGGAAAAGAAGCAGTCAGCTGGTATTCTGTCTGTAATGGAGCAGCCATTGCAGTCACCAGTCACCTGTTGTGGGAGCAGCTTGACCGTATGGTACATAAGAAGTGCCCATCAAGCCAATCCAACATCCAATCCAATGTGCTTTAAGAAGCGTAGGGTGAAATTTCTTCAGATTACCTCAACTAATTGATAGCCAGAATGACAAAGGTCTGCGAGGCTGGAATGGCTGCAAATGGAGGATTCTTTGACGAAAGCAAAGTTTGAAGGGCAAAATTATTATTTCAAATAAAAATCATTATTTTTAACCTCGTCAGTGTCTTGACTATATTTTCTATTCATTGTGTTCATTCAACTCCTTTGATGAATTAAAGTGTGAATTTTCATGGAAAACATGAAATTGTCTGAATAACCCCAAACTTTTGAACGGTAGTGTACATAATTATATATTTCACTTGCACATACATACAGTATATACTGGTACTAAACACTTGTACATACATATATACTTTACTTGTACATAGATTCAAGTGAAGTATTTGCTTTATGTTTGCGCAAGCGAAGTATATCTACAGTATGTATGCAAAAGTGAAGTATGCATGTATGTGCAAGTGTTTACTACCATTATATATGTGCATACAGTATATGTACAAGTATTCAATTCAACTATACGTAGCATTTGTGACTTTTAGCTGTTTTGGCTTGTTTCATTAAGTAGTTAGCGACTTGCTGGGGAGCATATTGGGTCAATTAGAAGTTAAAAAGATAAATATTTATCTTAGGAGTCGATGAAAACCAAACCAAAGAAGAGTGAATATTGGACTTACATTCACCACAAGGCCAGAAACACAACTGTAAATGAATGATAATATTGCTCTGTGTCTGCTGGATGTGTTAATGAGCAACTGTTTGCTTACATTTCAATAGTATGTTAATGTTTAATTTACAGCTTATTGCCTCCAAGTGGCCAAAAATAGAGAATGACTGCTTTAATATGCTATTATATTGCAAAAGCACACATCTGATTATTTATTTTTTCAATGTGATATTCGTACGTCAGTATCAGAATATAAAATATTCATGAGAAAGTTAGTGCATCTTCAACTGTCCGTGGGAGGCAAGGTAGTGGTAGAGATGTCGAAATTGCTTTAAAAGAAACACCTTGGTCACACTGAACCTTCACTCTCTTCCAGCTGGAATCCGGCTCCACACATCATCAAATCTATTGTGAAGGCTCGCAGTTTTTGACATTGTAATTTGAAAATGTTTGATATATGTTATGATTGCAATCGTTTTGATGATTCAATGTGCATGTTGATGGAGACTTCTCTGTAACAATTGTGGAGTTTTCAATCAAGGAGGACAACTTCCAGGGTGTACCTTACCCTCCCCGGTCTAGATTCAATTTGATTTGATTTGAATCTCCCACTTGACTGCCTTTTATTACTATTATATGTGTGTATGACTTCATTCATTTGAATGATTTTGTACCTTTGTAACACGTTGACTTTGTCCCTTGATAATATTTTGTATTTTTTTTTGTTTTTAATACATATCTTATGTGAAAAATGTTGGTTTGCACAGTGCTGCTTGGATTTTGGTGGGCCTAGCTTGGAGATCTGGTCCTGCGACTGTAGCCGCATGAGTCGATACAGATAAAGTACCTGATAAAAGGATGCACTTTTTCTAAATGTAATAGACATTAAAATAAAAATTTAAGGGAGGGATCAACAGTATTGCTTTCCTTTTGGAAAGCAGAAATCAGTGTGTGTGTGTGTGTGTGTCTGAAATAAATAGAAATGTTCAATAGAAAATGAGACTGGGTCTCATTTGAAGACCGTCTATATATTTGGTTTTAAAATGTGTTTCCGTGATCTGAACACAAGTTGACAGCCAAGTTCACACCTGTGTCCAGCATGCATCTCAGCTGTTCGGGTTTCATTTCTCGTTTTCAAACAGGGGTGTGAAACATACAGCTCGGGGGCCCAACAAAGGTCCAGTAAGGCCCACTGGATGACTTTGCAAAGTGGGAAAATTGCAGAGAAGTGCCTAATTCCAATTCCAAATTTACCACTTTAACCCAACTTCTTTTTCTGTAAATGTACGACTTTATTCTTTAGAAAAGACTTTTTTCTCGGGATACTACCCCTTTCTCCCAGGTCTGTAACATTACCTACAATGGCCTTAGAATGATGAGGCAGAAGCAACTTGTGTTGGCCAACATCAAGCTGACATGAAAGATTCTGATCCTTCTGGAGTGGTTTACAGGTCTGGCCCACTTGAGATCAAATTAGAGGTATGTGGCCCATGAAGTAAAATGAGTTTGACACCCCTTGCACTAAAAGGTCAAAGGGCCCTGCGCGCAGTTATTACGTCCCCACTCACATATCACACTCGCTGTTAGCAAAATTCAACACATCTTCCAATCAACAACACAAGTTGTAGAGCATTGGCGTGCGGTCACCAAAACAATCGCTCGCTTCCTGCATTTATGACGTATGTTCCTGTTAGGTCCTTGTCGGGGTACCCGTCAGGATGCATTAGCATCTACACTACAAAAGTCATTCTGTCAAATGCGTCTCAGACCACCTCGGCAAGTGGTTTGAGTCATCAGATCCCAACTTTATATTCTGATACTGACAAACAAATATCACTAGCACCCACCCAACCAAACTGGAGTCTATTTTTCGACTTCAGAAGCGAGCTTTAAGAATAATATTTTTTTGTATAAATCGTAGACACCCCTCCCAATCACTGTTTGCTCAGGCAAGTATTCTTAGTGTTTATCAAGTGAATCAACTTCAAATTGCTTCATTCATTTATAGTTCCTAAAAAAAGTTAGTTCCCCAGCACTTTTGTAATACTTTTACTTTTAATAATGAATTTCACCAGTATCCCACTCGTAGTAGTTGTCTTGTTAGGCCTCCCTACTCTAGTACAACTCAAACACAGTTTAGTGTATTATACAGAGGGTCAAAAATACAGTTGAGGTTTCTAAAGAACAGTTTCAACAGAGAGTAAAATAGTTGCTCCTAAGTTGTCTGAATTTTCCATATGGGTTTGTGCTCTAAATGCAATTTAAAAAAAATTTTTTTTTACAAAATAATATAGAAATGTTTTTAACTTGTTAAATAGAATTGTTTCTATGGAGATTGCCACTTATTAAGCCCCTTGAGGGTTTTTTGGCAATTGTCCATCACAGCTTTTTGTGAAACATATAACACTGTTTTAATGTTTTTGTTGTGAAAATAAAAGAAATCAAAATGTGTCTTGGTGGTTGTGTCCACTAGTGATCTAACTGCCCAAGACGCATTTTAAAACCTATTGTAATTCAAACATGGGTCAAAGTTCTTCTTCTTCAATCTTTTTTTCAGTCACGGTTTTACGTTGTTTCCACAATTGACGAAAGGTCAAAATGATTGGATGAAATGTCGACACAAACTGATTATTCTTTACATACATAGAACTATAACTTGTTTGAAATAATGGTTAACATGGACATTTGTTTTCACTCCACCTACTTCAGCATTCTGGCTTTAATCAATACCCATGACGTCAAAGATTGAAATGTCCCTGTATATATTACAAGTCCTCTCCATCAGTGTATTTCTCTGTATTGACATGAATATTTACACATGCTGAGGGTTGAATCGATCCTTATTTCCTGCAGCTCAGTCGTTGTTCCTTCAGCATTAGTCACTGCCAGCTCGTCTTAAGGTGAGTGCATATTAACCATGTCGTTCAGCAGCTTTCCCCATGACATATAGTACATTCCTTTAGCCTGACAGAAGTTGGGGCTTAAAATAGCAAGTACTCTTGTCAGAAAATCCAATCTAAAATTAAGCCCTGTTCAATCATATATAAGCCAAATTTCAAAGGAAGGCGGTTAAATAATTGAAGAGTATGGGAGATTTCCCCATGCAGCTATTGTGTTTTAACCCAAAATACAGGAGCCATCTTCACTTCAACACTGCCTTGTACTGTAGCTCGCAGCATGCTGGGACATATAATTCTGTCTCCTTCATCCAAACAGCTGTTTGTCAATTCGCACAAACATGTTGCAACTCAGAATAGGATTTACACTACAAGCGGGAATGCTGAGGGCTGCGGTTATTCCTCTTTTCTTTTGGTGGATGTCTTCAGTCTCTTTGCATTTTCACTTACCGAGGATGAAAATCTAACACTCGGCATATCTATAATTCTTTATAGAACTTTTTAGAAGGTGTGTGTGTAGGGTGCCGTGTGCACAGGGGACTTTGAAAATCCAGTTTTCTCCTTTTTTAAAAATACATTTTCCAAACGAAACACAGCTGCATGTGCTATACAGTATAGATTGTATTATGAAATCTACCCCTCACGTCAGAAGATATAATGAACTGGCAGCATGTAGAAAAAAGCTACAGTCCAGACCACACACACACACACACACACACATTATGTTCTGTCTTAATAAGAAACACAGGGGTTGTTTGATTCCATTGGTGCTTTTTGAAATCTCATTATTGGAGCTACAAAGGAGCTACAAAATAAATAAATTTTTTGTTTATTACACACATTTATAATACATCATAACATAGCTGTGTATAGTATACTAGACTTGCACTAACCTGGTGATTTGTTGCTTTTTATTATGTAAAGCTTGTGTTTAAATGTTTGAAAGCTCTGTTCATCACACTTTTGAGAACACATCAAGAGAGTGCTGAGATTTATTTTATTTGCTTTATCGTATCTTGCTTTATTCACTTTAACTTCCTTTTTCCTCACTGTTCTGATCTGTTAGTTTCATAGAAGCCCTTCATGGGATAGGTGTTGCAAACTAGCACCTGCCATGAACACTTTGGCTACTGTATCAAGAAAAGAAAAAGGTATATTAGCAGGCAATATCGTTGTATTAAGAGTTACAGTATGGTCCTAGGTTTTAGTTTGAGTTCAGATTTCTATATTATTCATGTTTATATATACATGCATTCTATTGTCTTCTTCTCTTCTTTGTTTGTCCGGATACATCAAAATACCTGAAGAGGTCATGTTGCCTTATGCTGAAGAGGAAATATCTTTTAAATGGGTCTTTCAACACAACAATGACCCAAAACACACCAGTAAACGAGCAAAGTCTTGGTTCCAGATGAACCAGATTGATGTCATGGAGCGGTGAGCCCAGTCCCCGGACCTCAGTCCCATAAAAGACTTGTGGGGTGACATCATAAATGCTGTTTCTGAGGCAAAACCCAGTAATGTAGAGGAATTGTTGAATGTAGTTCAATCGTCCTGGGCCTGAATACCTGTTCACAGGTGACTCCATGCAACACCGATGTGAAGCAGTTCTCAGAAATAATGGTTATGCAATTAAATATTAGTGCAGGGATTCAAAGTAAAGCAAACCCATGAGGCATTTTTTCAGCTCATACAGTAAATGTTTGAGTTTGTAAAGAAAAATCCAGCCTAATGTTCCTTTTTTTTCACTTTTTGTAAAAGTAGAACACACACTTAATCAATTTTGGTCATGTCTTGATTTATAATTGAATGTGCAGTGTTCCCAATGCATTGATATTGTGGAATTGAAAGCTATTCTAAGGATTTGGAGCATTATTCACTTTTTTAAACACACTGAACACAACTGTAAGTCCTTTTTAAAGGCTTAGTAACTTCCCAAACCAGCTTGTCACTAAATTGTTATCAAATGTTGCTGAAACAGGAGAAAATAGTACATTTGTTGGGGACTATTTTCAGCGGGGGATTAATCTACATTTGGTGCATTAGTACGAATTCCCAGCAGCAGGACGGTGTATGTGGGATTGACTCATAATAAACTACAGTGTATGTGTTGGTGGCAATGAAGCAACGTGTCACCCATTGCAACAGTGGGGCTCATTGATGTGTTTTTAACAACAATAGAGCTCTATGGCACAGAGGAAGAATGTATATCAGGCTGTGATACACACACACGCACTACTTGTTCAGTCAGAAACACGCTCATCCTAGATTTAACCATTTATTGAAACAAATGGAAATACAGTTATGCTAGACACTGATGACTCCCATCATTATGATGCTCCCTGGACTAGCCAAGCAGCATGCTAAGCTGAACCATGGAGCGCTATGCAGGAACCCCCCACTGAACTATAAAGGTGGATTCTGGGGTGGTGGAGGCAAGGCGCTGCCAGCAGCAGCAGTGAATAAAGTGAGGAGTCAGTCAATCAGCCGGCGTATGACTTCCGTTTCCTGCATGGATTAAAGCTGATGTTAATTTAATACATGCATTCACTGTTAGGTTTTGGTCTTTTCATGGGATTTGTTGACCATAAGAAAATATAGAATATCATCAGAATTATGTATTAAGTCAGTAAACAAAATTAAAGAAGTTCAAAGGTGCGTTACGAAGCGTACAGGCTGTTTGTGCATCCACTGACAAGATGCCAGAAACTGTTTTCTGGTAAACAGCCCAATCTCTCTCACACACACACACACACACACACACACTCACACACATGCACAGTCTGCAGCAGGACATGTCTCTGGCTCTCCGGCTGGCACTCTGACAGCAGCATCTGTGAGAATCTGAGCGTTGCAGTTGATGACACTCTGCTCTAAACTGTCACGGGACCAGATGGTTTATCAATTCAAAGCAAAAGAGGGGAAAAATAGAGAACCAATCTTCAGAAAAGCAAACAAACAAATCACTGAATGATCAAAGTATCACCGGCCTTTGGATCCCTATCCTCTTCTCAAAGATGCATGAAAGGAAGCCCATGCTGTGTAAAATGATACAAAAAATAAAGCAGCCTAGGGATCGTCCTTGAAGGGGAAACCACGTGTCGTGGGCAAATGTTTTATTCTCTTTCAGATTGATTGTTGGAATATTGCAATCTAGGCTAGAGAGAGAGAGAAAGAGAGAGAAACAATTTAGATTTTTTGCACCCTGCATGGTGTTAGAAAGAGCAGTAATGGAGGAACTATTGAACAATAAAATCCATATTGACATTGGTGGGGATTTTATGGGATAAAACAACAAGGCTTGTCGATGTAAAAACGCATCAACTTAAGTGCTGAGTGTGTTTCCATAGACAGGGTTTGAAAGTGAGTCTGTCATCTATAGGAACATTCAGTTATAGATAAGGTTCTCCCACTTGAGGCGTAACCAAAATGATAAATTCATTGCATGTGCCTAAATTTGTCTCTGAGTAATGAGTTTACAATCAGTCAGATCTAATGTGATATGTCTCTTATGGTAATGCCGATTTTCACAGCAAATTGAGTTTTTCACAACCTGCCAAAGCAAATGTATGAAGACGAGAACGGGCCAGAAACTCTCTCTCTCTCTCATTTTTCACATTTCACCCTGTGATTTGTGGAGGCCTAAACGCTCCGAGGTTATCATTCAGGTACTAACAAGCGCAGCTAAAGTCCTTCGTAAAGGTCAGCCATCCATTCAGAGTTGTGGACTTTCTGAATAATTCATCTTCATTGTTATCCTTCGGAAACTGAGAGCATGAAATCAATTCCACATGCATGGCAACACTGTCCAAATTTACTGCCACCGTGTCTTGGGCAACATTTACTCTCTAATTAGTGGATAAATAACAAGTCTAATGGATTTCACAAGGAAGAGGAGTGTAGTGCAGCGAGAGTGCGAGAGTTTATTATTAAAAAATAAATAGTTGGTGGTGAAGATACTTAAGGGCAAAGTCAGTGTACAGTAAACATGCCTGAACAGCTCTGTTACTACACGCTGCAATACAACAGTACCTGGCAGAGCTGTGTTTGAGACGATTGGCACTAAAAAGGTAAATCTTTCAGGTCTCAGAATACTGCCTGTAACAGTGGTGCAACATATGCTCAGCTGGATTTGAACATTTTCCTTTCAGAAGTGCTTTTGCTCAGAGATTCATCCTCCAGGAGCAGTCCCATGGTCTTCCCAAGAACAGGGAATGAATGAAGAACTATGATATATAGTTATGGTGGCTGTCCATCATTCGCCCCCAACCCTGACCTCATCCTTTCTGTATCACTACATAAAGAGCACTTTACATCCTCCATCAGCACTTTACAGTGATACTGGGCATAAATCATGAGGTGTGGAACGATATGACTCCTACAGTAGGGCACTGGGCGCAGTTTGAATGAAAAGAAGAACTGCTGTTTTTTTCAGCTACTTCCTGGGAGTTTGGAAGGATTGTATTAAACTTATTTATCATCTTATACTGTATCTGAATTGGACTAACTCTTATTTAACTGTATGTTTTTGCAGCTTACAGCTCCATCTGAAGAGTGGAGGTCTACCTTTGAAATGTCTCTCTTAATGTTTCTCCTTTTATGCCATGCTAGCAGCTTTGAGCATACAGTACCTACTTAAATACATATGTTTTGTTATATCAAGTTTCACAACAGACAAGTTTGAGTCAAGTCTCCAGTCTCCGTCTTTATAACGATTTCAGTCTGAGGCCTCGTCCAAGTGCACATGGGTATTTTTGAAAAGAACAAAGTTTTCCTCTTTAGTTCTTAAAACCAAATCCCCTTCACATGAGCACTATGTAAAAAAAGCCAAATGGCCCAATGACACAATAAGAAATTGAAGCGCCGTTAAGAGCATGCCAAACCAACAGGTGGTAAAATATCCCTAACCCTTAAGCCATGTTGGCCAATCAGAAGCCTGAAGTAACTGTTAATGTATGTGGAAACATGTCAAAGATCCTGTTAGAAGTTAGAACCAGCACAATTTTAGTCACATTGGCCATTGCACAAAATGTCCGATCATTCGTGACCCCCCCCCCAAAGGAGATAATGGTGCACAGACTGATGTTGGACCATCTATGTGTCGACAGTGAATACCGAGTGTCTGAAAATCTTCGTCCTGGAAGTGTGCGTGTGGACGAAAGGCCAAAACGCATAGGAAATCTACATTTTTTTTTAAAGAAACACATGTGTACATGTGAACTAGTTCTGAATCAATTCCAGATTTCATGTCCACAGCTCTGGTGTCCAGTAGTAGAAAAGCTGACTGATATTTATAAGTTTAATAATGAATCTCTCCACGTTGCTCTACTATTGTACTTCTTTTGCACTAATAACATTTTCATTGGAATAGACTTCTACTGTGTGTATTGAACAGGAGCTAGGGCTTCCATTTACCTCCCAGTACTAGTGAACATGACTTATTCTAAGATGGTTCCCCTGAGAGACACACACCAGGTAGAAGGTAAAGATAGCTCATAAATAGAGTGTGTGTGAGAGAGAGAGAGGTGCATCTTTGGATGTAAACAATGCATAATGTGAAATACTTGGAAGAAAATCAGCTTTGCAAATGAGGGAGGAAAGGCATTCATCACATTTGAAGACACACTATGTGGTACATGATTAACACTGGATGTAAAATAGACTTTGGTTTACAAGAAACATCCCTAGGGCCCTTTTAACTAACTGACAGACAACACTGGGATGGAAATGTTGTGATTTTGTGTATATTAAATTAAGAAGGCATTCACCACATTTGAAGACACACTATGTGGTACGTGATTAACACTGGATGTAAAATAGACTTTGGTTTACAAGAAACATCCCTAGGGCCCTTTTAACTAACTGACAGACAACACTGGGATGGAAATGTTGTGATTTTGTGTATATTAAATTAAGATTTCCATTTACAGTTGTTTTTACATACATTGGGATGTCTTATCAAAACAGCCCAACACCGGTTGGATTATTATACTGCAAAAAGATATTTTTTTTAAATAAAAAAAAAAAGAAATATCTGTTTTTGCAAATGAACCCCCTAGCTCTGTTTGCTATTAATATCCTATTTTTCTTTGCTGTAGTTTATGACCATTTGCAGCTGAATGACCCATTTCCCTCACAGCCATCATTAACATTCATTAAACTTTTATCTCATCTGCCTCTAATTTAAGACTTATGACAAATCACCTACCAGTCCTACCGTATAGACGTCACTACATCCTCTTGATACCAATGAAATGTTGCTTTTCAAAATCCCAGCTCCTCCACGGCAACCAGGCAGCTCTGCAGAGCCAATCACATTCCAGCGATGGTGTTTTGGACCATGTGGGTGGCATTTTAAAGAGCCTGTCATCACAGTGGAAGGAGAGGGATAATAGTGAGAGAGCCCTCCGTCCGGGCCTATGGCAAATGGAGGAGTGATGTACACAAGAGTGTGCTATACCTTTTGGATATCCTTGAAAAAATAATATGTGAAGACCGTTAATGGCATTTTTCCTTGAAAAAATTCTGTTAAAACCGCTGATGTCATTTTTTCGCCCACACGTCAGTTCCCTTTAGCATTGCTAGCCTTTATTCTGAATATTTATAACTGAATCAACACTAAAGAGTTTGTTTTTAGTGTCTGTCTGTACAAGCCACAGAAGAACTGATTAGCCCTTGGTGCAGATTAAAACATTCCTAAACATTAAAAAATCTTTACTAAATTTGATACTTTTCCCACAACTGGTTGAAGAATTCTAAATTAAATCCACTTAAAATAAAAAAACGGAAACTCTTGAGCACACTGTGCAACAACAACCAAACTTCAAAAATCAATCTGCCATTTAGGTGCTACTACAGCAACAACAAAACATACATTTCAATAAAAGTGCTACTCAGACAAGATTGAATTGTGTATTGATTGATGCGCATCCAGATTGTATACAGATTGTGCAGCTTAGGCCTAAGTATGAGCCATGGATGCATGATAAGACCTGAATACAGCGCTAAGTTTAACTTCAAATGCGTGTAAAATGACCCAGATGATCGGCACTGGGGCCCATAGAGCTCTCGTAGAGCATCATGAGTGGAATATTCAAATAATCAACAGATTTATTCATCACATATAAATATAAAACATCCTCATTTTATGATCTGGTAACACAGCATGGTCATTGTACATAATTGGGTGGACAAATGTCAAAGGTTCTGAGATCTGCTTGTGTTTGTGGCTGTATTACCCATTAACATTTTATTATTTGAATGTAATTATTTCCAGAATAAATAACTTTTTTTTTCTTAAGCTGACTGTACAAGGACCATGCTGTGTTACCAGATCATAAAATGAAGGATAATTGATCGAACCATTTCCCTACACCTCTGCTGATTGTGCCCTTTATTTCCAAAGCCAATCACCAATCAGACGCGGTAATGTGGGTGTCGTGTTGCTTCGACGGATCACAATGTCTGTTTCCTTTAGACTCAGAGCTTTCTGTCACGTTGAAATTTCACCGGTTTTCTTCTTGCCGTCTGGCACGTATCCACATAATTAATTGCTTTACTACCAACTGAGAGTTGAACAACGTCCCATGGCAGCAGTCACTGTATTTCCACATTCCATAACTCGACTACAGTCCCTTCTTCTCCTCCTCTTGTTCCCTCTTGCTCTGACAGCGCGCCTGATGAAGTTAACCTGAGTATCTGGGTAATAAATCAAGGCACCTTGGTTGTCTACTTGAAAAGACCTCATACTCAGCAATTATCTGCTGAATCAGATTGGTCACCGCAAGTCTAGGGAGCCATAAATCTGCAACACCTTCTGATCCCCCAGATACATCCAAGGGAAATGAGTACGGCGAGGAAGCTGCTGACGTTTCACTGTTTTTCTCTCGCCCTCAGGAGAGAACAAAGAGTTTAGAGAGAGCAGGAAACGTATGTTAAATTAAAAACCATGTGCAATGTTGGATTTCAGAGGTGAATACAATGCACGTAGGCACGCAAAGCTGCTGAGTATCTTCCACAGGAAACAGATTACAAAAAGAAACCGATTTTATGTCATCAGCCACAGTAGAATTAGGTTTCCATGCTGATGACTTCTGAGAAATGCCTCTTCACACCTCCAGCAGCCTTAATTGAAACCAATTCCACTGCGATGCCGCTCACTACAGCAAATTGGTTTCATTTAGGAATGCTCAAAATGGTACCAAGACGTTAACTGGGACAAAAATCCTCCACAAGTTGCTGATGGAGCCTAATAAATGTCAGTAAAAGTGTTTCCTTTTAGCAGGGCGATCAACTAACAAGGAGTTCTTACTGTAAAATCACAGATACAGCTCAGCCTCATCCATCCATCCCCCACATACCTTCATATGCACGCCCAACTCATAAACCGGATTTGCATTGCAACTCACGCTGCGATTCATAGCCCCGAGCGTCTTTAAGTATCAGTCCAGCGCAGGAGGACTGGGGTTGTTTTTGTACTCTGTGACAAAGCAATCCCAGATCCCACTTCCTCTATTTCACCGCTGCATGGTTCAGTGGTGCAGTTAGAGGTGATAAATGATTTATTTTCCTCAGTGTTCACCACAGTTTCTCAACTTTGGCCAAGCTGTTTCCACTCATAAAGCGGTATGATTTATGTGGCAACATTCAACGCTTTAACTTCAGTGCTGTTTCTTTAATGCTCCGCTGCGTGGACCACAGAGGATGATCCGATATAAATCCACGACTGCAGCTGCAATGAAAAAGGCAAGAGTGAACCTATTGTTCCTTTTGAATAACACAGGACTCCTCTGGGTCAATTTGATTAGTGCTGCACCTTGATTTCAGATGGAACCGCACTTCATCCCTCACGCCAATCAGTGTGATTATTGAGGCATTAGGTTGCCATGAAGAGACGCATCATTTTGGCAAAATTGGATCAGCGGATTGGGCTACGTCGCTGTGACAAATTAAAAAATGAACAAGCAAAAAGTGTGTTGTGGATGATTAGAATCATTTAGAAAATGGCAGAACAGCGAGATGAGGGGTTTACCACTAATCTACCAACAAAGGATTAGTGGCGTCTGCAAAAATCTGTTTCCTTTTACCCCAACCACCTCAGCTGGACTAGGGCCAGCAGACAGGAATAGTTTGTGCAATAGTACAGTAGTACAGTTCGGTTCGTCGAGGAAAGAAAAAGCTCTGTTTTTTGATGAAGCTCTTCAATATTTTAAAGAAGCAATGAGGATTACGGTGGAGAAGCAATCGTCCAAACACATATACAGAATCCACTGATGGTCTTTTGTATACAAGGAAAGTGACAGAGGACTGAAAAATTTTGAGAAAGTTGAGAAAACACATCTTCCTGTCTTTCCTCCTCTTTTTAGGGCTGTGGGAATACCAAAAATTAACCACTGACTTAGTTACGTACATCCAGTGTGCAATTTGTGATAAAAGCATGGGGGAGGGGGTTGTTTCTTGATTATGCACAACAAAACAAAATATGCAAGAATGAAATCCCCCTTTCAATTTCATGATGGTCTAGTGAAAATAATGTCTGAATGAAACAGCACAACGTGACGTCGACATAAACCAGAGGAACTTTTAAATCGGTTTCAACATACGACACATACTCCGTTGCTCTGATTGGTTGTAGGTCTGTCCAGTTGAGTGCAGAGGCATTTTCTTCCCTGGTTTAAATTAAGCCTTGTATTATACATGACGAATGAATAATCAAACACATTCTATCAACTCAAGTAAAGAAATAATGAATCAATCAATTGTGCTGGAAAACACTTTTAATGCAGCAGTGAGATGCATATTGCTTCAGACTGGACCTGCTCTGGAGTCTATTAAAGTGGACTCCAGCTGAGACAAAGCAGCAGTTACCTCTGTGTGCTCCTCCTACACGTCAGCGACACTCACAATCCAACAGAACATCCTGCTTTTTAGTTTCCATAGACTAGTGTTTATCGACGACATTTCACTTCCGGAATTGCTTCCACCAGACGTCCTTCCTTCATGTTTTCTAAGGTCGATTTCTGAGGACTATGGTTACCTGGTCCTCAGATCTCTGCAGGGTAAATCCAGACAGCTAGCTAGACTATCTGTCCAATCTGAGGACTATGGTTACCTGGTCCTCAGATCTCTGCAGGGTAAATCCAGACAGCTAGCTAGACTATCTGTCCAATCTGAGGACTATGGTTACCTGGTCCTCAGATCTCTGCAGGGTAACTCCAGACAGCTAGCTAGACTATCTGTCCAATCAGAGTTTTCTGTTGCGCGACTAAAACATTTGAACATACACGTTCCACCAAAACAAGTTTTTTTCTCAAGGCAATTTTGCAGAGACACTGTTGCTCCATCTGGCGCTTATCGTCGCCCATGACGATTGGGGTTGGTTTATAGAAAACAATAAACCAAAGCACGTTTTTTCTCCAATCCAGGTATGCTGTGTTGACTAGCCAGACCCTCCTGATCAGTGCTGTGGAGGAAGGTCTGGCAATGCGAGACTACACACAGACTACAGATTGTCTCTGATGCAGTCTTTGCCTGAACATCTTTGCCTTCGGATCTCGTTGCCGTCAGCATTGATGTCCACTTTGGTCAGTCCTCCTCATTATGCGTGACCCTCCTACCTGTTTGTCTGCACTTGCCCTTGCATCCTGCCATCCATTGTCTGTCACACAGCATAATCATATTCACACAGCGAAATCACATTACATATTAACTGCCAATGTGGAAGGGTTCAGGGCAGCGGCCAGACAAGCCTAATGAATGCCTAACTGTCAAAACAACAGTGATAATGGCATGAAAGGAATATTCCCAGCTCTCCTCCACCCATCCAACTTCTCCTCAGTCTCCTCTGGGCGACACACACTCATCTGTCACACCGTTACTAGAATCTGAGTCAGGCAAAATTGTTCCCAGAACTACCCACCTCTGGTATGATGCAATGATGCTGCAGTTTGATTATGCCTTTACGATGAGAAGTCCTTAGTTTGAATTGATTCTGATCGGACACTTTGGTTTCCACTTTGCATCATTTTTATTCAGCCTGAAGTTCCCACGTCCTAATTTCAATCCCAATTTAGCATGTAGGCCATTCACACCCTAAAATACATTGAACCTTTTTTTTAAATGCTTGCCTTGATTGTGCTGTTATACTATTGTACTATTGCAATCCAGTGCACAAAGACAATTGGGTAGAGAATTGTAGAAGATAAGCCTGGTTAAAGAGGAGGTTTCTTTTTAAGAGCAGCCTGAACAAGAGTTAAAATAGAGCTTTAATTAGCAGCCTGAAAAAAGGTTGAAATAGAGCTTTGATCCGACATTTTCAAAGCCTTTAATTTTAAAATCTTACATCAGAATGGTCTGATATTACACGTGTGGCAGTCTGGGGTGGTGTCCTATCACTCTGAAGTGAAAGGAGTGGTTAAACAGGAGGTTTTGGTTTAAAGGTGCTCTAAGCGATGTCACGTGTGTTTTAGTGTATATACAATACATACAACAAACATCTCCGCACTATCCGCGAGCTGCCTGTCCCCAGAACACATTGTAAAAAAAATACAGCAGCCTCAAAAAGGGTTAAAATCTTGCTTTGATTGGACATTTTTTAAAGCCTTTAAATTTAAAATCCTACATCAGAATGCTCTAATATTACCTAAGTGACAGTCTGTGGTGGTGTACTATGAGTCTGGTTAACCCTTGTGTTGTCTTCCCGTCAAAAGCGGAAATAACATAGGCCTACTTTTGTCATCCCTTCTCAGCGTTTTTTTTTAGCATTTTCCAGATTTTTTGGTCACTTTTTAGTTGCTTTTTTGCAACACTAGTTGCATTGTTTTACGCTTTTCCCAACCGTTTTTCACTTTTTTCCCGACAGTTTTACCGCTTATTTTCAACATCCCATATTTCTGATTTAAAAAAAACTTTGAAAAACAGGTCAAATTTGACCCGAGGACAACATGAGGGTTAAACAGATTGAATGTGGCGACATTCCCAGGTAAAATCACAAGTTTCCCATCACCAAGCAGTGCAACAGACTCTCTCTTCAACTCCCATGTGTTTAAAACGGCATTCTGTTTTTTTTTTCCAGTCTCTGCTAGCGTTGCCAGTAAAATGTTCCTTTGGCTGAACAAGAGTGATGACTTCAGACAATAAAACTTCAAAAACATGTGCACCAGGTGTGGATCTCTTGGAAGCATACTGTACATACTATGCTGGGAAGTGATATCCGAAAGCACACCTGCAATTTCCGCCACAGGTGCCGCCAAAGAGACCGACCATCACCACCTCCCTGTACAAAATTTAAGATGAAATAAACATTATGTATATATACCAGAACACCATAAGCACATTGTGCCAAGTCATTTGTGCTTTAGATTTTTTGCAATGTAACTTGCTGCTTAAAGTGGACAGCTATTACACTCACGACCCAAAGAGGTTACTTAGAGCATAGTCTCGCTTTGCAAGACCTTACTACACCACAAATAAATTACAAGCTCTGTGATGGTGGCTCTGCAAAATGGCCTCTTGGCCAAACTTGTTTATGTGGAACATTTGCACCCTGTGAAAGAAAACGCCACAAACAATATTACATGAAGTTAACTGTTCTAACAATAGAGAGACATGAGCTATATGAATTAGCTGGATTCATGGTTAAATGTAGTTTGCTCTTACCAGTGTATCGCCGTGTGCAATCCCCGCCAATTGGTCTCAAAACATGCCCGTTAGATAGTAAGTGCCACTAAACATATTCTGACAATCAATTCTACAAAAGAACCAAATATGCTTGCCATGTTGCATGATCCAAATTTTCTTCAAAACTTGCCATTTATTTTCAGCGTGTTACTTCCTAGCTCGAGGTTTGTTGTTCTTCATCGAAGGGAACGGAGTTTGAGATCGGCAACACACGGAGAGGGGAAGGTGAGGGATATCGCGCCGGATGTCAGGCAATTGTCCTGGAAATGTACTTCCCTCGATCCAGACTACTTAGAACGTAAAACAGTACTGCTGTTTGTCAAGTATCTGTTTCAGACTTTTCTAAATCCAAAGGTACCGAAATATAAAAAATATCAATCCCTGACAACTTCAAGTCAAAGTTACTGGATACTGGTCAAAACCAAAGTGCAACTGCAGTGCAGATCAATTAAGTCAAAAGGTCTCGGGTGTGTGCCGAGCTGATGAGCAGAGGGAGGACTGAAGTGGGATGGGGTCAATGTGATAACTAAAGCAAAGCTCACATCACCCAGACGATCCAAAGCAGAGTGAATATTCATTAAACTCTCCACAATAAGAGAGAATTTAATCTGCCAATTTAATTATGAGGCCGGCGCACAGGAAGTCCTTGGTCTAGATTCTGTTTCCCTGGGAGATTCGCCCTCTATCCCCGACACCCACGATGACAAAGAGACAGAGAGAGAGAGAGATAAGCTATTTGACCAGCAATGAAGGAAGACCTGGTCGCCCTGCACGTACCAGAGGAAGAATAATGAGTGAAGGATGAGACGAGAAGGAATGCCACTACACAGCATTGTGGCCATTACTCCTTTGTATGGCCTATTACAGTGAAAAACAAGCAACATCCCCACACCACAAATTAGGACACCAGAGAAACAAGGAGTTATTGAGGATGGGAAATAATGTTCCGGAGCGAGATGCAGTGTCAGTAATTGCTTTCAAATAGACTTTTTATAACATGGTTTCCCAGCTCCTCTCGGCTTCTTTGCTCTATAATGTGGAGTGAATGGTTGTACAATAAGAGGCGCGGCTGGCTCTGAAGCAGACCAAAAGGGACTGAAGTACAGAGCCGTCTCTGATTTAAGGATGTGTAAACAGATGTAGCAAACAAATTATGCAGTAGCAGTCTGTCTTGTTTAGTCTCTTGTAAATAAAGGCACCATAATAAAGAAAGTCAAACATGAGAGAGTACAAGAAGAAGCAAGAGTATATATGAGTGTCAAATCAAGCAATTTCATGACTTAGTGAAGTTCTTTAAATGCCATTTTATCAAAAAATCTTGATGTGCTGCACGTCATTATTATGTTTGTGTTGTCGAGCTTTGTTGTTCTTGTTATTAGCCATTTGTCTATTTCTCTTTGTTGATTCTGATTAGACTGCCACAGGTTGTGAGGCACAAAACAAAAATTCCCGAAAAACAAATCCCACTGTGACCCTTCAGGGACTCCGTAGGATCAGATAACCGCCACAGCAGCTCAGTGCAGCTTCTGTATGATTAAATGTGTCAAAGCCGCTGGAGCTGCTTTTCTCTCCGTCCCAAATGACAGACAGCTTATTCCTCTGCTAAACTTTAGCTTCTCATTATCACTGCAGACATTCAGAGCCTGTATAGGCCTGCGTCTAACGTGGGAGTAAAAGACTGCGTGTGCATCTTGGAGAGACCGATGCATTAACACCTTTTTCAACCTGTGCCTAGAATCAGTCTCGAATGAGGACTCTGATTTCAATCTGGCTCTAATGCTTCTTTGGTGTGTTAACACAGCTTTTTCGGGGATGGTATTCACCTCATCCATTCTCATGTCCAGCGCGTCACATATGGACATTTGGTCAGGACCCCTTGGCGTCACCTTTTAACGCTCTGGGAAGCCATACGCGTCAAACTATGACGCTCCACATACTGCACCTTTAAACGCGTGGTTAACGTGGATTCAAACTAAATTACTTGGTTTGGTTTTGGAAACAATCGTGGTTTGGGTTCAAATACTGTAAGTTGATGTTTTACGTTACATTGTTAAAATCTTAAGTGCATAACTTTTTTATTATAATGAACGTCCGTTACATTCAAGCCAATACTAAATGAGTTGATACAAAGCTAATTAACCCACATGTTGTCCTCGGGTCAGATTGACCCGTTTTCCTACATCCGTGTTCGTTTTAATTCCCCAAAATAACATGAGTGATTCCACACAACGCTCTTTGGCAAGTACAAATCTCTACTTTCATTAATTTTGGGGCATCTTATTCAATTTTATAGCATTTGGAGAGAAAAAAAGACTAAAGTTGACATATTCCAGTCTGTGATTATCCATCAACATCCATTCCTTTAATTTTAGTCTAAATAATTCCTAATTTCTCCTTTTCTAACTCAAACATTAGGCAGGATTTCCTAAAAATTAGGTTTATTGACCATAAATTCCAAAAATAACTGTAAAACTAAAGTTAATAAGTTAGTGTTACATACGTCAAAAAAAGTGACAAACATTGGAAAAAAAGTCTAAAGTGTCGAAAAAAGGACAAAAACTTAAGGAAAAGTTAAAAACATTGATAAAAAGCATCAACAAAAGTGTTGATTTTCAATTTTGAAGGGGAAGACAACACAAGGGTTAAGACTATCGGCTCCCCAAACTCTGTATTTCTCAGTGTGAGAAGCTTGAGTGAAACTCTTCTCATGAAGACTCCATTGTGTTGTTTTAATCCTCCGTGTCCTCATTGGTTACAAGAAACTACGCAGAGGAGGGGTGGGGGTGGTGCGCGATGACGGAAGGCTTGCATCATGTGGATGCGCTGACAGTGTTGTAGTCATTACTCAGAATCGCTAATGGGGGAAACAGAATCTACGCACTATAGCTTTACATTATGTAAGCAAGTTAAGTATGTTAGTATGTAAGTTAAAATAAGGAAGTTTCTTACTTAACTTAAATTACATCCTGTCTGTCTAGTCTATACATCCACCCTGACCTCCTCCCTATACAGACTATTGGCGTTTTTCCACTGATGGTAACGACTCGACTCGGCTCTACTCGACTCGACGCACTCTGCGTCCGTTTTCCATTGCAGATTGAGTAACGCCTCAGCGTGGCTGGTCACCATAGCTACGCAACCGGTAACTGCCATGATGTAATTTTCAACGCGACTCACAACAGCACGTTGGAGGTGTTTGTTTTGATTCTCGGCCAGAAGAAAATTTGTTTCAAAAGAAGCTGAAGGAAGCAATAAAAATCACTGCTGGGAAAAAAAAAAAACAGGAGTTTGGGAATTCCGACGGAGTTCAGACGTCAACATGACTATTGTTCGCCGACACAAAAGGGTAAGTTAGGTTTCCTGTAACGTTAGCTAACATTTGCATGTGTTCAGGGTCACAGTCGGTATTTACTATACGCTATATAAAAGTACATTAACTTTAGCAACCATGGTTACACACCAAAATATGTATGCTGTGTACTGTGTGTGTTTCAGATCCTTCACGCTTTGCAAACGTTGTACAACTGGTGAAATCTCTGGTTCTGACCTGCTGTGCTTTGTAAAATCTTTATGAGAGTCACGGAGAGACTTATGACGATGACTGGGATGCATCTGGGACAGCAGAGCTGGGGGGGACACTGTCACAGGGTGCAGAGGAAGAAGACAGGGATGTACGGCAGGGTTTGATGCGCTACTTGAATAGCTAAATAAAGTATTTTCTTTGATATATTGTCTTGTTTTTTTTAAAGTAACAGTGTGCAATATTGGAAACGACATGCAAAATAATAGCCCTTAATATTGAATAGTGAGAATAGAAAAGTGAGAATAGTGCAGAGAGTAGATAATCTGAGTCTGGCTAGATTTTTTTTATTTTTTTTTTTTTAAATGGCACGGTTGTTCCGGACACACTCCGCACTCTTGTTTGCTAAAAACGCAGTCATAAGTGACGGTCCTCCGACCAACCAGTAGTCTGCAGGTTTCCACGTCACCTTTTGGTATCACCTCAGCTCGCTTGGAACCTCGACTGAGGTAGTACTAAAAAAAGTACCTGATAGCAGGTCCCAGGGACTTTTTTTCGTAATGGAAAACCAAAAAAGGCGAGTAGAGTCGAGGAGAGTAGATACCACGCAGTGGAAAAACGCCATATGTCGCTCTTCATACTACCCCCATTTCAGTGCCGCGATCGAGCAGTTCCCAAAGTTCTGAACTTCTAACATTGCCGCGAATGGGTTTACATTGAAGTTAGATGAAAGCCTGGTAGGTCTCATTCGGATGCTAAAGGGGCGTGACCCAAAGCGTTAGTATTTGACAACCTGGGAATGAGAACGGCCTAATGCACCCAAGTTGCATGAAGTGACTAAAAGAATGTCTCTCAGGCAACAGGGTACAGTTTGATCCATTAGGGTACAGAATAAAGACACTGTGTCACAGCATGACGTCACTGCATCTTGCCCAGAAATCCTTAGTAATTTATGGAATAAATTAAAAACCTGCAGAGTACAAGGCACTAGATTAAAGGATTTTTAAGGCGTAGATGCAGAGAGATTTCTGGTGACTTTAATGTGCCACATTTTGGTTTTCTTGAACCTAGACCTCGAGCACAAACCCCATAAATATCTCTCCCCACAAGTGGGCCAGTCAGTACAACTTAGTGCTGTGCAGCCAACCTTTGTTTAAACCCACAGAACTTTAAGTTAAATTCTAGCGGAGATCCCAAAGTTCCCAAAGAAACCAAATATGTCAGGCTAAATATGTAATATTTCATTGAATGCTGCAGTCATAAAAACAGTCCAGACTATTAGTTTGAATAGGTTTCAAAATGTATCTTTACCTCAAGACCAAGCATATCTTTCAGTGCACCACAACAAACTGCATCACTCCTTCTTCTGGTTGAACTCAGTGGCAATTTATCTTGAATGTGTCTGTCATATTCCGCCTCTAGCGCATATCCAGGCTTCCTGTGCTTTGAGACAGTTCTGTGATTACTCTGGACAGGCAATACTCCGAGTGTGCCGAGCTGCTGATTGTGGGAGGCGAGCAGAAGACATTTGTAGCAGAGGTGATTTACTTGAGTTTTCTGTCTCTGTGGATTTGTGTGGAATTTGTTCTTTCATTCACTCATCCTGATCTATGCGCCCTGCTGGAGCCCAGTCACTAATTCTAATCAAGGGCCCTATACAGCAAAACACGTTAAGTATCACTCGACTGTGGAGATGTAATGCTCACTACTAACAGGAAACTTTTATGGCCTAATGTGTCAGCACTTGTGTAGTAAAATAAGTTAAGTTTGACCCAGTCTTGGGGCAGCCTCTAGCTCACCCAGTGAGAGCGTTTTCCCCATGTTTGCTGAGTCCTGCAGAGGGGCCAGGTTCAAATCTGACCTGTGGCCCTTTGCTGAGTGTCGTCCCCCCCATCTCACTCCTCCTCCTATGCACTGTCACTACTATAAAGAAAAAAGCCCCAAAAATAATGTTTAAAAAAGTTTTACCTGGTCTTGCATTGCAAGACCTTCTTCCATAGTTCTGCCTAAGAGGGTCTAGCTAGTCCACATGGCATTCACGGATGGGAGAAAAATGTGTTCTGGTTTATTGGCATTTCTTTAAACCAATCAAAATCGTCTTGGGCGGTGCTAAGAGTCAGACGGAGCAACGGCATGTCGGCAAAATAGCCTCCGGAAGGAACTTGGTGGAACAAAGATAGATAGTCTAGCTAGTTGTCTGGGATTACCCTGCAGAGACCAGAGGAGCAGTTAAATACAGTCCTAATAAATCAACCAGAGTTTTAAAATGGCAACACAAAGAAAAGCGGAAGGTGGAGGACACCCAGCCAAAAAAAGAGGGATATCCGGTGGCACCTGTACAATCTCGGAAATGAAACGTCGTCGATAAAGACTAAGTTTGACCTTACGCTAGTGCCTGAGGAAAGTTTCATCAATCTGTCTTCTTTCTGTGTGAGAGCCTTGAGCATTGAGCGATGCAGAATATGTCTATTTCAGCTCATTTTAAGTCTTTACCAAACCCAAGCAGGGCAGCAGAGGAGCTAACGAGATAGAAAAAGAAAAGGAGTTCAGATCCCAGGACGCTAATACTTGAAACTGAGCAAGTCAGCATTAAAAACTGCATCACTACTGCTGTGTCTCAGAAGCTGTCGTCTCATGATGTATTTGTTTTCTGTCATTGGTAAAAGAGTTCTTCCAGTCCAGTCTGCTGCTGTGACATGAAAATTAAAGATCTTATCCAGGGTTACTCGCACAGTTGTATAAATAGAACAACTGCAGGCTATGCTGGCCCACTGGAGGGAAATTAACATCTGTGCTCGGACAATCTCAGGTCCCCGAGGTCTCCCTCCACAGTGGAAATCATTGGAAATAATTCCTAATAAAAGGAACTATATGGAATCTAAAGTTGTCAGGATTCCATGCTGATACAGCCCAGATTAGAGAAGGTAACAGGGTAACCTACCATTACACAGGTGAACCTCTCCCTGCGGTTTGTCTTCTTCAATTTGAGCAGCAGAAACTCACATGAATTATTGCTGCAGCTGCAAATAACTTACCAAAGCAAGATCATGTCAGGCAGCAGAGAAACTAAAAACTCCCAGTCCAGATAATGTTTCTCTTTTCTCCGCCCAGTGTCCATCTCATCTCCCTTTTCCTGGTTTTATTCTCATCTCCCTTTTCCCGGTTTTATTCTGTTCCTCAGTGTTTGGTGCATATGTGATACATCGCTTCAGGGGCAGCGAGGCCAACATCAACAACAACAACAACAACAACTTGGAGTGTAGCAATATCAAGGGTCTAGGATTTGATTTGGATTGTGAGGCAATGAGGCAGAACGATCATATTTACTCTGCGGGCTGTGCGGGAGGAAACGGGAGGATTTTAATCAAATGCAACAAAACCTTTTTTATAGCCTCTGGTAAGAAAGAAACTAATATTTAGAGAAGTGGAAAAACAACAGCCGACTTACTGTATAGAATATCAATATTGTGTATTCAGCATCGCACTGCTCCTTCCATACATAAGACTGAAAGTGTGAATATTTTGGGATATTTTATTTATTTCCATTTATTTGTGTTGTTTTCACCGCTGATACGGGCATGCGTTAAGATTTTACTAAAAGGAAAATACAGAAATTCAACATTTAGGGAACGCAAGCTCTAGGGGACTCTAGTGTTTGTGTGTTGAGTTCATAAGTGACTGATGATCAAAAATGACATTTCTGGGACAATTTTGCATTATGAAAATCAAACTGCACATTTGGGTGAATAATATCCAAAGACAATTTAAGTATCTGTGATACATGATCATAGATTTTAGGAGTTTCTAACTCCTTAAGAAAAGGTGGTGGATGTATTTTAGGGATCAGATCATTTTATGATCCCTTTTTCAGCTGGTATCAGGCTGGAATCTGTGTGTGAATAATGACACCTGATCACAGGCATTTACACTTGGTAATAATAATAACCGCTCTAACCCCTCTATTTGCTGAGCCACAAATGTTTACAACATCTGGCTCTGCCCCTGGCAGAAGGAAGCAGGTGTGGAAACATTATTGTTAAGAAAAAAAAAAGACAAAAGAAAGTAGCAGTCACCTCCGTATCAGTAAAAGTCAATCAGGCTTTATGTCAGGAAAACAAATGTTTTGCACCGATAAACATGGTACTAATTTTTAAGGTACCTTTTAACAGGATTATTCCATTGAGATGAGTAAGCATTGATGAAAGTGTGAAACTTTATGTGCCTGCTTCAAATTGTAGTTTTTTATTTGGGCATATCTTCTTTCTCGAGAAGAACAACAGTGAATACAGCAACAGCCCAGACAGACATGATTTACAGATAAGTAAGCTGCTTTTGGGAAATTTAAAATACCTAATCAAAAATAAAAAAACAAAATTGACTTTTTTGTTGCTTTTTTTGAGGACTTCAGTCAACTTCAGTGTATGATACTATAATATTGACTTGATGTCTGAGCCTGGCTACCCCTACGGGCCTCAATGTTTCTTCTCCGACCAGACCTTAAATGTTTCAGTAGCAGGTTTCTCTTTGAATAACTGGCTGGGAGGCAGGAGCGAGCAAGATCTAGTTGTGGTCCCTCAGTGGTACCACGGCCCTTACCTCGGATGGCAGCTGGTTTTCTCGCGATATCACACGGAAATTCATCTTCTCAGGCATAAGTGGATGATGTCAGAGTGAGAACGTCAGAATGGTTCACGTCCGAGATTGAGATCCGGGTGTCCGTCATTTTGTCCAGATGTCGTCATATTACGCTTTCTTTGTGTCTGACCTTTAAACTCCAGTAGATTTCCTCAGATCTCGCGTCAGGTAGCCACGGCCCAGCAGTGTTGAAGGATCTGTGTTTCTGTGGGAACAGAACCGTAACATAGCGCATACTCTTGCAGGTGGTAGACATTCACCTGGAGCTCATCCACTGTACTACAAAATGGATGTTCCCTCTTAGTTTTCTCGTGCGTGTTTACTGCGCTCAGCATATTTTCCTTTTTGTTTTTCTGACGGTGTATATTCCAGTCTGTCTCCAGTTCCGCTGTGTTGCAAACGGAGAGAAAAAAGTCATGGTTTCACATCGGTATAGCTCACTCACAATATCACAAAAAGTAGATGTGAAAAGGTTGCAAAAACTCTCCGTAAAAACCGCTGGTTTGCTCCCACAGGCTACAGGTAGCCACACGATCTGCACCCTCCTCCGAGCTTTCAGGCCTGATACAACATCTCTAAATATTCCTGAACATATAGTTTGAGGAGGGGAAAATGTTTTACCTAAAACCTGGGTCCAATAATGTTACATGAGATTGAATGTGCACCTCAGTCTGTATTCAGAAAATTGGGATGGTTTCCATTCGTCTTAAGTCCTTTAAAGCTCAGAGACTCTTACAACCCCCAGTTTCTGAGCTCTATATAATCTTGCAGTTGTGGTTCTTGTTACCGCTGCTGCACTTAAACAAGTCAAACTTGCAGCCGCTGACCCATGAAGAAGCTAAAACCTGGAATTTTTTTTCCGTTTAGCAGATTTGACACGGATGATCTGGTGGAGTCAGATTCTGTCAATCACACAAATGGCAGTATCGTTACTGCTGTTTTCTACAGTAACACATGAAGTTCCGAATCAAGATGACGTCTGCTGCTTGTCCTGAGTTGTTTTTTCTCCCCATCTCCAGTATGAAAGGGCGGACACATGAGCAAACCCTGATTCTCTTTTTGTTGTTGCACAATCAAAAGAAAAAGAAAATCACTTTGAAGACCACAAATCCATAAAATATTAACATAGATTCTCTAATGAATAGGAGCTTGAAAGGCACTCTGACAAAGACAGCAATCCTGTGTGTTGTGTGTCTAGTGAGAACGTAGAAATGTGGTTGCAATATTTCTGCTGATTTCACCTTTAAAACCAGATTTTTTTTGTCCCTTCCATTAAATCAATAAGTCTCTGTCTATGATCCACCCACTACGCTACTTTTCACTTATTTTGGGTGACTACACCTCTTTTTTGTAGGATTGTTTGGGAGAGTAAAATAAAACTAGTAGAATAACTAATAAAAAGAAAAGAGACAATCTTCAGTTTTCTTTTTTCAGTTTAGTTATGCCATATATTATGGACATTTATTCAAGATGGGCATCAGAGATATTATCATCAGGGAGTATAAGTCACACTAAATGATATCAATATGTGTTTTATGTCTAGCAAGAGACGTTTTAGAATCGAGACGCCCCACGTCATTTCCTGTCTCTGGGCCCTATCTTGCGAGGAGGGTCTCAGCCCCAATGCTGGCAAAGCGAGACTACACACACAGGGACGCGGAGCAGCACACATACATAACATAAATAATATTACAATATTAAAATTGTATAATGGAGTTTTGATGGCATGGTGCTTGTGCGCATTTAATTTCACTCATTTTGGCCAGATATCCATTGCATTGGGCTTCCTTTGCGTTGGTGTTCTAACCTCTGGTGGATTTCTGAGGACCAGGGTTACCTGGTCTTCAGGGTAAATCCAGACAGCTAGCTAGACTATCTGTCCAATCTGAGGACTATGGTTACCTGGTCCTCAGATCTCTGCAGGGTAAATCCAGACAGCTAGCTAGACTATCTGTCCAATCTGAGGACTATGGTTACCTGGTCCTCAGATCTCTGCAGGGTAAATCCAGACAGCTAGCTAGACTATCTGTCCAATCTGAGGACTATGGTTACCTGGTCCTCAGGTCTCTGCAGGGTAAATCCAGACAGCTAGCTAGACTATCTGTCCAATCTGAGGACTATGGTTACCTGCTCGTCAGATCTCTGCAGGGTAAATCCAGACAGCTAGCTAGACTATCTGTCCAATCTGAGGACTATGGGCACCTGGTCCTCAGATCTCTGCAGGGTAAATCCAGACAGCTAGCTAGACCATCTGTCCAGTCTGAGTTTTTGCTCGGACGACTAAAATATTTGAACGTACGCACGTTCCACCAAAACAAACTCCTTCCCGAGGCAATTTTGCAGCGGCTTCTCTTAGCGCTCAGCACCGCCCAAGACGATTGTGATTGGTTTAAAGAAATGCCAATAAACCACAGCACGTTTTTCTCCCACCCCGGAATGCTGTGTGGACTAGCCAGACCCTCCTCTGCAGCGCTGCGGTGGAGGAAGGTCTGGCAAAGTGAGACAAGTTACACATGACCACATCTAGATAAATACACATGGATTTCTTCCGGAAGGTCAGAGCACAGGGAGCAACTTTGAAGTTCATCATTCATCGTTGCACAGGCACTTCTTGGATACTGCAGGTGTAATAACCATGCAGCCACCCCCGGCTACGAGCCCACAGCTGGAATCATCACATCTGCCAGTCAGCGCTGGGGAGCAAAAAGACCTTCTTCAGGCAATCCTGCACCATCAGGCGGATTACAGCCAAATCAACAAATTTATAATTAAAGAGCCCAGAGGTATTTATGTATAATGTAGTAAAGCCTGTACTCCTCCATTCTTGTAAAAAGTACTTGAAAGCAATACTTGAGTAAATGTACAGGTATTTCACCAGAAAATGACTCTGGTCGAAGTTAATGTCACCTTTTAGAATATTACTTGAGTAAAAGTCTTAAATATCTGATATTTACTGTACTTAATACAAAGATTTTTGAACATCCAATTCAAAGTCTGACATCATCGAGTAAGACAGAAACAGAATTTCCATTTGTTTATGAGGAAAAATATTTCACTCCAGCTCTTTTGGAACTTGTTGCAGGCATCATATTAAAAATGAGTGGATATTTGCACCAAAAAAAACAAAAGTTTATCAGTTTAAACATTAAATATCTTGTCTTTGTAGTCTATTCGATTGAATATAGGTTGAAAATGACTTGCAAATCATTGTATTCAGTTTTCATAATGTCTCAGCTTCATTGGAATTGGGGTTTGTACATATTTAGGAAATGTAGTGGAGTAAAAGTAGAAAGTTTCCAAAAATATAAATGACAAGTGAAAATTCTTCCCAAGTACTGTAACAAAGTATTTGTTCTTTGGTACATTACAACACTGATATTCTCATATGTGTACTTGACTTGCACATGCAAAATCCCCTCTAAATAACCCCCTGTCTCGCTCTGCTGCAGTGAAAGTTGTTGAAGCATATAGTAAATTTAAGCCAAGGACACAGCCGGGGATTTATGGAAAGGTTGAGATCATATCACCTCACTGTACGATGATAATAAGCCTCCACCAATTCATCACCACAGCCAGGAGCCCTTACCTCAGCTAAAGTCTCCATTCATTTCTTCTTTTTTTCCATTTCTGATTCTTCCGCATGATAAATGAAAACTTCCCCGACTCGGAAACACTTGGTCTCCCTGTGGATTTGTGTGTCTCTTCAGACACATTTGGAAAGTGACATTTCTCACTCAGCAGACACAAACAGCAAACTATGCGGAAAAGAGATGTGAATGCTGTTATCAGGGATTTGTCTGCATGCCAACATGTTTGTGTTGGGTTAGTAAGAGAGCACAGCTCAGCTTGTTCTGCTCAGACACAGAGGTGAAAAGTGAAGGCTGAAAGATGGACATTAATGGACCAAAAACAGGTGGCAGTACCCTATTCCACAGTTGGTTGACATGACCATCGTATGTGTCTTGGATATGGGTGACCCCGACTAGTCGACTATTTGATGATTCGATCTAAGGGGCGTGATTCAACTACCAATCTCCCAGTTGAATAGTCTCAGTATCTAATGGGGTTTTGAAAACAAAGGATAATTTGATTTTACATAGAAGTGCTTGGTATTTTCCCAAAAATCATGATATATATAGCCTATTTGGGTATAAATATCAGCCTATCAAGAATACTGTTAATAACAACTACAAGTAAGGGTAAGTACTGGCCCATTTCATGCACTGGACGATATATATAAAATAAATAACCAACTCTTAATTCCTCAATGATTGAGTGTTTTCTTAGCCGTGTTTTTATTCAACCGTCAAGCGAATTTAAAGCTAACTTTTGAAATGTTGCAAAAGAAGAAATGGGAATTAGGCACGTTTCCATCAATTGATTTGGAGCCAATAAACGAGGCTACAGCGTAACATACTGTGAAATAGCAACATACAGTGAAATAGCAACATACAGCTACACTCTTTGGTTTTAAAACTTGTCACGAAGGCAGTTTTTTTTTTTTTTTTAAACCCTTTCAAGCTTTAGTTTTCACACTTCATCCAAAAACACTGATTCACTAAATCCCAGTAGTAATCTCTTTTTGTCTGCACCGAATCGCAGCCTTTATTCTGAAATGGTGTGTCGGATCAGATTTGCAAACAGCCTCCAAACAACTTAAGCACAGTTAAGAATCATCCAGTGCACAGATGATGAAAGGCATGAATATTCCAGATCTGAGGTGCATGTCTTGTCGGAGAGGGGTAGACGTCAGGCTGAGGTCTTCATTATCTTATAAATCAACCTCTCACGTATGTCAAAGTTAAAGAAGATGAGGAAAATCCAACCTTTGTCTGCCTACCTTCCGCCCAAGGGGGATGTGTTTATCTCCTCACTGCATCTCCATACAGAAGCCCCTACAGAGTGTGATTATCCTTTTCTTTTTTTCTGCTCAGCAGCAGAGAAACGTTGTCACTCTCTTTCCCCCGGCTGCTCTTTTCACCGCTGATTAGCATTTGTGAAAGAAGTCCTTCTTCTGAAGAGAGGAATTCAAGATTACAGCCCTCTTGTTTCAGAAAGGTGGGAATGTTCCACTAACAAGGGCTGATGTAGCATGGGGTGTTTTTTTCTGCTTCTTCTTCTTCTTATCAAGTGGCTTCAAGGAGCGAGGAAAGCCTTCCTCTGAAGCATGAATGCAGCAGGACTGCTCGGCGGCCTGCATGGAAAATCAAAGCTGCGGAGGTGGACGTGGAAGTGGAAGGCTAGCTGAGATTTGACACGAAGAGATGTAAAGTGTTGGATTAACTGGGGTAATTGGAGCCCCTTAACAATGTGCTGAAGGAAGGACGCGTAACATGAGCCTCGCACGGATGGCACCAAGGATCCAAAAACACATTCACATTAGTGGGATACTGCATTCAGGGGGGAAAAAACAGATGGAAATAGTTTGCATATTTAGGCATTTGGACAGTCTTTTGCCATGCACTCGTGTCACGGGACGTTGTTTAATCTATTTATTTGTGTACAGGGACACAATTTTCTTGTTTTTTTTTTTCATTTCTGTTTTTTTTGTGGTGGTGAGCACAAATTTTAAAGGTCCCATGACATGCTGCTCTTCGAATGCTTTTATATAGACCTTAGTGGTCCCCTAATACCATATCTTAAGTCTCTTTCTCGAAATTCAGCCTTGGTGCAGAATTACAGTCTCACAATTAACTTTCCTTGGTATATGCCATTTCTTATTGAAATGGCCCGGTATATATGTGGAGGTTGGGGGTGTGGTCTTGACCAATTGCCACTTTGCTCATTTAAAAGCCATGATGTCTCTCTCTCATGGGTGGGCCAAATTCTCTGGGTGGGCAAAGCAGAGAAAGGGGAGCTAACCTTGCCCCTTATGACCTCATAAGGGGCAAGATTCCAGATCGGCCCATCTGAGATTTCATTTTCTCAAAGGCAGATCAGGATACCCAGGGCTCGGTTTACACCTGTTGCCATTTCTAGCCACTGGGGGGACCAAAGGCAGTTTGGGAGAACTCATGTTAATATTAAAAAAACCTCAAAGTCAAATTTTAATCCCATGGGACCTTTAAACTAATGGATTTTAATGGGAAGCATCTTTCGTGATAACTGCACAATTACGGTAGCGAGCAGTATTGAAAACAGAAAATCCACATAAGCAGGATAGTTGGGGTAGTGGATGGGTCACACATCACAGGACTTTCACCCCAGAGACCAGGGACCGCGTCATGTGTGTTCTTCTCCTAACCACAACCGCATCTCGTGTGTGGCGGTCTGTCCCGTTGTTGTCGCCAGCGTGTGGCGTTTCATTTCCCCGTCGTGTCCCGGCCGCCGTTGTTGTCCCCCAGAGCAGTCCAATGGCCGTTGTGAAATTGTTTTACGTTCCCATTTCCCACGAAATAAACGAGAAAATCGTGTCACTGTTGACAAATCAATAGATAAAAATAACGTGACCATTTCACAAACTGCCGTGAGACCGGGTTGCACATTTGGGGCCGATGCAGACTACCTGCAATTCACCTGTCCTAAACACAGGGCAATTTTGCTAAATGACAATAAATTAAAAGGTATAGTAAGTGATGTTAATCCAATACACTCTCAAATTCAGAGAATATTTGCTTTTTAACAATTTGTACATTGACATTGTTTACATAGCTGAAGTACCTGGAGGATTAAAAGTACATCCACTAGTGGGCAGATCAGGGCAATATCATCCCTGGCCGACACCGGAAGCCAGCTCCTGGGCTGGAGTGTTGAAAAGCTGCTGCTCATGTGTTGAATTCCATGTTGCGGATGCCTAGCGTTAATTTCTGAAGACGTGAATAACCTACGCTCCAAAGGAATGCAGGATACATGTGGCAGCCATCTTACGTATGCAAACACATAAGGAGCACACAGGCCATAAAACATTATTCCAGCAACCGGCGCTGGTAACAGGTGGCGACAGTTGATAATAGAGGGGGGAGGCGGGAGGGGGGAGGCAGCATGTAAATGTGCCGGCTGGCGGGTAGTTATTTGTCCGTGAATCTGGGGGAGCTGAAGAGCAGGGAGGGGGCGCGCTCCACCAGGTGCCCCCACCCCCCTAAGACTTTTAATTAAGGTAAAAAAAAGTACTTATCTTCCTATTTATATTCAGTATATACAGTCCTGACTCCGACTGAAACATTAATAGGCTCACTAAAACCTCTTAACACCCTTAATAATACCATACAAAAATACAGTGTCATCCAATATAATAAGGAAAGGTTTCTTAGTCTCCAAAACGCCAACGCCTTCAATCAAAAACATTTCACCGATGCCTAAAGATGAAGACAGGATGACAAATTGCATTGGATCAGGGGAAATTGGTCTCAATGTTTGGTAAATTCCATACTAAGGAGTATATGTTACTACTACTACTAGAAAGACACATGCTTAACCCCCTGGTAGGCTCAGGTGGCTATTTAATCAATAAATTACATGCTGTGCTGTTTTTTTCTCAATCGCCATATCCTTTTATCATATCATGTTTTTTACTGATTACTTTATTGGTTTACACATATATAACTACTACATATTAAAATACACATAAATGAAAGATCTCATGGAGAGATGCAAAAAAAAAAAATAATAATAATTAATCTGGGCATTCTCCAATGCAAAATCCAATTAAATAATTAATTGTAAAAGTATTTAATATCCTTTGTTGGAGACTTTCAAGCTTTCAAATAATCTCAGAATCCAAGACATAGACTGAGACAAAGTTTTAACCCCAATAGGTTCACAGAAGCCTGTCAACGCTCTTATTAATGTCGAAAATACATTTTCCTTAGTGCCTAAAAAGTCAAGGTTTTACGCTGTGAAGTAAGAGACACTGAGCAGTAGCTCAGTCTGTAGGGAGTTGTGTTGGGGACCAGAGAGTTGCTGGTTCAAGTCCCCATATGGACCAAAGTATGGTGGTGGACTGGTAGCTGGAGAGGTGCCAGTTCTCCTCCTGGACACTGCCAAGGTGCTCTTGAGCAAAGCTCCGAACTGCTCGGGGGCGCCTTTCCATGGGCAGCCCCCCCCACTCTGACATCTCTCCATTAGTGCATGTATAGGTACTGAGCATGTGTGTGTATCAGAAATAACTGTCATGTTAATTCACAATTAAGTATTGAGCATATACAGATGAACAGCTGAGAAGTATATGAAACAATATAAAATACTCCGGTTTGAGGAGTTTCTGTGGATGTTTGATGAAAGACAACGCCACATTTCAATGTGGTCAAATTTTTTTTTTTTTTCAATTTAAAAAATTGTACACTGAAAGGCTCAATTCTCTTATTTTGGAATAACTAATATAATCTAACTCATCTAATTTGCTAAAATAAACACATCTTGGAATAGTTGAAGTTACTCCTTGATGATGTACACCTGGACTAAACGAGGTTAATTTCACACACCTGTAGCCTCGTTAGTGAGCGTACATGTATCAGCAGACTGAGGAAAACAGATGACAGTCTGTGGTTTGCTTAAATCACAAGAGCAAAAAAATACACTCCTTAAATTAGCATATGTAAAAATGGTCTCAGACTGCTTTCATCATAATTGAGTGGGTTAAAGCTTTGTTTTGTTGTGGTATGGAGATGCCTTCATGTCTCTAGTGACACACCTGCTAACAAGCTTCTCCGGGCGGTCTCTCACTGTTTAGCATAAAGGATGTTTTCAGAATATCATGTGTAGTTTCTTTGGTAAAATGGCCCTGGTGACATCATTTCTTTCTGCTGAGTCTTGTCTCAGTTTTCCCTGTTGATCTGATGAACTCCACCAAAAGCTGAACACAGTATTCTGGATATAAAAGAAACAGCAAACACCTCCCATATGACTCGTTGCCTGAGAGAACACAAGACGTGGGTGTTTGGTAATGAGTACAGCACAACACCAATTCAGCTATTCATCAAGTTAATAATGCACAGTGACAGAGCAGACACTATTAACAACACATTGGTGGCTTTGTCTCAAAATGGGCAGTTTGGTTAAACATTTGTTGCAAAAAAAAAAACATTGTTCAAAATCAATTTAAGCTTGTTCTCGCTTAAAACTCCTCAAAGTTTCCCAGTCAGGAAGCTGCTTTATGCAGCAGCACACAATAAAGTGGTATTCACACATGCAAAATAGGTGGGGGCGTGGCGATTTTCTCATTAACTCTTATCCCAATTTCCACCGGATGCGGAACGGCGTCTGAGTAATTTGGTTTCCATTAAAGTCAATGTGTGGATTTCCACGGTCTGCGGAACGGCTGCGCAGCAATTCAGCGCACGGCAGATAGATAGATAGATAGACAGACAGACATCTGGTGTATTTTCAAAATAAAATGGACTGCGCTCACGGCGGATCGTATTTCCCTGCACTACACCATGAAAACACCGCACCGAGTTTTTACCTCTCCATTCCTCTGGATGGAAAAAAACTGTTGTTGGTTTTGTGGTTCTATTCTACATGAATCTGCAAGATCTCGTGGGTCCTCGAGACGTCAGCTGTCAGTCATGGCTGCAGCCGTTCTGCAACAAATCCGGACCTGGCGAGTGTTGACGGACGGCGGAGCACGGAGCAGCCGTTGTGTAGCCGGTGGAAATTGGGGGATAGTCTATATCCACGACCTTCCACTTCCGTTGTTGCTCAGTTACCACAAGAAATTCCACTGTGTGTCCGTTCCCTTCCGTACTCATTTTCCACCAAAACAAGTTCCTTCCTGGGGCTATTTAGCAGCGCCGCCGTGGCTCCGTCCGGTGCTTAATGCCACCCAAGACGATTGGGATTGGTTTAAAGCCATGCCAATAAACCACAGCACGTTTTCCTCCTCCGCAGCGCTGTGGAGGAAGGTCTGGCAATGCAAGAGTAATAAACTCCAGAATATGTCCAGAGGTTTCCATTTGTCAATCTTGAAAGGTACCAGAGAAAATCTTTCCGTTCACCTTTCACGGTCTCTGGGGGACGCAACGATGGGGAAATGAAACGCCACACACCGGCGACCACAACGGGGTGGACCGCCACACGCGGGACGCCCTACAACAACAGGACGGTTATGGTAAGGAAAAGAACACGCGGGACGCGAAAATTGTGTCCCTGTACACAAATCACTAGATGAAGTAACGTCACCATTTTGCTGCCATGAGACTGGGCTGTACATTTCCATATTGTGAATGTTTTTTTCAATTGAAAATCCGTTTTTTGAATCAAATCTTGAGCCTACAAATCGAATCGTGACATTTTCTGAAATCGTGCACCCCTACTTTTTTAACCGGGGAGATCTAAATGGTTTGCAGCCATCATTACTGTAATTATTTCCACCTGTGCTTTTCCTGCCATTACGAGTCCAAATGTCTTTTGTTGTGCAGATGTTTTCTCTGTGTTCTCAACGCTGGTCCCTCAGGATGGTCAGACTGACATCTTCTCTGTTCGGAGAGCCTGGATCGAGTGCAGACTGACTGAATGTTTTTGATGTGCAATTTGCCATTATTCTCCTCCTGTCTTGATTTCTGTTCACAGGAACACGTCAACAATGCTCCAGTTAATTGCTACAAGCCGGCTTGCAGTCCGGTGCTGGCAGCTGTGTGCAGCAATGTCTTCATCCAGGGTTTCAAAGCGCACTATTATGGAATCACAAAGCACATGGAGATGATTTGCAACAAAAGGCATATTTGTACATTGTGTGTTACATTTGCCTGTAGTTTCTATAGGCTGTAACAATAGCTAGTTGAGTTGTGCCGTTCCACCACAGCGTTCACTTCACACATTATTCACATCCTCTGGTTCCTCACTGATTCTCCTGCAGAACACTTTGCGTGGTCTTAGTGCACATATATTGTCTTGCTGTATCTGTCTTCTGTGTTGTCCTACTGATTGTGGACTTTACTGTACATCTCCACTTGTGTGTGTTGAATCTCAGGAGCAAAAAGTGTGTGTGCTCCATCTTTAATATGCTTTTACATGTTTTACACGTGCTTGGATTTGTATAGCACCTTTTAATGAAACCCAAGAATGCTTTACACAGGTCCAGGGGGACAACAATAGTGGGCCAACACAAACACGGACTGAAAAGAAATAAAAAAACTGTGGCTTCTGACGTACAACCTTGATTCCTTAAAAATCCCATAATTGTCTCCAGCCTGACCTACTCAGGTTTTTTGCCATCTCTGTCTCCCTTTTTACCTTTTAGTTCTTTGTTCAATATCACTTTATCTGTGATGGCCCTGCCTCAGTATCAGCCATAACTAGAACAGATAACCTCTAAAATACTTTTTTTTAAAATACTATTAAGCCTACATAATGACATCTATTGCTACTACCTTCTACATGGCTGGATACTCAAACACAGGCGTTTTCATCTGTGACCCATCACAATGTGTCACTGTAGAGCTATTGATAGAGATAGTGTAACAGACCTGAAACATGGGGAGAGAGTTGTTCTTAGCCTTTAGGACTTTGGAAAAAGAGAAAGTGTCCAGCTTATTCACAAATCCATAATAGGCAAATACAGTATGGGCTACATGAATACATAAAATGTGACGACTTTGCTGTGTAAATATTACTTTGGACTGATGCAACCGATAAGGTAAGGTTATTGAGTTGGGCTGCAAGTGCACTTTAAGCGATAAATAAATGCGTTGAGGTTTATTCAATGGGATTAAAATGATGTTATGAGTCACTGAGGACCATTATAGATTTGTATTAACACATTCAGAGGCATAATTGAAAGGGAAACATGGAAATCAATACATTGGAGCTGTTGATGGTTTTCTGGAACATAGGACACGTTACATTATAGTAGTGAGTCACTGGGGCCTGATTTCACAACACATTGCATGAATTAATACATGAATGGCTGGCTACTGCAGCAGGAAGTCAATTACTTTTATTTTTTTTTTCATTAGACATATTTGCTGTACATGAGGCTCATTATTGTACCAATGGTTCAATAAATACAATACGTGGATCAGTAAAAGTCTGTCTCCTATACATTATTTAATTGTGGCTTATTTTTAGTTAGTGTGCTTCAACAGGATGAAAATCTAAGGTGACTTCTGCAACAAGAGAGGCCTCTTCTCCCCCATTTTGCAGGGCACAAGTGGTCAGTTATAGTTACGCAAAAATATGTTGTTTTTGTATCATAGTACACTTGAAAGATAACACATCCCCTAACCATCCTATCACATGGGCTATTTCAGACTCACTTGTTAGTGATAGAGGACAAACTATGACAGGTTCAAATAGCCGATGCTATGCACCTGTAACCCCGTCAAGGAAAGGGTTAACATGAACATAGTGTTGGACAATTGGAGGTGGTTGTGTCAGAAGTTTAACCTTGGCAGTCCCCAGAGAAGAAGTTGGTAATTTCATGGTGCAGATTAGAACCCAAATTGAAATATAAGAAACTACAATTGTATGAAATTGGTCGTTATTACTGTGACTAATGAATTGTCAGGTTAAGTTCCATCATAGTGTTAATAGTGTCAAAAAAATGTTGAGCTGATGTTCAGTAGCTAGCGCAGAGATTGTCAGCTAATGAAATTAGCAGGGGGGGGGGGGTAAACCTTTTGTAAGGCACTATATCCATGTCACATTATAGGGGCTGAACCCCCCTAAAGGTCTGATCCTAGAATCGCCCCTGCAGCATGAGGTTGTTACATCTTGTCCCTTGTCATTTTCTTATTACTGCATTTGTACATACTGAAATTCATCAGTATCCCCCTACAGAATAAACCAAAAACCACATCTGAGTCAGTCACTCAAACGTTAAACTTCTGTAGCAGCAGCTACAGTGTTTTTCTTCATGAACAAAGTGTCAAAAAATCAGAAGATTGACCCAAAAAAAAAAAGCTGCCGCATAATCCTCAGCCTGAGTGATATTTAGAGGAGAATTTTCACGATCCACACATTGCATACAAACTCCCATGGGAACTTTATTTTAGAAGTTAAGAATAATGCTTGTCAGGCATATTTTACTGTCTCAGTATGGGCTCCTTAATCCTCAGTGAGTCTTTATCTGAATGTCTGGATAAATAAACAAGAAAGAAAGAAAGAGGGGGGGAAATCAATGTTAGTTTATCCAGCTCACCAAGTAAAAACAAATGATTTTCAATGCCGCCTTGTCTCGTCTTTCTGTTCTACGAAGCGGCAAGCAGGTGTGATTTGTGTGGCTGCGATGGCTTGTGAATAGCAGAACAGCTGATTGTTTTCCCGGGTGGGGGAAAGATCTTTACTTTATTCACATGCAGGGCCAGGCGAGGGCTTTCCGAGCCTCCTGAGGTTTTTCTCTCAAACAGTCTGTTAATGGCGAGCAGCCATGCTGGGGGGGGGGGCTAACCCAGGCAGAACCACAAGGAATATTAATGCCGCACTGCACCGCCTCGTCTTACCTTGCACAAAGGCTGCTTCAGAAGAAATGCCACTTTCACAGTATTCTGAAAGGTATCAAAGGTCTCACATTCTGTAGTCTGTTTGTGCTTTACAAATATGGATAGAGGTGTCTGAGCGGCCTGGATGAAGATGAAGATGTGAGCTGGCAGCTGACGGACAGCAGTGCAGCAGGAATGGTCAAATAAGCAGGGATAGATCATCTGCCCACAATTACCAAACTGTCCGTCTGACAGTGGCGTGCAGGCCAGGAGTCTGACCTCCAATCTGAGAGACTCAGGGCCCCGGTGCCTCCGTTTCTTTCCCCCCACACAAGTCCCCTCAGATTACCTCACACTTTGATTTTTGCCAGAGCAGAACGGGGCTGCTCTCTGAATCAGCAGTCAGGCAGAAAATGTGAGAAGAGGCAAGCGGGACGGCATAATTGACTTTGGACTGAAGCGGAGTTTTCAGGTGGAGGAGGTGTATCTGATTGGTGGCGTCCCGCTCTGTTCAGATCTGTCTCCCTTCATTCTCCATCAAATAAACAATGACAAACATGAAAACGCAGGTGCCAGTCAGTTTGACGATGTTGTGTTTTAATGACTTCCACTTTGATCCACAGTTATTTCTGGGTAGTCAGTATCGGGGCTACATGGTGAATCCAAAGATGGCAGCAATTTTTTGTATTTTTTATTAATTTTTTTTCTTTATTTTGACAAAAGAATCCCTCGAGGAGCTTACCCATATTCACAAACATCTGCGATCGAAGAAGCAACGCACCATCTAAAGAAGTGGTGATGGTGTTTTATCCCAGGGAAAGATAAATCACCATCACAGGGCTGATTTATCCGTTAAAAAAAAAAAAAAGGCTAGTGATTAGTTGTCAAGTTGTCAAGATTCAGTGATACCAGCCACCAGCCAATACAATGGGATTTCATTTGCAGCATTGACCAAACGCTCCTTTCCTTAAAGGTAGATGTGTTCAGTAGGCTGCACGCTAATTTTCAAACTGTACACTGGACCATCCCTGTTACGGATTAAATCATTAATTTTTAGCAAAAGAGCTCAGCAGTGATAGAATATGTTACATCCTGGTCGTAGAGGCTAAGCCCAAGCTTTAAGCCCCTGAGGTGCTGTTCCACGGGAACAGCACCTCAGAGTAATTGACACACATTCTACCTTTTTCGATCAATTAAAATCCAAGTCATATTTGCAGTTAAAACTTTTAGTTCCATTTAATTCCATGAGGTCTTAGTTTCCAGGGTCTGGGTTTTCAGTTTTCAGTTTTTGTGGTGTGTACATGTGGTCAAAAACTGTATGTTCTTCCACGTTGCACCCGAGGAATCAAAGATTGGTTCCTATTTATACCAAGGGCACTAATTGGCTCTTACACTGGTTGATAAATTAGCCTCTAACTTAAAGATATGAAATCTACAGAAACATTCATGATGTGATAACAGGGGGTTGAGAAGCCATTCAAATTCTAAAGCAAACTAGTGAACTTACGTTGGGGGGCAGGGCCACGGCTCAACCCCGCCTCTATTTACTATACATGTCAAGACTACTTATAACCGTAGACTGTATAAAGAAAAAAGTGGTGTCACTTATTGGTTTGTGGATCTCCCGAGGAACCCGAGAACACCACGCTCAGCGCTGTGGTAACGACTCGCCAATCATCTTACTTTACGCTACAACACAACATAACTTCCAGATTGAACATCAACTTGTTAAGAAAATGTTTACTGATATAAATCAAGTGAGAAGTATGGTCATTTTCCCATAGGCTTCTTTTTACAACCCGTCGACCCCTGATGGCCATTAGAAAGAATGCAGGTTTAGCATTGGCGTCACTTTTCAAGCCTGGAGGTTGCCACTCACTTATGTGACTCTTACCTGTGCACATGAGCACACTGGGGGCTCATCCCCTTTTGTTTGGGAGCAGGTGGGGGCTCTATTTAAGCCTGTGTGTAGACTCATTCTGCTTCTGTCTTCTCCTGTTGTGGTGTGGAGACGTGTCTGGGCCGGCGTGTTGCACGCTTTTTCACCCTGCGTCCTTTCATTGATCGGATTGCCGTGCGTGTGGCATTAACGGGCGTTCTCTCATAGAGCCAACTTTGTTGCGGCTGTGTGGATAGATGGACACCTGGGCTGCTGGCGTTGGGTGCCTCGGTGAGCTGCATGCCTCCCTGTTTCGACCCATTTGGTGTTAATCAAGATCCGGGTGCCACAGCTGTCTAAGGGGCCAACGATCCCTGGCGCGTATCCCTTTCCCTTCTGGATACGGGTACAGATTATTCTGCATACAGGTGCAGGGTACTCTGGATATGGGTACAGAGTGTTCTGGATATTTCAATTTCAATTTTCAATTTTATTTATAGTATCAATTCATAACAAGAGTTATCTTGAGACACTTTACAGATAGAGTAGGTCTAGACCACACTCTATAATTTACAAGGACCCAACAGTTCTAGTAGTTCCCTCCAGAGCAAGCACCAGTGCGACAGTGGCGAGGAAAAACTTCCTTTTAGGAAGAAACCTGGGACAGACCCAGACCCAGACCCAGACCCAGGCTCTTGGTAGGCGGTGTCTGACGACCGGTTGGGGTTAGAATGAAAAGTAGCAATAACAGCCACAAAAAATAATAGTTTGTAGTAGTTTATGGCATAGCAGGGCACAGCAGAGCGTAGCAGGGTGTAACAGGACATCGCAGGACGTGTAGCAGCACCATGGCGACAGCTGCTACCCTGATTTTGGAGCCTCCCTGATCCAAGGAAACATGCTGGGCGAAAAAGAACATAAGGACTCCGGGGAATGACTCCCCAGAGCTAGGTTAGTAACAAGCATTTCTGGGACATGGATGCACACAAATGGAAAGATAGAAAGATAGAGGAGAGAGGAGCCCAGGGTATCAAAGGAAGTCCCCCAGCAGGAGAGGATCCTGATAGCTGAACGCTCTGGCTCTCATTCTACTTTTAGAGACTCTAGGAACCACAAGTAACCCTGCATTCTGGGAGCGCAGTGCTCTGGAGTGGGTAGATATGGGTACAGAGTGTTCTGGATAAGGGCATGGATTATTCTGGATACGGGTATAAAAGGTGTCTGGATGTATGAGACTGTTCTGGATGCACAGAGCTGATTTGGATCGGCACGGCTAAGTGTTTGAACACCCTAAAAATTGGCTTTGTAAATATTGGTATTTACTGAGTATATATGGTATGTGGGTTATTCTTTTCCTTTTGTTTGATTTTGGTTATCTTATTAATTTGAATTGTGCATTACTCTCCTAATATTCATGTTGTGCTTTCTTTTACATAATACAGCCTGCTATTTTAAAAGACATTTGAAACAAAGAAAATAAAATTTTTATAAATCCATTATTGTCTCTGACTCCTAATTTTGGATAAACGGATCTGTGTTCTTTTAAAGGTCTTGGGCCTATCCCAAGTGGTGTTGTCGGGAATTTTTGATTCTCGTGTTTCATGGGTGACACTTATGCCTGATTCCTCTATCCATACATACATTCTTCTATCCATGCATCTATACATGCGCCGGCCCGTGCATTACCTTTGACTTCCATCTCAACTGTGCCATCGTCGGATCCTCGACATCCTATACTCACGCAACAGTGATGTGATCTCTTAGCTTTGAAACACAATTGTGGATCTTTGAACTCGAGTTGACAAAATTATTCCAATCAGGGATCAAGGGATATGTAATGTCCTACTCCTCCTCTAAGCTGCAACAGTTACCATGGCAGTGGTGCTGGAAGAAGAGATTGAAGAATCACCAAAGTCAGTAGAATTCACCGTCTGGGAAACGTCTGTTCCAAATTTTCTGGCAATCCATCTTCAGTCATTTTTTTTTTTTTTACATGAAATCATACAAGGTACCAACTCCAGTTCGTTGACATCCCATCAGCTCCTTAAACTTGTGCATCAATCAAGCAGAACGTGGCTGTCAGATGGGCCACACAGAGTCACCGGGTTGTATGGCACCCAAGTCTCTGAGAAAAGACCCGTCGGCTCCTGACATCCAATGAACATCAGGTTAAGTTCAAAACCGTTCCAAAACATTATATTCTAATTGCTCTTGATCCATGAGAGTAGCACACTTCTAATAGAGCGATGTGGTGAAACCTCATTGGTGACTCTTAAACAGCCAATGTACACCTCATTAGTTACCTACAAACTATTCACTAGCCAAGCAAAATGCCTTGATGTTCTTCTTTCTCAACAATTAACAATTGACAGACAACATTCACAATGTTAATTGCTGTGCAAGGTGACATTAACAAAGCGTTGAGATCAGACAGGATTTAAATAAACACCCAGGTTAGCCAAACTTAACTCGAGGAAAAAACAAAGTCAAACAGTAAAATGATCAGTTTACAGAACCACTTCTCGGTTCAACTTTGACGTAACAATTTCAGTTTTACTTCCAAATAAAGTGGTCTGAGGTCTGACTGCTTGTGTTTCTTGTCACGTTCGGTCTTTTATCAATGCAGCCGTGTTCCCAGAGTTCAGCAATTACTTTGCTGAGTACAATGTTAGCATAGCTAATAGAAATAATGGCCGAAACTACAACAATACAGCTCCTCCATTGTAATAAGTCTGCATTATCCTTTCAAGTTTCTGCATGTTTGACCCCAAAAGTCTTAAATGACAGGGAAAAAAATTCAGGACAGGAAGTTGTGCCCTCAAATATGGAGCCTCAGGTGTTTATTTAATTTTTCAAATGTAGCATTATGAATACACATGAATTGTGCCTTCAATAATAGTTTGTGGTGGTCCATTGCTGGTTAAGTGATGACTAGGTTTGTCAAATCCACCGTTCTGACTTAGCAACGCTTGTGTTAAAACCTATTTCTGCACACTTCCTGCTTATCAGTCATGCCTCCTCTGAACTGAGGAGGCCTTGGTGGCAGCTGAACGGACTCCAGGCTCCAGTAGCAATGCATCTTACTGCTTCACACTCCAGAAAATAGGCTAATCACCGGCCCACCGCTCAACCCACTAATCTCTAAAAACCCACATTTAATGTGGAGTTCTGGCGCATCTTATCTGATGAGATGGGGGGGGGGGGTCCTTCTCGTTGTGGAAGTCAGCTTTTACCTTTGGCTTTGAATTTAGATTTAATTGTAAATTTGACTATTTCAACAATAACAGGGAGGTAATGCCGGCCAGTGGTAGGCTATTCTTCTTCTCTAGAATTGAAAGGTCAGCCCCAGGAATCAAAGTTCAGTTGCCTGTAGTTACTGTATGTGGATGGCATACTGTATGTCCTAGGCAACGTAAAGAAGCCAAATTTAAGATGCTTTAACAATCTCCATGCTGAGAAGTGACTGAGCCGATGCCTTCAATATTTCGTAATGGTTTTAACAGAGCTGCCAATTACACACACCGGACCCCTCTCGGGGCTGAAATCCTTTGTTTGGTTTTTCAATCAGATTCCTGCAGCCATCGCTCCCCCAAGTGACAATAATGTGTCACTTTTCATGAGCATTATTACCATGTTGGTTGATTTTGTTTTCCTTTAGGCCCCAGTAGCTGGTTGATGTAAGCTCCGGTGGCTCACTGAAGCCCCCATGAGGCTTGAAGTAGAAATGTTCAACAACGATGGTTTCACTTACTGAGGCCCCTGGACCTCTACTGCAGCTCAGATATGAAATGTTCCATCTGCATGACTGGATACATTTTTCAAAAAGACTCAATGCTGGAAAATGCCCAGTATGTGTCAAAAACGAAAATCATGTGTCACTGCAACGCCAGCAGTTCAGATTTGGGGAGTTTTTGTTAAATAAATATGCCATTTTCTTCCTTTTTTATGCATTTGAAAGAAATACTACTTGTGGAGAAGCATGGCTACTTCTATGAAATTTAATTTAATAGAAAAAGTGTTTAACAAACTGACATAATTACACATTTAGGTGCGAGTCTGATCTTTATAGAATGTCACAATCACTAGAAGAGCAGACCTCTGCCAAGGTCACGCCCTTTTTCTCAATGTTTAGTAAAGTAAAAAAAAAATTAAAAAATAGTGAATCCGCCCCTAATCTGAATGAGTTCTTCCTTGGTCCATGCTACACGTTTTACCATGACAATTAGGCCAGTTGTCCCGTAATCCTGTTGACAATCAGAACTGCTAAACATAATCTTCTGGGTGGAAGTTAATAAACTACCAGCTATTACAGGTTGGGGGAAAAAAAAAAACATAGTATCGTAATATTTTCCGTGGCAATACTGTAAAGATACACAGATGCCAAGTATCAAGCTATTATTATATATTTGTTGCTCAGTTTGTCTGCTTGGCAATCCCATTTTGGAGCAATAACATTGAAATAAAAGAAACAGAACAGAGATATGTATTTTTTTTTAACCAATGGTAATCTTGAGTGTATGGTCCCTGTTAAATAAAATTATTAATTAATAGGACATGTTTTAGCTGAATGGTACTATATGGAAAGAAAAGGGATCACCAAAGTTATTACAGTTCATACTTGGAGGGCAAATCTGAACCAAACTTCATGAAAATCCATCCAATGGTCGATCACCATGTCTTCATTTTCATCTGTGTGTATATATATTGTAGCATTATCCACCTAAATTAATAGCTTGGACAAAATTGCATGGAACTACAGACTGTGTGGTATTGCTTTATTCTATTTAATGAAAATGAAAACTATATTTATAGCTGAGCTTTGTACACTGCAATACAGGAAATATACATGATTTTTCTTCAATCAAACCACACGAGCCAAATAAAAATCTAACTTATTTAAATAAGAGAACTCAGGATGCTCTGTTAGAAGTCCATTTGTTTTAAACACTGTTGGTCAGTCAGGCCTCAGCTGGTCTTCAGCCTCTTGGTCTGTGCGCTGTGTGTCGCTGCCTCCTCCTGGTCTCTTTTGGCACCTCGGCCCACGTCGGTCGGCTTCTGCTCACTGCTCCCCTCAGAGCTGCTTCCTCTCGGATGTCTCAGCTCCCTCCGCTCTCGCCTCTCCTCCATCTCACCGATCTCCTCGGCGAACAGAGTTTTAAGTGCGGGAATGAGCCTGGGCAGGATTTTAAAGTCTCCGAAGCCAATCTGAGCAAAGTGGAAATGGAGACAATGGTCAAGTGACGGTACCAGGTCTGAACTCGTAATGCTTACAAACAAGTGAGGCTCATAAATACTGTGGCATATCTATCTCACAACCAACTTCAGGACAGGGAATCAGCAGTGAACTAAAACAATATGAAGCTCAGGAGTGCAGCTGTTCAGCCAAACGTACCGCTGCAGTCTCATTAACACAGCATTCAGTGTGCGTTACCGTTGTAACTACAGTCTAAACTCTTGTCTGAGTTTCTTTATAAATAAAAAAAACATTTTGCCACTGCCTTTTTTTATTAAATTGTATTTGGAACTATTCCTTCATATCTTGCACTATACTGTAAATGTTTACACCATTTTATTCGTATTAGCTACTACTTTCTATTTCACCCTTTTTAAAATCACATCTCATTTTATAACTCCTTGTTTGATGTGCAATACATTTTGAATTGCCTCGTTGTTAAAAAGGTTCAATACGAAGACACCTTAAGATGCTCAAGTTACGTGATATTTCAAAAAATATGTCAAGTCTTCACAGCTGAACAGAATAACGGAGAAAGATTTGAAAAGGCAACGTTTTTATATCTATATCAAATGAACAAACACTTGATCAAAGTTTCTTTAAACTTGCAGCTAGACAATCCCCACTGAAGGCATTTACCCGGCCTGTCATGCTCCAACTAACCGTCTGTGAGAGTCGTGTTGAGGCAATCCCAGTCCGCTTTTGTTTTTCTCAGTATTTCAAGTACAGCCCCTTAAGTAACATTTTTAAGTACTTGTACTTTGAGTCTTTCCATTTTCTTTTACTTTAAACTTCATATTTTAATCTTTATTCCTCTACATTTATCTGACCACTCTAGTTACTTGTCAAATAAAATTAGCTCAAACATGAGATCCATGCGTACATGTTATCCACATATGTGTGCGGTGATATAGCACATTTTCTACAAATTCTATTGAGAACTTGTAGCTAAAATCATAACTAGTCTGTATTTAATTAATCCAGTAAATCACAATACTTTAACATTGATGTGAAAATCCTGTGAACAGAATGTTGCCATAGAGAAAATAAATCAGATATTACATGTGCATCAACATTGTTGTCCAGTGATAAACTTACTCTCATGTGGTCGAATGATATGCCCACTCTGTCGTTGAAGTCTTCACTGAAGAGAGGGATCTTGGCGTAACGCTGGCTGAAGTGGTTCAGCATGATGAACTCGGCATTCATCCTCATGCCGATACCGATGGCCTGGGAGGTCGTGCTGTCAGAAAACATGAAGCATAAAGTCAGAACTACTGCTTTCCTCACTAAAACTGACTCTAAAGAGTTTCAGAGGGAAACTCTTTTGATGGGAATATTGTTTTCTGTTGACATTAAAAGATATTTCTGTGAAGACAGACTCCCTGTGGCACCATTTTAAAAAAGGTAAAAAAAAAAAAAATCAATCAATGTCAATATCTGTTAAAAATGTTCTTTCCTTAACTCGCCACAATGCACTCAAAAAGACAGCCGATGAAGTGCATTTCTTTTGTTGACTCATAGAACTTTAACTGCTTTTTTTCCATCCCTTTTTTATTCATTCAACATTAAAGCCCTGCAGAAGTAGTTCGTGGCCGTTTTACTTTACCCACCTATGTCTTTTCTCTACAGCTTCCTCTTCCAGCCCGTCTTCAAGCGTGGCCTCGTGGATCAGTAAGGTCGCATTATTTCCTGCCCACAAAAAAAAAAGTAAATAAAGTCAGAATAAGAGAGAAGCACTTACAGCCTCTTCCTGCCCCGCAGGAAATCGATCAGGTAGTCTGCGTAATCAAGAATGGGCCCGCCCTGTTAGTCTGCTGAGCTGAGCCATCTATAATGAGCAGGCAGGGGATACACTCGCTGTCTCTGGGAGGCTTTGCTTGGACTGAATCCAGTCAAGCAATTTAAGAAGAGTCAATGAAGTGGGATCCCACATGAGCCATTAGAAGAGCCTGCCAGCTATGAGAGTGATCGAAAGCATTAGGAAATATTGGATAAATTATTTAGATACAACCCGTGTAGTCAAGCTGCTTATTACTAATCTCTGTAAGAGCAAATTGAGCGTACACTTTTTTTAAATATTCCAAACTGTAAGTAGTCTGCCTAGACTACACTTGAATGACGTGGACTAATCATTCCGAGTGGTACTAACCGGTGTGTACGAACGCATCGCAGGGCATGGTGTCACCAGAGAAGGCCAGTTTCCAGCCTGAGCGGTGAGTGAAGCTGCAGGCGAAGGCGTTCTTACAGTGGCGCACCATGCACGTCTGGAACTGAGCACACGAACAGAGAATGAGTACATTTAGGGGGTGGAAAAAACAAAAACAAATTGGTAAGCCTTCAATATGGAGAGGATTTGATGTTAAAGCACCTTTTCCAGATCATTCTTCTTGAGCAGCGCTTGGACGAACGACTTTGTCCTCTGCTTGGGCACCTCGGCACCGTCACACAGAACTTTGTTAGGGATGAGGCTGAAGCACAGAACAGATGATATTAAAAGACAACAGCCACGGTAGCCTGCTCCCAAAATCTTTTGTTGTTTACAGGCAAGAATCGTGTTAGTAGAATTAAATCTCTGTACAGTCAGATGGGAAGTAACTAAGTACCTTTACCCAAGTACTGTAGTGAAAAGGACACTGTGATATTCAGAACACTAATACAGCAGCAAACTAACTTTTTTTGCTATGGCGTCCTAAGCAGAGAAGAAGTCACACTTCCTGTGTGTGTGTGTGTGTGTGTTGTAATCCAAACTTGTGTTTTTGTTTTGATAGCTAGTCCTTTCGGGCATCATGTTAGTGCATGTGGCCGTGAACAAGCGTTGATATCTCAGGTCCTGGGGAAACAGTCTGTTAGAGCTGTGTGAAAACCATCCAAGCCCGCTGCTTTTTTTTGTGGTTTTTTTTCAGTATTGAATACAGCACCTTTATGTACAATTTGATGTACTTGCACTTTATTTGAATATTTCCATTACCTGCTACTTCATACTTTACGTTTTACTCCAGTAGGCTTATCTGACGGCTGTAAACTTGACCTAAAAACACCACAAGCTCCATGCATGTGTACTGTGTTGCACTAAACAAATATGAGTTATATTGTACTGAATATGAGTTATATTGTAGCACATTTTCTACAAATTCAATTGAGAACTTGTAGCTAAAATCATAACTGGTCAGCCTTCAAATGATCCATACCATTGACTTGAAAATCCTGTAAATACAATATTGCCATAAAGCAGAATAAAAGACGATTGAAAAGACCAAACTAAACTCTGCTGAGCACACAAACGCATCCGTAGTCTCGGAGGATAAAGGTGAAGTCTGTGTTGTCTTCAGCTGTCTTTGTATCCACATACTTGATATGATGGAGGATCTCCTCGCAGGAATCGTGATACTGGTTGAGCCAGGTCATGAGCTGGACCGGGGCCACCAGGAAGATGGGGCTGAACGCCTTCCCTAACGTTGTCTAAGAGACACAAACGTTTTTTGTATGACAAATAACTATTCCAACATTAAATGGCCAAAGGAAACACTGTAGTAAGATTCAATACATACCAGTAGAGTTGTAACAAATTCCAAATTTTGCTGTACAATTGTCTCAGAAATAATAATAATTGCAATAAACAATACAATTGTCTCCTTTAGTCAAATCAAATTAAATATATTCATTCGTGTATTACTTGTTCAAACAAATTAAAGTTTTGAATAATTTCCAGGATACATTCTTTGGTTATATCGCAGTCATGTGACCCATATAATGTAATTACACAGGAACTATATTATCATAATACATTTTGTCAAACTGTATCCCCCAATTGTCATTTTTGTTGCTATGGACGTGTATTGGGCCAACAACTAACGATTAAAATAATAAAAATATATAGTCCAACCAATAATCACTTATTTACATCAATTACCAGTCATGTGCATTAAGACCTTAGCTAATGTTAGCAATTAATAGCGGTTGGACAAAGAAACCTTGATTATGTAAAAAAATAAATACTTGACTATCAGACAATTATGTAATAATTGTTGCAGGCCTACATACCAGTGCTCGTTCCCTCTGATACAGCAACATGAGCAGCCCCTAATACAAGAAGATTGGTGGTTATTTTTTCAATCAGTTGACTTCACATTTGGGATGTTATGGCCTTTCCTGTATTAAACCGCAGCACGGTAATCATAAATGGCTGCTTACTGTGTGGTGGTCAGCATGCATGTGTGAGATGAAGACGGTGGAGATCTTGGACAGAGCGTGGTCCACGGCGTCCCCATAGTGTCTGCAGAGCTGACCGAAGGTTCCCTCTCCACAGTCCAGCAGCACGGACTGACTCGGGCTACACGCAGCCACAAACACAGGACCCACTTAACGTAAACTGAATGAGGGCGTATACAAACGCTTTTCATTATTGTAACCCCCCCCATACTACGTGCTTCAGTCACATTTTGACTGCGAAAGATTTCCAGGTGCAATCCAACTAAATACATGCTTATGTATTAAGTGTCACCCATTCAGTTTTTACAGATCTGCATGACCCTCTTAACTCTACTGAACCCACTGAGTCCACCTTATTGCGTGGTGGATTCAAACCTAGCGCCGCAAACCACATCCCCCAAAATGATATTTTAAATCAACACCTCTCCAAACAGTTACAGGACATTATGACTTCAATGTAATGAGGATTTGTTGCAGGATTGGAACATTGGACTGCCTTAGTTTTAGCTTGGTGTACTTAATAAACTGCCGACTGAGTGGATTTCCATTTGATGGAAGGGTTAGGCCATCAGGCATCACATTGCATCAGTAAAGACTGAAGGGGGGAAAAACCCAATACAAAATGTATAGGAAGTGTCAAAGAAATATGCAATTTAATGGAGAAAAAAGAAGTTTAAGTCAATTATTTTAAAACTGATTTTTGCCAGAATTTGTTTCAATGCATTAAGACATTTCTCCCACTCCTGCTCCAACAAGACGGAGGACACCCTTCACTGCAGTTTACGGTGAACTGTACACTCTCCAAAGAGAACTCGCAATATGCTTCTGGTTATTCCAGAATATATATGTATGTACTTAGCTTATATTTAGTGTAAAGATGTTGTGTTGGAAGTCACCAAAGCATGAAAACTGAGAAAGCAATGAAACCAAGAACAAAGTACAGGATGGGTTGTGCTTGAAATGGCGCATTTTGAATTGGATCTCTTTCCAGACTACCTAGGTAGGTGTGTGTGGAAACCTGCGATCCATACCTGATATTAACTAAAGTGCCACTGACGTTTCGGATCTTCATCGGAAGAGCTGATCCTGTACCCAAGAAAACCACCTCTGGGTATTTTTCTCTTTGCCCTGAAGTAGAAAACACAACCACATTTCTACAATGCCACGTGATAATATACGTTGCCTTCACAGCCACTTATAAGTAAGAAGAATTTTGTTTGGCTGTAAGATCTAAAGAGGGGAGCTCACCCGAGAGCTCTGCAGCATCAGTGGAGCAAATCTTCCTGCACTTGTCCACTTCTTCCAGAAAGTTTGGGACCTCAGAAGCCTCTTTCACAAACTCTGCAGCGTTACAGGAGGGGATGGCGTCTCTATCGAACGAGATACAGAGTCAAGAAGACACACACCACTGCCTGCAACAACACTGGCGGGGAAAAACAAGAATTCTATTCACATCTGACCTTGATGCGCAGTACTACAGTACTTGACAGAAACGGGGAAGAAGAAAAAAACACTGACATTTGAGGTCGAAAAAGAAGAAAGAGGAAGAAAGCGGCTGAGTGCAGCGGCCCATTCCAGATTGTTTTCTGTGACAAGGCAGCGCTCGGAGCCGCAGAGTAATGTTGGCTAAATTGGGGGATTGAAGGACAAACTAACCTTTGCCACTCCATTACAGGTCTGAGCTGGAACTTGAGCAGACACTCGGCTCTGACGTTGGGGACGTGCAGGGCAGCCTGAGCCTCCTGGGGAATAGAGGCAAAAGTTTTTGTCGTTTTCTTACAATGACTTTTTATGGACCATACTTGATTTATCACTTTGTGAACTCCTACTCAAGTCATGTTGAAATATAGTTATGAGAGCCACTGCAGTCAATATTAGAATAAAAAAAAAAAAACAGTATACAAAAACATAACAAATAACAAATGGGGATGCATATAAAAGTGTACTGTGGAAAAAAATGAAATCAATTATCACTGCGATATAAAGTTATTACAGCTGCAACTAATGTTCTTTGTCATACATTAACTAATTATTTTTCCAATAAGGTCATAATAAAATCAGAGTCCGTGGTGATGATTCCAAATGAGCAACAGTCTAAAAGCCAAAGAGATTCAGTTACAGCCGTACGAAACTAAGAAAAGCAGTACATCTAAATACGGGAGAAGCTGGAACCAGTGAATGTTAATAAATGACCTAAACAAATCAATCAATAAGAACTGATTTCTAATCATTTCTGTCGATCGCCAAATCAAGTGACAAAAGGCTTTAGCTTTCAAAGAAACATGAGGAGTGAGAAGGCTAATAGAATAGAAAAATTGGGCTTATTGGATGGTTTTATGTAGACCTTACTGGTCCCCTAATACTGTATCTAAAGTCTTTCTATTCTATAACACTCTCTCTATATTCCTCTAAAACCCAGAGGAAGTTATTGAATGCAACTAACTTCAGTTGGTAGAGTAACAGCGTGTGAGACGGAGCCTGCTGGGTCCGTTCATAATGAGTCAGCCGTCACTCTGCGAGTAGCGTCCATCGCACTCCCCCCCCCTCTCTCCCTAGCTCTTGTAATCGGTTATTGTTGAAAACAAGTGAAGGAGCTTTCAAAGAGATACTTTTTTTTTTTTCAAATTATATCCTAGGCTATTTACTTCAGATAATATTCATTTACATGTGTTGCAGTTGTATGTATGTACAACATACAACTTCAACATAAGAGGAATGTAGCATAATATGGACGTGAAAGCAGTTATAAATAGCCTATGTGACTATAAAATGTTTTGGTTAAAATCAACAAATAATCGGGATAATTAATCGTGATCATCCTCCTGGCCGTAATCGTGCAGCCCTAGGGGAATGCATATTTGATGTTATATGTTAAAACCTCAAAGTGAAATATTCATGCCGTGGGACCTTTTATGTATTTAAAAAGGAAGCAGCTTAAGCCATTCGGTGAGTTCTAGTGTTCTACCAGCTTGCAGTCCTGCAGCAATAATGAAGCCAGTATTAAACCAAACTGTGCTTTGGTGACACCCTGTGGTGAAAGGTGTTTTATCAAGGTCCGTTGTATCCGTTGTGTGTCGCCAGCACTTCCTTCCTGTGTAATAGTATCTATGTATAATTGTATAAGGAGTAATATCTCTTGTGACTCAGCCTGTGCTGGATGAATAGATGGCATTTACAGAAATAAAATACTGCGATGCGTGTGTATGGTTTTGTGGTACCTTTGTTTGGTAGGACTTGAGCTCTGGGAAGATGTCTGGATGAATCATGTTCAGCTGAGCTTGGATCTTGTGACTTCTGACATTGTGGACCGTACAGACTTGTTCGTTGAGGATCAGGTGTTCAGTTGTGGACGGAAAGCTGCAGAAACACACAGAAAACCTCTCAGCCTTGGTGCGTTTCACTTGAGGTAGCGAAGATAGCTGGAATCTCTATGGAGTCTGGTTTCAAAAGCGAGAGGGTACCAACCTCTCCATCCACTTCTTGTATTGATCTGTTGTCAAAACAGAGTCCGGAGTCATGTGAACAATCAACGCAGCAGGGTCCTCCGTCCCGCCTGATTGGTATCTAGAGGGGATGACGCACTCAATTTAAATGCATTTGTTTCAGGTTTAATATATAACAGACATAGTATTAATGAGTTATTTAAATGTACATCACAGATAATCAAACAGCTACCTTCTCAGCTGCCGATTGGTGCAAAGAGCTTCGACGAACTCTTCAGACGGACACTCAACGACTATAAAGACTGGTCCTGGGTCAGTGGGAGTACAAACCTGCTCCGGCCGGATCTGTAAGACAACAGAGAGAGAAACTGTTCAGAGCGGCAGCCTAATAAATATAATAACTTTATTTATTTGCAAATGTGTAAAGCACCTTTTAAAACCAATAGCTTACAAAAGGGCTTTGACAGTGGAAATAAAGGACATATAAATCAATGCACATCAAATCAACACACATACCCATTCATACACAATTTAATAGTGAAAAAGGAGACGTGGGTCAGCTCTAAAAGGACATAAAATAAGGTGCAATAAGTAAAATAAAAGTTTATATCAAATACAGCACCTCTTTGCCCTCGTACGTGACACTTTTCCCATCCTTCAATGCTGCTATGAGCGGACCGATTGCTGCTGTGCCTCTGTGGGGGAGATTAAATTACTTTAGTGCGGTTACACGATTAAAATATTTAAATTGTATTAATATCATAGTTAACTCGCAATTAATCACATTTTTATCTATTCTATATGTCCCTTGATTTCTTTTTGTCCCTTTTTTTCCTCATTTTAATGCTCTTAAAAGAAAAGTGGATCAGCTTTTTTTTTTTTATTGAAAACATTGGCATATAGCCTACTGTAGTGTTCAATTTCACACGTATTATTCTCACTTAGGGCAAATAATCTCACACACACACACAGATCACTTTGGTCTTGTCAATGGAACATTTGGCAACTTCGACGTGCCTGTTGTTTTGTTGCCGGTGTGGTGTTGTAGTTTTTCTAACGTTACTAGTTGTTGCAACAGCATGTGAGAGAAAAAAAAAAAAACTACAAAGTTTGCTGGGCCAAAAAGAACGGTAATTTCGCGATTTAAAAAATTGACGCCGTTAAAATGGGTTAGCGTTTAATGCCGTTAATAATGAGTTTAACTGACAGCAATTAAAAAAAAGATCTGAATCTGTCTGACAGTATTAGCAAGTGATATTATTGCGATGTTCTACAACTCTATTGCACATCGCATACTTTCCTCATATCATGCAGCTCTAATACTTAATAGTAATATATGATATAGAGGGGTATAATATGATATTTAGCATTATTATGTGACCATTTCAATCAAACAAAATTTTGGGGTAAAGTAAGTCATAATTAACTCGTTCCAACAGGAACATTGTTCACTCAAACCCAAAATAATTATAACTAATAAAACTAAATAAGACATTTTCCCACAGCTGTATTGATCAGATCCGAGTTAAATGACTTTAAGGGCTTTGCAATGACAGCTTGTGTTAATATTGCAATCAATTAAATCTTTAAAAAAAAAATGCACCATATCAGACTAAATCTTATCCTTTTTAAAAAGATTAATAACTGGCCCATGTTCTGGTTGATATGTAATAAAAATCCACTCACAAAGGCAAACCGAACTCCTTGGCTTGAGCGACTAAGAAATTCCCTTTCTTGGGGTGAAGCTGTCAAAGTAGAGAAGAACAATGTCATAACGTTGCTTTTATGTGTACATTACATACAGGACGACAACATGTCTGAAGTTTCCTACCTTACATATGAAGGAAACCACCAAAGAGGTATCTCTGCTTGCTTTTCGTCTTTCACCTACAAGACATTAGGCAACGTCACTCATTTGGTCACTGAAAACACACCCATGTCTGCACATCTTCTAATTTAATGCCAGCTGAATATACACTAGCTCCTTCAATTAAACTGCACATTGCATTGTGGGACAAAACATCACACTCAAAATATAGGTGATTTTAGACTTCTGACAAGCATTTGGTGGATTGTGAGGAAATGTGGTTTGTAATGTTGGTGGTTGAGAATGGATTTGTGAACCCCTCAAAACTTCCAGATAATTTTAACAAAAAAAAAAAAAAGGTCCCGTGGCATGAAAATTTAACTTTAACTTTACATTTTTAACATTAATATGCGTTCCCCGAGCCTGCCTTTGGTCCCCCAGTGGCTAGAAATGGCGATAGCTGTAAACTGAACCCTGGGTGTCTTGCTCTGCCTTTGAGAAAATTAAAGCTCAGATGAGCCGATCTGGACTCTTGCCCCTTATGAGGTCATAAAGAGCAAAGTTACCTCCCCTTTCTCTGCTTTGCTCGCCCAGAGAATTGGGCCCACCCATGAGAGAGAGACATCATGGCTTTTAAACAAGCAAAGTGGCAGTTGGTCACATGCCCACCCTCCAACTTGCCCCCTGCAATAGCTACAGACACAAAAATGACACATACCATGTCCTCCAGTGGCTCCTGGACTCACCTGGACTGTCTGGACTGTTAGTGTGGAGATCGTCCCTCCTGGGGGATGGAGGACTACGAGAGGGGCTGTTCCCGCCCGACTTGGGGGAGAGCTTTCTGCCGTCACCCCTCAACTGGGCTGGAGAGTGAAGGCAGAAAAGACTCAGCGGTCAACCAAAAACCCTTTAGGAGGAAGTCTAAGTGAACATAAAAAAAAATGAAGAAAAGACTCACCAAATATGGGTACTTGATAAACTGTCATTGTATCGTCCGTGTACGTCTCTTCAGTATACGGTCGCACCGCTAGGAGCGTATGACAGTAAACATCACGCAAGACAGAAATTAAACAAAAAATAATGCTTAATTAGTAAATTCAACATACACAGCTTGATGTCTTCCAGTGGTCCAGAAAATGACTTGATAGCATTCAGATACTTCTCCTTTGGTGGGGAAAAAAAAGGCAAAGAAGACGAAGAGATTTCAATGTGAAATGAATACATGAGTCCATTAAAAGCTTGCTGCAGAGATGAGAGTACTGTGAGGTGAGTTTCTCACCAGCTGTGGCGGTCCAGAGAGAACACACTGTGGAACACCGGTGTCCTTCAAGGTTAAAATCATCCCTGCAGAGGAAACACAAGGCTTGAGTCAAAAATACTGCGATATTCATTGATTTGATTTATGAAGATATATAAAATATCTTTAGGATTTGCCCTATTTTCAAGGAAACAAAATACTTTGTAAAGCAAAAAAAAAAAAAAAACCCCAGCCACATTCACTTTAAGACTCTCGATTAATAAATCTATTAGTAATTCTGGAAAATTAGATATGCGTTTTCTTATAATTTAATTCAGCAAAATCAAACTCAACTGATTCCAATTAGGTTTCAATTTTTAAATCATAAAACATTCTCTAAATATTCCTCCTATAAATTATTAAGTATTTCTGTTAGGAGGCCATTTAATAAAATAAAAAAAAAAAAACTAGTAATGTCAGACTTTATTTTAACCTATAACAGCTGTGAACACAACATTGACATAATAATAATAATAATACTTTTCATACAAGAGATGTAGTTCAAAATGCTTAACAATAAAAAGGGACGAATAGAATTACACAATAAAAGACAGATGATAAAATACATTAGTGACAGTAGAAACCACAGACTATTAGGAACAATACAAATTTAAAAATGAATAGAAAATATCAGACAAATGTTGCTTATTTATATATCCAGTAGTTACAGAGCAACATGATCATTATTCACTAGGAGTCCTGATGGGGAATATCTGTCTCTTTAGCTGCTAACTGCTCCGCTATGTGCACCAGCTAGTGCTTCACTGCGTCTGTCTGCCGTTTGCTGCTGAGCAGGTCGCATACCGTGTCTTTTTACAACTTTTCCTCTGAAAGCGTTGCTATGAGAGTGAACCAGAACAGTACAGACAATGAAACTCACTACAAAGCTGTGTGGAGCCGAGGGCTGCTGCAGAGACTGAGGTTACTGACCTGATAACCCTCCCACATTCTCCCAGCTCAGTCTGGTCAGGAAGATGTTGTCCAATCGAGCAGCTTTCAGTCTGTCAGAAGAAAGGCCCAGTCTATTAGTCATCTCTGCGTCTTCGGCCATCAGACCGACTACAAGGATAACACTGTTTTCAAACCGGCTTACTTGTGTTCCTGCATGAGTCTCTGTGTTCCTTCACCACAGTTGAACAGGTATCTGCAGCAGAGACGAGGGAAGTTAGTCAGCGGCAGTTTAATTAGAATGATATGTCTATGCATAATGTTTCATTTAAAAACTGTTCTTTGTGTATACCGGGTAGAAAATATGAAAGCTCTAACTAAATTGTGGGGTTTTTTTGTAATTCTGCCAAACCTCATTTAATTGGGGACCACCTGAAAGTCTCTTTAACCCTTGTGTTGTCCTTCGGGTCCCAGAGACCCTCCTGTATTCAATCCTATTTTTCTACTACTATCGTGGCCTCGTCCCCCGGGGTCCCTGGGACCCGAGGGACGAGGCGGGAGTAGGGTAACATACATATAATTGCATATACATAAACAAGGGTTTCCTAGAACCAAAGGGTGAGGCCACAACTGTAGTTGACATGAAATGAAAAAGGCCCCGGGGACCCCGACGCACAACGCCAGGCTAATACAAAATGTAAATAAACTAAACAAGTCCATGTGACACAAAGGACAACACAAGACTAAAGAGGCGCTGCAGGCTGAGCTTGCAGTAGTCTTTTTTTAAACCCCAATGGTGTCAATGTTTTCTCAATTATGGACTGTACTTAACATTTTTAACAGAAAGCCTGTGTAAAAAAAAAAATATTAAGTATGTCCATCCTAGGTTGTCAACTGCATATATTTTGACCACTCTATTTTAAAACGTCTCCCTGGATAGTATCCTAACTTCATGGATGTTGAATGTTAACTCAATGGAGTTTCCCCATCAAAGAGTAACTTCACACCAGGCTGCAAAGCCAATGCAAGCCTGTTTCACATATGGGTGAGTGTAGTAAGAACTGTGTTGTGTTGCAGTCGTAATCATGCCCAACAGCCATGTCAAAATGTACTGACACACCCTGAAGTACACTTGTACATCACTGCGGCAAGGTGAAAGTTAAACCACTGGAGGTCAAAAACTCCACTAAAATTTCAGCTGCTGTTGAACTGCTCTTTAAGAAATGAATGATAGTGCCACATTGTCTTTATTAGACTTAGACTAGGACTTTAATTTAACCCTAACCCACAACATTTTGTATCTTAACTATTTCTGTGAAAGTGGACGAGTAGAGGAGGCTTACACAGCCCTGGTTTTCAAAGTAAAAGCACGGGCTACTAAAACTCATGACACATTCGTGTATTACCTGTTGTACTCGGAGAAGACATACAGTGACGCAGCATTATCTCTGCTGCCAGCACCGACCACCTGCAGGTACACAGTGGACGGTCCGTGAACGTCTCCTCGTTTGTTCCTGTTCTCTTTGGTCTTCACCCGTCGCAGAGGCTCCTTCTGCTTGGCTTTCTTCAAGCCCAGCGGCTGCCTCGTCTCCGGGTTATTATTATTAGTGGTAGCCATTGTTCGGAAAAACTGCAAAACAGTCCGGGGGAGAGGAAAATCACAGCGCGCGACAGGCGGAGCGCCAGCAGAGATAGTTCTGCCTTTAATAAACACAAGTGTCAGGGACCTGAGCTTTGAATGGACCGTATTCATACTAAATACGACGCAATAATTAACGTAACCAACGCCCATTAATCAGTTAACGCGTCCTTAAACATTTCCATTCGCTTTTTAAAAAGAATGAATTACCTAAAAGTAGCTGGGTGCACATTCAGCAAGACTGAGGACAGAGGTTGGTTGACACATGTGACACTTTTTTCCGGCATCTAATGATGACGTCGCCGAGATTTATCGCTCATTGGTGTGGAGAGTTATTGAGCAGGTCTGTGGACCAATCACAGTGACGTTTTAAGACAGGGGCGGGGATAGAACTACTTATTTAAGAAGGGTTTACCAAAACAAACTGCTATGAAATAAAACACCTGAAATAATATTACACATATTCAGCTCTTATAAAGCGTCTTAATTATCAAATGACCCACAAAATCAGATCTACTTGCAGAGGGGGAAGTGCCATTACTCAAGTACTTAAGTAAAAGTATTGTTGCAATTAAGTCATGCATCCAAACTACCAACAGTGAAAGTACTTATTATGCAGAATATGCTAATTCAGAATCATATGTATAATACCACTGTATTATTATTGATGTGTCACTTTGATATTGCCGCTGGCAAAGGTGGAGCTGACGTTAACTATTTATACAGAGTTGGGTATATACAATAATTAATGTTTTCTGATTCTACAAAATAACTAAAGCTGTGACATGTTCCTATCACATATGGCAATATAGTAAGAGTGTCCACATACTTTTGGCCTAGCATACACTCCTAATATCCCACTTGCTGCATTGCTTCACATTACGAGTCATCAGTTTAACCTCTACTCCACAGAAATTGAGTCAAATGTAGGTCTGTCTGGGTGTCAAATGATTTGTCGTATAGCAGCTCAGAGTTAAATAAGACTGAATACATCCGGTTTTTATTTGATTATTGACTGGTTCTAGATGGAATAACAAGCATGTACCATCACAGATTCACATCAGGACCAAATGCAGCATCAAAGAAATATTTGGATTGAAAATACACAGATTTAAAAACATAATAGTGTATGTATATATATATATATTTAACCCATTACAAAAAACAGAGACACAACACACTTTTCCTTTCTCCTTCTTTATTCATACATCAGCTATAGTCCAGAGTACAGTGAGGATGGCAGCCTCTCAGCACTGACTGGACTGCAGGTCTAACATGATTCTGACCACCAACACTTTTACACTGCTTTATACCCAGAGAAGCAAAGTTCCATTATGATACCAAACACAATGCTTTCAGTTACGTACATGGAAGAGGTGGGACAATTCACAAAAAGCATGATTCTAGTAAGTTGCAGAATCTCGAAATGATTTTGGTTCTATAAATACAAGTTCCACTTTATTATGTTTTATTCTTAAATTACTGTACTAACCACTGAAATGTGTCCTCATTAAAATGATTCAAGACCATATGATTGACTGATTCAGCTGCTAATATACTTACATGACTGTGCGTCGGTGTGTGTTTGTGAACAAGAGAGAAATAGAAGTGTTGATATATTATACAGACATGACTGAAATGAACACCACCTTTATTGCAAATGGTGCTTTTTTTTTTTTTTTAGGCTTTACAATTCTCTTTTAACACTGCAATAAGGGGACCAAGCAAATTTACACAAGGATTTGTTTTGTTTTACTTTGTTGTCTTTTTTTAAAATGTATGTCTCTATCTATTGTTGCAGACTGGTGTATATTCATTGATGTATTTCTATCTTGGCTTGCTATCAGTCCATATACATAGGTGAGCTGGGAGATGCTGGCATCTGATCCATGAGCCTGCAGACGTAACTCGCTACATCCACGGAGCGCTCCTCGTACATCTGGATGAACGGATCTTTCTGGAGTGGACAAAGAAAAAAAGTCGAGTCAACACAAACTCCTACAAAATAACGACCATAGAAAAAACCCTCTTACGACTAAAATGTAAGTTTGTTTAAAAGATTTTAAAGCTTCATTTGGGATTTCATGATTGCATGCAGAGTGGCCAGTAGCCTTCAGGTTGAACTCACCAGTAGCTCTTTGTACTTTGGCCTTTTCGACTCATCCTTTGTAAGGCTTGAGAAGAAAAAATAGTGTGTTACAGGAGGATGAAGTTCAGCCATTTGTCCACCAGGGGACAGAAGAGCAAGCGGCAGCAGGAGTTTGTACTCTATTCACTACTGGGTAACGGCTTCAATTTCCTGACATTACATCATATCATTTTTACACCTGTAACATATTGCATGCAAAATGCATTTATAACAGTTTCCTTACCACACGTTGACAAAGGAGATGAATTTGGGAGAGAAGCGCCTCTCGTCCGAGTTGCTGAGTTGTGGCGGGTCTCCCCTCACCACCTGGGTCAACTGGTCAAACACACTGTTCCACTTTGGGTAGGGGAACCTGCCTGTGGCCAGCTCATACTGACACACAAGATGGAACATATAGCATGATCAGCTGGTGTTCTCAGGTGTGAAACAACATTAGGAATCCAGGGTTTTATTTAGCAGTGTTTTCTAGTGGAGGGAACTAAAGACCACCTTGAATAACACAATAAAAAATGAATACGAAAACATTAAAAGGAGCAGAGGTGCTATTTTTCCACAGTTAATGCCATCAATTATTCATTCATCATCGAATGTGTACCAACCACTTTGATGGGAGAAGCCATGCTATGTGATGTCCAACTGTATTCATTAAAGCACACAAAATAGGCCCAATAATTCTTTTATTATTAACTTTAAAGGTACACCTATACATATAATGTATAATTTCTCCAAACTCTTTGAGGGTCTCATATAAATGCTATTGCTATGGCTATTTTGTCATATTTAACCATTATTGTCAAGTTAAGACTCACCAGTGTGATTCCCAAACTCCAAACGTCTGAGCGGACGTCGTAGCCTTGCCTGGACGCGCTCGGGTCTATTCGCTCTGGCTGAAAATCAAACAGGAAACAGATTCAAATGTGAGTTTAGAAATAAAAGTAGACCGCTAAATAAAAATCTATACTGGCTTTCAAAGAGAGAGATACTATTTAGTGTTTCATGTATCCTTAAAGCCCATTTGCGCTATTAGGTGACAAGAATACAGTGTGTGCAAGATAAATAATTCACCAATATGTTTTTTGCGCCAATAAGACGCTAGAAATCAATACCATACATTAGTACTAAAATGGCGGCTCCGTTTGACAGTTTTGCAGCAAAACTTTGTGCTTTACTGAACACATTGGCGGGGATAAGAGTACAGAGTGTTCCAGATGTAACTAGAAGGGCACTCAGAGCAGAGACCTCCGCCAAGGCCATGCCCTATCTCACAATGTTAAGGAAAGTGAAAAATATATATTTATATATGTATTCGGATCTGCTCCAAAATGTAATGGCTTTTATTTTGGCCCATGCTACACCCTTCCCCTAAGTTTCATGGAAATCGAGGCCAGTAGTTTTTCTGGAATCCCGATGACAGACAGACAAACTGAAAACTTGACATCAGTTAGCGGATAAATAAGGCTTCTTAGACATTTCTTGCACATATGGGATTGTATCAATATAATCAGTGAGACGTCGCGCTTCGGCCTTAGTCTTGACAGGCTACAGTAAGTTTTGCAAACCACCAGATGTCACTATGCGTGTTTCATATTTAAAGCCTTTCTAACAGGAGAAAACTCTATTGGGATTCATCTGCCAATCTTTAGAACACTTATCCACTTGGAAAGTACAAAGGGGCATGGAAACAACTTATATGGAAGATTTTACCTGGGAGTTTATGATGTGAAAAGTGTGTCAATTTTAAAGGGTGTGCACCTTAAATGTTGTTGTTTTTCAGACTATATTTTGAAAAAGACAGCTGTTCATGCCCAAACTGGGTCAAAAATAAACCCACTGCCCTCCATACTTGCCCCTGAGAATACCAAGACAGCTCATCACCTCTGGGCATGTTTTCACCTGCACAACAAGACGCCATCAGCCACTGTGCAGCTCACACATGAGTAGCAAGTTCCCTCCTTCCTGGCTGTCAGGACTGCAGCATGACTCTGCATGCCTCAGAAAATATATGCATTGTTTTTTTGTTCATTTCCTACACTGCACTGTAACTTTTAGTCTCGATTTTCATCCCTGTCTTATTCTATTTTAGCTGTTTTTATATTCTATTTAACAAAAGTTTGGAATTGCTCTTTAGTGTTTAATGTAAAGCACTTTGAACTGCCGTGTTGCTGAAATTTTTTATACAACTAAAGCTTCCTTGCACTGCCTCACAAGACCACTTCTGCCATTTTCTGTCATTTACAGCTTGTTGTACAGTGCATCCCAAAGCCCGGAACATACGCGCTGAGGAAGTGTGTTGAACGCTGCAGAGAATCTCCTGCTGCTGTGCAGGGAGAAGGTAGCCCCTCGCTGGCCCATTCACAGGCTTGATTTAGATGCTGATGTCACCCAGCGGACTGGGACAGCCTGTGCTGCAGCCCTGATGGGTTTCACCAAACGGCAGCCGACTGCTGCAGAGAGCCCGCTCACATCTGCCAAGACTGCAACTGTGTTGAGTCTGCACACGCATGGCAAATACATCCTTTCAGATATGATCAGCATTAGTGGGGAAACGATTAGGCAGTTTTAATCGTCAATTGTTTTGAGTAATCTAAAAAATGCTTCTTTTTTTTTCTCTCTCATTATGATCTGAACATTGCAACTACATTAAATTGTTGTTTAAACTAAATAAGCAACTAGAAGGAGACACTTTGGGATAATTCTTTGACATTTTATAGTCTTGATGATGAACCGTTTAATCCAAATAATGAAAATAAGCGTTAGTTAAAGTCCTGAACAGCATTATAGCCAATGCCCATCATAAATTGTGAATAAGAGCTAGCGCTTCTGTAAAAATCCAAAGTACTCATGCATCCCCGAACGTTGCCCAAGGTAAAGATCATGTTGATTACACTCTATTGTAGCCAACAAACATTAAGTCAGCCTCCCCGGCTGTCCTGAGGTCAGTTTGTCTACGTCATTAAACCTGCTGTAACCAGCAGCGCAGTGAGCCAACACCTGGAGAGAGTCGGCAAGCTGGACACGAGAAACTGGAGCTGAGATTCCTGCCGCCTGAGCTCACAGCCGTGGGAAGCTCCGGAGCAAAACCTCGTCATGAATGGAGCTTCCTGCCTCGGCCTGTCAGAGGGCAGAGCATGTGTGTGTGTGTGTGTGTGTGTGTGTGCCGCCGGGTCCTGATAGTGCCTCACCAAATTTAGAATGGAAACTGCTGTGGAGAGACCACAGGGGCTGAGAGGAGGAATGGGAGGGGGTGGGGTGTAACCCCACGCCAGAAAATAACCTCGAGTGATGAGGACACGTCTATGAACCGCCAAGCATTTGGTGCTCTCCAGTGATGTTGTGTGTACACGTGAATTTACGCACGACACACACACACACATCCAAAACATGCTCTTATCAACAAGCAGTAGAGATGCCATTGAATATCTTTGGGATGTTGGTCAAAACCCCCCCCCACATTTTTCTATCTTTGAAACTGGTAAAGCGAGAACTAAATGTAAATGTAAATGGGTTTCAGTTTTTAGGCTTAAATCATGGAATGAACTTAAGGAGTTGAAAATGTGAACGTCTGTGCAATTTCAAAAAAAGCTTTAAAATCTAAAATAAGGGTTATGAAGGGATTTCATTCATTGAAAATCACTAGGATTGGACGTATTTAGTTTCACTTAGTTTTGTTGGATTTCTGGGTGATTCTATGGAGATTATAAGCTCTGCCTTCAGCCTATTACTTTTTGTAGTTAACTACGGTGGCAAATTGTGCGACAGCTTGTGTTAAAAACTGGCTGTGTGTGTAGTTTGAATAATATGTCCATTTACCGGGCATAGATGAATGTGTTTTTGGAGGCTGACCCATATAAGAGACTAATGGCGTTTTTCCATCACATGGTAGGCCATACCTCTTTTTAGTTTTCCATTATATATAAAAAATAAAATAAAAAGCCCCTGGTAGCTGCCAACAGGTACTTTGTTAGTATCACCTCCGTCGAGGTTCTAAGCGAGCGGAGGCGATACCAAAAGGTGACGTGAAAACCTGCAGACTACTGATCGCTATCGACAGACGGGGGTGTACTGAACAACCCCGCCTTTTTTCTGTAAATAGTTGAGCCAGCTGGGTTTTTTTGCTCCTAAATGTGTCTTCTGGCTGTGGCAACAGCCTCATGGCAAAAATCCAAAACACACCTTTGACATTCTGTGTGTGTGTGTGTGTGTGTGTGTGTGTGTGTGTGTGTGTGTGTGTCGCGTTAGGTCACGGCAGAGGCGGTACTGAATCTGCAATGGAAAAAGGAGGACCGGTCGACTAGCGCTGGTATTAGCAGTGGGTAAGCGCCATAAAAGTGTGGATATTTCAGTCTCTCATGCTTCAGCTTTGATTTCATCAATAATGAAAACATTCATTAGTTAGGCAATATTGTAAAACTGTCACCGTCATGAATAAAGTTTCCTTTTCCAACGCAACACCGGTCAGTTAATGGTACTAAAATGGGTAATGAGATTATTCCTGCTCCACGGCACTAAAAGCACCAAACACTCAATCCAGTATTGCTGATCAAGATTTCGGGCCTTTTAAAACTCACTTTCTGGCTCAGTCATCAAACACTCACCACCGCTGGCATTTCAAGACTCTTACACTTGGATGCTTTTGCATTTTCAAAGCTTGTATCATATCGCCTGTGGCCTCAGAAGGCATTTCAACTGTGAATGTCTTAAAAAAAAAAAAAAAACCATAACAAAAATTTGCTAATGAGCATAGCGATTCCTATTGATGCATTACAACCATCTACTGGAGTTTTTAAGGTCAGACACTTCTTCATGTCCCTTTCAGGGACAGGTCTTAGTCATTCATCAGGAATTATCTTATACACACTCCAAAATATAACTTCTGTCCTGTGTCAACAAACGAGTCAAGACACCTGCCCTGACTGATCTCATTCCTATGTTACTGATTTAAGGGATTTACATACAGAATACATAGCTATATGTAATATATAGCTAGAAGCTACATTCAGGAGAGTCTTTTACTTCGGAGACCCACTGTTGATCAATCACTGTCCCTGTGCACTACACAATATTTAAGAAGAGTTCCATAATCATGTATTTTTTTAAGTGTACGAGTTTGATTTCAGCTAGTCTGGATTAATGGATTAGATTTAATTAGGTCAAATTAGGTTTAACCATGTATCCAGGGGGGGCAGACTCTAGCTCACCACCCAATAGACTGTGTCCTCTGCAGCGGCCCGGGTTTGAGTCCAACCTGCGGCCCTTTTGCTGTGTGTCTCCCCCCTCCCACCTTTCCTGTCTATCCTCTGTAACTTTCAAATGAAGGGATAAGCCAATTAAAAAATTTTTTTTTTTTTAAATCACGGATCCAGCTCACATTTCCTTCATCACCTATTGTACGTGGCGCAAATATTCCACCAAAACAAGTTGCTTGCTGAGAGCATTTTGCAGAGCGTGTGTCTGAAGCTTAGCGTCGCCCAAGACAATTGTGGTTGGTTTAAAGAAATGCAAACAACCCAGTGGCTGGTTTTCTTTGTCCGGTCCCAGAATGTATGTGTGGTGTAGCCAGACCTTACTCCACAGCCCTGTGGAGATAGGTCTGGCGATGCAAGACTAGGTTTCAGCATCTCAGTCCTGGTTTCTCATTAAGTTCAATAGAACCATGCTGGATGTGTTTATCTCTCAGAAACCTGTTGTGACTTACTGCCATGTAGGGTCTGCAGCCTGCGTCTCGGGTTTTGGCGATGGAGTCCACCAGCTGACCGCTGATGCCAAAGTCACACAGCTTTATGTTGCCGTTCCTGTCCAGGAGGATGTTTGACGGCTTTATGTCTGAAGGAGGGTGAAGAGAAACAGGTGGTTATAAAAAAAAATAAGACACCTGAAGGTCTGCAAAATCAGATTGGAGATAATAACATTAGGTATCTTCTTACCTCTGTGGATTATTTTCAAGTTTTCTTTTAAGTGGTTAAGGGCCTTCACAGTCTGCAAAACACAGAAGGATTTAGCAGCTGGAGTCGAACATCTGGCGTCGATATTTTTGAAAAGTGGGACAGGATCGCCACGAGGACTTACCGCTAATGTTATTTTCCCTAATATTTCCTCTGGAATCACGTCGTCTAATGAGCAATATACAAATTTGTAAAACTTGTCTAACGAGGTAGCCATAAGTTCCATACAAATCCAACAGTCGCCCTGAAACAGAAGGAGAGTCAGTCGCGAGTTCTCAGTTCGAACACGTCACTTTGATAAGGGAATGAGAGTTGAGGTCACCTCTCGGAACAGAGCGCCATAAAACTGCACGATGTAGGGACAATCGCTGCTTCTCATGACCACGTCGAGGTCCATCAGCAGCTGCTTCTGTTCCTTTTCGTCAACCGTTGACCGAATTCTCTGCGAAACGAGATTAAATACGCAGATTGAACAAAGACACGTGGTCACTGGGGTCGTCTAATGTATTGTTGTTGAGATCGATATATGCCAGAATCTGCCTTTTTGGGGGGGGGGTCCTCCCCCAGGGGAAGTTTTTGAGCCAACAACTTCATTTTCTGTATGTGAATACTTTAATGCACCGATATGAAAATAACATTATTTGGCCCAAGTGGAGGAAGTAAAACACGGATGACAGTTCAAAAGTAGAGCCCGACCGATAAAGGATGTTTAAGGCCAATACCGATACAAATATTTATTATATATTTATATTTTTAAATCCAGAAACCCTAACAGTTATTTGTAGTTATTTATGAGTTTTCACTAAAATAATAACAGAACAGAGGACCATCAAAATATATTGATAAATAAAATGTAGAAAAATACAAACTTAAGATATGAAACTCACAAGTCCTTTTGAACAAAAAACACAATAACAAAAAAAAAACAAATAATCAGTGTTGCCAACATAACAGGGACGTTGTAGAGCGCCCTCTGGTGGACAAACTATGCAACGCCAACATTCATAACATGGTTGACCGTGCATTTTTATTTTATTTTTTTAAATATTCATTAAATCAGAAATCATTTATTTGTCATTATAAATGATTCTGATTAATGCATATTAAAAAAAGATTTTTTTTTTTAAATCAGCCATTATAAATGCCGATACCGATATATTGGGAAATGCCTAATATCAGCCGATAATATTGGCTCTATTCAAAATATATCAAAAATATAATGGAAAATATGTTATTGCGTGTCATTTATTGGCATTTAAGTGGGAAATATATCTAATATGGAAGTCCTGGAGCTTTCTTAGTGGGTATACTGCGCATACCTGTGTCTCACGTAGACCACACCACTGCACGCAGTCAACATCAAATCTGCGCCTGGATAGCTACATATCATAAAAAAAATAAAATAAAAGGTAAATTACCTTGACCGCCATGATCTGGTTACTCGGCTTGTGCACCATCTTATTGACGGAGCCGTAAGCCCCGCGGCCGATCTCGCCCAAATCTTTGAGGTCCTCGGCTGTGAAGTCCCAGTGCTGCTCTGGGGAGATCTTCAACTTCCCTGATGACTCGATACTGTGCGTTCTCAGCCTCTCTCTGCCCGAAACCAGAAGTGGACGGAGTTTAAAAGAACAGAAACAAGAAAAATATCTAAATGTAGTAACCCTGGAATCCTCCTCTCCAGGACTGACAGGGTTTACTCACATGTGCGGGTTTTGAAAGGGCGGCCCGGCCGTGTTCAGTGTGAATCTAGTCGCGGGTTTGATCGGAGGGTTGGCAAAGTTCAGCTTCAGAGCTTTGCGTTTACCTGAGCGGGGGAATAAAAATGGTAACGTGATCGGATGTTAAGTCAAGCAACACGTGTTGAGGGTTGAGCAAGACTGGAAGGAAACTCGCCCCACATGGAAGGAGAGAACGACAAAACCAACACACACCATTAAATGAGATAACAGAGGGAGTGAGGAGACAAGTAAATTTATCCAAATTTACTCAAATCCGGGGATGTCATGCTTTCCACAGAGCAAGGGGATTCTGCATCACCATATATGGATGTTTAAAAAAAAAAACACACATGTCCATAAATATACTCACCGATGAGCCATGGATAAGTCTGGTGATATAGTTATTTTTTGTCTTGTAAACAAATCTCATTAAAAGACCAAAACCAACAATGAATATATGTATTAACAAGGTGTGTGTGTGTGTGTGTGTGAGAGATATTTTCTTCCTCTGTGCCATAGAGCTCTGTGTTTGTTCAAAACACATCAATGAGCCACGCTGTTGCCCTGGGTTGCACGCACGCACAAAACTACAGTGACACACACACACACACACACACACACCTACAGTGACCAGCTGTTTTTTTGTTTTGAAGTGTAACTATACAGAAGGAACCAGTGAGTGAGCCAGAGATAACATCGCTAGTTTTGGTCTTTTTATGGAATTTCTTAATAAGGAAATTGCAGAATAACACGCTTGTACTATACATTAATATAAAAATATCAATTCAAATTTCAAAAAAAAAAAAAAAAGCTGTCTACATTGTGACTTTAATCCAATTGCTGTAATAGTCTTAAGGCATTTACACACCAGGGCCATGTTTTGTGTGCCAATAAATTTGCATTTAATATTTTTTTTTTTTCTAATTATTGTTTTTGGCATGAGTTCAAACTGTCTAACCGGCCGTGGTATATGGAATGTAATGAGCTGGCACAAATACTCAAACCTTTTATCGAACAACTCTAGCAAAGTCTAATCGTTGCTGTTCTAAATAGTTTGATGCAGGTGAGTTTTTACCATTTTTGGGTCCGTTATTCCTCACGCAGCCAGTGTGTAAAGGCCTTAAGAGTGGGTGATTGTCTATCACAGTATATTTCTACATTCTTATAGTGCTTTCCACATTTGAGAAACCTTTTTCCTGCTCTCTGATTTGCGATATGACGACTCCGCCAGTTGAAAATGTACATCATCTCAGCGTATGACTTGTCACGTCGCCCGACCCGATCTTATCTGCGTCACCTGTTCAGCAGCAGGTCCTACCTGCTCTGAAGATTTCAGTAGAACCAAATTCCCTGCTTTCTTAGTCACATCTGTAAATCCTATATTTGATGCAGAAACGGAACCGTAGCATGCTGCTAAAACCCCAAACACCTACGTTCACAGATATCTCACACACACACACCAGCCCACACATAAAACACAAAATAAAAAAGGGAAAAAGAAACCACTTAATAAATAAAAATGCCATGCTTCTCAAGGCCAACTGCTTTGATTTCACCTTCCAGCTCCACGCTCGCACCGTTCCACCCAAAGTACCACAAGAATGTGTGCACTTGAATTCCAAATCGGCTTGAATGCAAAACATCGTTTTTGAAATGACAACTCTGGAGTGTGTGTGTGTGTGTGCCGTGTCTCAACAAGCAAGTGCTATGCTCAGGTGCACCCATGCCAATTTAAAAAAAAAAAAAAAAAAAAAAAAGACAACCCCAGTTGAAAACAAAAAGGTGACAACACCGCAGGCACTACTTTTGCTTGTTAGTTGCACACTGAAAAAAACAGTTAGGGAGAGCCTCCATTACAGTTGAATTAATAAAAACACAGTTTAGTTGGGAGGATTCTTCTATCACACCGAGGAAGGCCAGTAAAAAATTAAAAAATAAATACCATTCAGAGGATCTTGTGCCAAAATATCAATGGAAGCTCTGAATTTTAGGCTTGTGCCGATGACAGAAAATACAACTTACCTGTAATTGTTTTGGGCAAGAAGTTGCTTAATCAGTAAGAAACCAAACTGCACTTTTTAGGCAGCACATTCATTCTGCAGTAGGTAGATGATGTGAAAATTATGATTTATAAATAAAAACTAAAAAAAAAACTAACACTGTTGTTGCAGCTTTATCATATCCCGTCATCGGAGGAAGTTATGTTAAGCACTGAGCTATCAGCTACCGGCACAAGCCTACTTGAACCCATCAGAGGTCTTGACTTGGATTAGTTGAGAACAGCAGGACAGACTCCCCCATACCAGACTGTCAGGCGGAAACAAAGGGATGAGAACTGTTGGTGCTGAAGCAAAAGAGGTTTGGCTTACTTGGGGGAGCTCCAGACAGGTTTATCTGAAACCCTAGAGGTGAGAAGACAGCTTTTAATTTCCTTCATATTTCACCTTCACTTGTTATGTCGTCTCTAAGAGAGACCGCTTTGTTAGTTCGACCTAATGTCACCTCCCTCATCTAAATCCATCTCTTCCTGCAAGAGATTTTTTTGGGGTAGGGGGCAAGTAATCCCAGAAATTGGCCTTGCTTTGCTGACACGTCAAACACATCTACCGCAGGTTAAATGCATCATCTGGAGGGTAATGCGTTAGCATGCACACGCATTTACGAAACAACTGGGGAGTTTGGTGAAGTATGTCAGTCGGTGGGAGAACAGCACAAAAAAAAATAATAAAAGAGGCAAAATTAACTGCAAAAAAAAAATGGATCTACAAATGAGTATGGATTACCATCGTGGAAAAACACATTAGAGTTTAAGAAACATTTTCTTGGGGCAGCTCACCGTCGTTCAGCATCATGTCACCAGTTAGAAATCATTAGTTAGCAGCAGTAAAGGCAAAAAGGTGAAACATGGTCAGGGAAATGGGAATTAAAGTACTGGAGTATACAACAGGGCTACATATTAGATTATAAAATCAAATAAATCATGGCATTTAAAGGCTGGGTTATTATTACTGTTAGGATGTATTAAAGTAGCATCTATTACTTTGTAAAGAGGGGAACCATGGGTCAAAAATTCAGCATGCATCTCAGTTATACATCGAACTATATTAATTCATTAAACCATCAGGTGAAAGTTAAATCAAAAATAACTCAAAGTGCTTAGTATACAAACTGAATCTTATCAACCTTATCTATGTATGAAAATCATTTCTATTTTATGCATTTTGCTTCACAGAACTTGTCATCTTGTAAATTGGATTTCTAATCAAACTGCTTATTCTACTCTACGGAATCAATAAAGTGTGTAGCTACCTGTTTCACTCTGACATCTCCAGCAGGTGTTGGACTCTGAAAGTTAAAAAAAATTAGACATTGTTTGAACAGAAATACAGCACTATTATGAGAATTTTAAATTTCGATTCTGTGTTTGGAGTGAAGAGACTTTTGTGGTTTAAGGCCAGAGCAGGATTCTCACTCCAAGCATGTACTCACCAATGCTTGCTAATGAAGCAAATGTTGCTGTTAATGGATAGATATCCCATCAATATTTCCAATCAATTCAATGATTTTTGCATATTGTTAACCCCAAAAACCCAATTGATCATGGGTTCACACATCATTTCTGAACTGTGAAAGTATTCTGAGCAATTCGGCATGGTTGACACTGACATAAGAGTGAGAAGGGAAGTGTAATCCACTGTATTTGTGTGGAAGACGCATATGGAGCCTAATATAGGAATAACAGACGTCACGTCTGCCAAGGGAGCTGCAGTTCAAATACACGATGCCACACTGATTACATCTATGCGGAATAGTACATATTTACGGTTTAAAATATTTTCCAAAAAAAGAAAGCTTTTACATGCTTCTATAACATATGTAACCATAGTTACGACGTACAATTGCCAATTTTTGGAACGGAGTTTGGCGAGACGGGAGAGAACAGAATGTGACAACAACATGTCAAAATGGTAATAAGACGTTAAACGCATTTCCAACAAATATAATTAACTTTCCAATTAATGAAAATTGACAAATCAGCACGTTCCTGGGGAAAAAAAAAAAAGAAGAAGAGAAAAAAAAGCTGCTATAGTCCGTTCCTTTGGGAATGTTTCTTTCATTCCTGGGAGTAGCCTGAGCCTCCCACGGCTAGCTCTGCTAACATTAACCTTCACTGCAGCAGAATGGAAGCTCCCAGCTCCCAGCTCCCAGCAGATAGTCACATTAGCTCCACTTACCCTGCATGCTGCTCATTGTAGTAATGTGCTGAGATTGGGATTGGTTATGATGGTGTGGTGCAGATCCCGCGTTATTGCTGCTGTTGTGGCCGCTCGATGTTGTTGAGTTGTTAGGACTGGGAGTCGCCATTGTTGTGTGTTTGAATTCCATCAGCAGCACCGGGCTGCAATGCAGATACACGGAGAGCAACTTCACCCTTCCCTCCCTGCCACAAGAATTACTACCCCACTAACGGCAACTTCGGGCCGCAAAACGGTCCAGTGGCGACTGTAGAGTAGTTTAAAATACGTTGAAATGTTGAAATTTGTAAGAAGTGTCGGACTACGTTAATAGGTAGCTATGGAGTAACGTTAACAAAAACAAACCTCCAGCTAGGCTAAGCTAACTAAGCTGGCTAGCAGTGCTAGCCAAGAAGCTTTAAGAGCCGCAATCAGCTGACCAAGTGACACTGACATGTCAACACCCACAACTTCGTCCCAAAGCTAACGACAAGCTAGCGACAGTTAGCCAAGACTGTACCGGATGTTACGCTGTGTGTGTTTCAAAATAAAACAAAGTATTGGCATACCGTCACAGTTGAATTTTGAATGTAAAGCTAGAAATGTATGCAATATTGTTAATCTTTTTATTTTATTACGGAAGTTTCATAGTCATAAATCAACATTTTCAAATTCAAGACAATGTTTTAAACCATTCCAAATTGAAATTGACTTATTTTGAGTCTCTTAAATTAGTAACAAATAAGAAAGCTATAACTAAATCGGATATATATACTCCAATCTATTTCATTAAGATCATCTGTTGTCAATATCATTAACGAGGTTTGTAAATCTGTCACATGTTTATTTATATATTTACTTTTTTTACTATTTTTATTTTGTTCACTTTATGGCTCCGTTTATATTGTAATTAATACTTCTGTCACCATATTATATAAGTTGTTCTTTCTTTATAATTTTATGTTTTGAGCTGTGATGACTGAATGACTGTTTTATCTTTGAATAATAATAAAAAATATTGGCTATAGGCCTAATAGGAGTATAATTATTGCTGGATTGATGTGGGCCTACGTATCACTATAATAGTGTAGCTGGTAAGAGGGGATCTCATTTTAATGACCTTATATAGCTTAATCTTTAATAATGTGTCATATATTACTTTTATCAACACTGCAGTCTGCAAAGTAACCAATAACATGCATGTGGTGAATTAAAAAGTGTTTCTCTCTGAAATGTAGTCGAGTAGAAGTATAAAGTAGGCTAGATACCTTTCCATGGGCAGCCAAATAATGAACAAATCCCCATGCTGGGAAATATTATTAAATCATAGGGTTGTATCATCTATGCACGTCAATTATTTTATGCATTTTGTGTTTATTGTGTTGTGATACAATAACAAAATAAAATAAAAATGATTGCAGTTTCCTAGTTTTTCTAGTATTTATTATGATGTAATCGATTTATTCATTTTTGCCTTCATACCACAAATCATACCAACACCATGAATACTTTTGCAGCCGGAGCTGCATGAAGATGGATTAATGCACAAAATAAAATTGATGCTTAAAGGTCCAGTGTGTGATGTATTTAGTTGTTCGTTATCAAAATCAGCGTTGCCTGTCGACAAACTTGTCCTTTTTCAGGAATATTTACCACCACCATCAATTCCAAGTATTCCTATTGGCTTCAATTTTTCATTTCCATGTTTCATTTCCACAGGAAAAGGAGTTTTCTTCTTTGGCCAAAAGATAATATTAAAAAGAGCAAAAGACCGGCTTTTTGAAGTGTGAAGGCTACCATAGCAACTGCGTGGCGCGACAGAGTTGATTGCGATATATGATCTCAACATTAGATGAGAGAAATTCCCACACATTGGACCTTTAAGTCATGTGAAGCTATAATTCTTTCAATAATTACAATTATTTATTTTTTAACGGATACATTTTTCTACTTTTTGAGCTTTTGCTATTGTTATTCTGTCTCTTTATATGTGTAAAATATTTTGCCTTTTTACCTTGTTTCATAATAATAAAAAAGAAAAGAAAAGTATGAAAAATACATGTCTTTTCAAAATGTGCAGTCAACAATGATTTTATTTTGTAAAGAAATATCGGAAGTCACATCTGTGCCTTGTGGGTACCTTGACGTCACTGCGGTCTTGGGGAATGTGTGCTCGTTTTGATGCACGGAGCAGTCATGGCAGAGGACGACCAAGCTTTAATCCAACGTAGCTAAATTAAATAGATCTGTATTGTGCCTTTTTCCCTCGTCAGAAGATAGTTCTGTTATATAAAAACAGCATTGTGATTATAAGACTGTATCTGGGGGTGTAGTGCTGACAGTTATGCAACCGAAAATTGCCAAAAACAAAAGAAAATTCGCGTAAAATGATGGTTTACGTGCTTGTAGCAGGTCAAAAAGTGGCTTGTGGCTACGTATATGACTCGCTTTGGAGCTAGAGATATTAAATCATATGGCCAAACATGTCAGTGCAACATGCAGAAGTAGTTAATATCAAACTACCCTTTATACTGTTTTATAGGACGTGAAGGACTGGGTCAGCGTTGGTTTCTTATGCCTATGCGTCCCGCCGGCCCGGGTGGGCAAGTGATAGCTTAAAAACAACAATGGGGGAAGTTTGTCGAGAGAACTTCTGGCTTTCTGTCATTTGGCGAGTCTGCAACTTTTTCATGTCTTTATTCTTCGCTCTTGCAACATATGTACAGGTGAGGGTTCACTTTTCATTCATTTACTGCATTTGTCTTACCTTTTATGTTTTTTTATGCATAACTCGTGATCATTGACCAGATATTATATGTTGACAATAGATCAATGATCCAGACGCAGGGTTATGGATGGTAAGATTACGAATATTTCGCACATTATTTGTTTTTGGGGGCATTTTTTCTTTATTTTCACAATGTTTCTGTTGCAGGTTGGTTATGGTGTTCCTGCAGTCCTGTGTGCATTTATTGGCTTGACTCCCCATTTGACAGGTATAGGCCTACAATTAGATCTGTAGTGGGGGGGGGTTAAGTAGATGCATCTATTAAGAATTAAAATCTCAATTAATTACATTGAACCCCATTCACTTTTGGAGTTTCCTTTCCTGTTTTCCACACGTGTTTCCCCCCCATTGCTGATATAGCGTCATCAAGTGGCTTTGTAATGACCGTACAGTTCATAAATATATATATTTTTATTTAATACAGGGACAGTGCATATTAATGGACATTTCTGTAAGTAGGCCAGAGTCAACCAAAAGGCTATTTTTCCTAAAATAGACAGATGATAAAAGTCACCCTAAAAAAAGTCAAATTATATACAGTATTTCCATAACAATTACAATATATTATACATTTTGGTGAAAGTACTGCTATTAAAGTTAAATCTAAGAAAAGTGAAGTTAAATATACACTAGAAACATAGCTGACAAGACGTGAACACATGCGCACACAGACACACACACACACACAAGGCAAGAAGCCAGCAGGGTGCAGGTCTACGGTTTAATGGAAGTGTTGAGCCATTTGTTTTTAACTGGATCTTGAATATAAAGCTCAACCCTTGGAACAGTAGGCTACAAGATACTGCAGAGCTGATTTGAACATGTTTTTATTTCTTATTTGCAGAGACTTTGCCCTGGAGGCGTGTTGCTGATCTCCACGTGATGGTTTCCAGCTCTATTGTTGCCATGTTGGGATGGAGACTTTACAAAGAACGGATCACAGAGATCCTCCAACAGGAGCAGGGCAGGTATAGATCTGTGTCTTTTACTCAACCCTCCTGTTGACCTTTTGGGTCAAATTTGTCCTGTTTCTAAAATTTCTACATCAGAACTTTGGTTTTCTTTCAACCAAATTGCCCCAAAATAACGTGGTTCCATTAAAATTAAGGGTCAGATCTCTACTTTCATTGAATTTTTGGTCGTTTTGGTATTTAATTTCAGTGTTATAGCACTATCCTGACTAAACTTATCTCTGATCTTAACTGTTGGTCCAACTCATTCATAATTCCTGCTTTTTTTCTAACACTAAAATGAGATAATTTCATGTAAATGAGGTTTATTGACCATGAATAACAAAAAGTATTGTTTAACTACTGTTCTTACGTTGGTTCTAGTGGTGAATATACTGGTGGTAATGGGGAAAAAAGTGGCAAAAATGTTGTAGAAAGCAACAAAAGGTTAAAAAAGTGTCTGAAACGTGTTAATTTTGACCCCGGAGGACTACACAAGGGGTTAAATACATGTGGAGTCTGCAGCACTGTAGTCCATTAACAAGCATTCCACACTTGTTTGTACATTTTTTGCACTTGAGAATATGTATACTCTACCTTATGACTATTCTAAAGGCAAGGGGAATTTTTTTTAACTCTAAGTATGCATAAGAATATATATTTTTATCACTAGAGATCTGACTATTACATATAGTTAACCTTCCTGTTGTCCTCGGGTCAAATTTCACCCCTTTAAAAAATGTCTATTTCTGAAATATGGGTTTCTTTTTAACCAAATTACCACAAAAAATGGATTGGATTCCATACAACGCTCTTTGCAAATACAATTGATCACTTTCATTCCTCTGATCTTAACTATTAGTCCAAATAATTCATCATTTCTGCTTTTTAACTCAAATATTAGGTATAATTCTATGTAAAGGAGGGTTATTGGCCATGAATTCCAAAAAGTAGTAAAACTAGTAAGGTGGTGTTAGTGAAAACGTTGAAAAAGTCTGAAAAAGGGACAAAAAATGTCAATTTTGTAAAAAAAATTGAACCCGGGAGGACAACACAAGGGTTAAATGATAATGAATTGGGGGTTACAAACCTGGTATAGCCATAATGAATTAGTTTAACAAATACATTAACATATAATGATGTGCAATTAATATATTTCTTCCTCCTTTTTAGAGAGTTTTCTGGTCTCATGTTGACCATTGTTTGGCTTCTCATGTGTCGCCACTCTGGAAGGTAACATTAAGATTGTTACCACGTGTATTTCAAATCTTTCTTAAAATAAATGTGCTTTTATAAAATGCTTTTGTTTTTTATTATTAATGTTTAATATGTTATTCTTTGTCAGGGCTCCAGTCGGGACGCTCCGAGTCTCAACAGCTGTTGCCATCACGGTCTTCCCCTTTGTGGCCTGGCTTTATTACTACATCAACGAGGAGCTGACATCAAACTGGCCTTCGCATTGTAAAACTGCCATTTAGACACCAACTTCATACTGTTTTTGTCTGATTAAATATAAATTTTCTCATGTTTGGCTGAATATCCTGGACCAAGAATGCTACATCTTTCTCTTTAAAGTTTAATCTCATGTAAAATTTAGATATTTTTTTTTCTTCAGTCAAATCAAGTGCAATATATACATAATGTAAAATATTAAAACAAAATTAATCAAATTGTTTATTTTTGTTGTTGTCTTTTTAACACGATTTGTCGCTCTACAGGGGGCAGCAGCGAGCACTGTAACTAAAAGGATGATAGAAGAAGATGAAAATTAACGTCATTTCCTTTGTTTATTAAGGCCTATCTGTAGACTGATCTGAGACCAGCCTTTTCAGTTCGCAATGCACCCTTTGAAGTTAACACGAGTATGTAGAACTGACTCCAGAACAGCAGTTTGGTTAGTATGCCTTGTTCCCGTTTTTTGTTAACTTGTAACCGCTTCCTCGGTTCAGCAGCGGTTCTGTCAAGGTGCACACATGGCGCTGGGTGTTTTATATACCAGCCTGGGCTGCCGGCTGTTCCACAGTAACGTTAAACTGTTACAAACGTATACCCAGACGACCAGACTCGTACACAATGTTTTACGGAGAGAAGCGGGACTGAAACACGCACTGTCACCGCGGAGAAGTCACTGCTGCCCGGTAGGTCAAGCTAGCTGTCGATATCAGGTGTAACCATAGACCGTACTGAAATGTAGCAAATTAGCGTTCGCTTGGCAAATTCGTAGCCACACTTATTCGCTAAAACACGACGTTTATTAGCACATTAATCCCAAGTTTGAATGTGCACAACCCACCATGTAACGTTAATACTAATTTCAGTTTGATTATATTAGTTTATTTGGTTAAACATCTCTATAGTCACGCCACCTCTCCATCCTACACCACTTTAGCTAAATTAGCAAATATTTGAATGGAGTTTGGCTTAATGCCTGGATGTGTAGTTTTATGCCACTAAGGTTCTACATTGTGATGCAAGGCTTTAACCACATGTCTTTATTCTCGTGTTAACTCTTTTAACAGGTGAATGTGAGTCAGTGGAACACCTGCAGAACAACTCAACACTGGAGACCATTTTCCTCGTTACCTCCACCTCCATCAGGGGATAAGAAGAAGTCTGGGGTAAGTTGCAAGGGTTTATGTTAAAGTTGCAACCCCTTATTGAGACATGACTTTACTCAAATGAAATATGAATTAACTGATTAATAATCAGTTCTGGTTTAAGGCTCAACTAGGGAGTATTCACAGGCTTTAAAGGCTTCAGGTAGTAGAGCCATTACTTGTCAGGATGCAATAAACAGTAACTGCCTTTGGTGCTTTTTGTGTGAGTGTATTTGTCAGATTTTAGCGAGCATCCATTAAAAGCCCTGTGCGATGATTTATCAGATATGGGTTTACAAAAACTAATGCAAATATTTTGCTCTGAGATTTTTAAAAGTGGTGGTGGTCTAAATTTAATTGAATTTATACCGTTTATTGATCCCCAGTGGGGAAATTACAATGTCTATGTATGGTTATTATTAACTTCAAACTCCAGGAAAGAAACCGGATGTGATGAGGCGTTTCAAAATAAAACCAGAAAGTGTATTTTATAATCAATGTGTTAACATAGTATGCCATTTGTGTCATATTTGATGCATGCATGGGTTCGAAAAGATCAATAATTACCAAAAGAAAAAAAACGGTGGGGTCTTACCTGAGAGTACTACAAAAATATAGTTTTAATAATTAAATATCCAGATTTTGCTGAGCCGTACAAGGGATCCTTGGTACCATGCACAGCTAATACAATAAAAAAAAAAATCGCTTAAATGCTGGGAAGTATTATTATATCATGATGTTGTATACATTCTGCACATGTGTTTCTGTGATCTAAATGATTTGATGCATTTTGTGTTTTATAGATTTTATTTTTATGTGGCAAAAACAAATGTCCTGCCTTTGTGGGACAATAAAGTATATGATTCCAATTGATGTATTTACTGTGATTGCATTTTTACCACAAATTAGGGACTATACGGCACATAAAAGAAAACATAATACTATATAGCAGTGGTTCCCAATCTTTTTCAGCTCAAGACCCAAAAGAGAAATTTGGTGTCTCCCCGGGACCCAAATTTACAAAAATACACCATGAATCATTGTAACAGCTACATTTTTAAACTGTGGACAAAAGACAGAACAAACCATGAATTTAATGTATATGAAGTGTATTTATTCCATTAAAAAAGTAATCAAAAACAGAAAAGGTCTCTATTGTCCTCTCTGTGTCTCCGTCCCCTCCCATCTTCCCTCAGTACCGACACCAACATGTTTTTAATAATGCTGACTTGAATTTAATGAGATGTATGTGTCTGGTTGAAGATCTCAACCAGCTGATCTACTCTAGGTTCGGTTTTTGAAAGTGCCATTCTGAGGTCATGCTGAGGTCATGCTGAGGTCATTCTGAGGTCATGCTGAGCATTTAGTCTGTTTCTGTATTAGTTTTTCAGGTACGCTAAAGTCAAAAAGCCAGATTCTCATTTTACTCTGCCAATTGGCGACCCAATAAAACGGGTCTGCGACCCATTTTGGGTCCCGACCCTAAGTTTGGGAAACATTGCTATATAGATTGTCCATTAACCATTTTGTGCATCTAGAGAGGCGTTTTGAAAACGTGTCATGTTGTTGGCAGTAAATATGTCATCAATCATCATCAAGTTAGAAGTTGTCGACCAGTATTCAAAGGGTGGAAGGTTCTATTCCCAGCTCCCCCTGTCCACACGTCGACACGTCTTTGAGCAAGAAACCGAACCCCAAATTGATGGAGATGTGTGCATGTGAGGGTAAAACGTAAGCTTGCTGAAAGTGACTTACATTACACACAAGATTGACGTCAAATGGAAAGGTAAGACCTTATGCGTACTCCTATAGTATGGAATGTGTCATCATTCACAGAAATGCATTGTTTTGGGCGTTTCAAAACCCTTCACAGCGTCGGCTAATGATATAAAAAGTAATGGAAAAACATATTTGGCAGGGACATTTTATTTTTAAATTAGACCATTGTCAAGGCCTTTTTAAAATACCAATAAAACATGTAAAATCACCACTTCTACTCCCAAGTTATGACATTATGTAACACACGGGACCCATACCATATGGTTGCTATTTGAATAATAGAATATTTACAGTTTTACTAACTAAAATAAGCTCATTATGACATCTTCTTTTAACAAAACCTCATCAGTTTGTTGAACATCTGCTTCAGGCAGTCTGGGAAGACTTAAACAAACTAAAGGAGCAGTTGCCTTGGAGTGCAAATATTCCTCTATGATTTTGTTTTCTCATTGTCTCTTTAAAGCCTGTGACGTGGAAATCTTTGGCGATAACATTTGCTATTGGAGGCACTCTGCTTGGAGCGATGAAATATTTCAAGAAAGAAAAGGAAGACTGTAAGTATTTTACCACTTAAATCACAGTGTGCATGAAGGTCAACTTAATATGTAAAGCCACTTAATATAGCTTTGGTTCATTCATTTCATTTGGTTCGTCATTGTTTTGTGAAATCAAGTGGTAGAGATGCTAGCCAATACTGACCCGTGGTCTGAATCCTTCATTGTTACGTTTTTGAACTTTGCAGTGATTGAAAAAGAGCGGACCAAATCGATCGGTCGGCCGGCGCTGGGCGGTCCCTTCTCGCTCATCGATCACAACAACAAGCCCACCAAGAGCGAGGACTTCCTCGGCCAGTGGGTCCTCATCTATTTTGGGTTTACTCACTGCCCCGACATCTGCCCGGATGAAATAGAGAAAATGATTGAAGTGGTGGATGAAATAGGTAATTCAAAATGGTTTTCATTAGGAATTATGATATGCAAGAGAAATATGTCTAGTATCCTCCTTTTCCTCAACCGTCATGTACTTGTTGGGCTCTCCACAGATAAAATAAAGTCTCTTCCAAACCTGACACCTATCCTCATCACCATTGATCCTGCAAGGGACACAGCCGAGGCCATGGCTGCATATGTGAAAGGTACAAAAATATGTTTTCTGTTTTGTATATACAGTTGTGTTCAAAATAATAGCAGTCCAACATCACTAACCTCATAAATCATATTTTTTGATAGAATTGATATTTCTGCATGGCAAATCATTTACTACTAAGCGTTGTAGAGTCACAGAAAACCAACAGTCATGACATGCATGCTGCTCATTCTGTGTAATCGAATCTGTAATTGAAAGGGGCATGATCAAAATAATAGCAGTGTTGTGTTCAATTAGTGAGGTGATTGATTCTGTGAAGAAACGGGTGTCAATTATGGCTCATATTTAAGGAAAGAAGGAAGCAAATGTTGTGCATGCTGGTTATAGTGCATTTCACACTGAAATATGTCGTTCCAGACATTGAGGAACAGCGGACTTGGATTAAACAGTTGATCGGAGAGGGGTAACATATAAAGAAGTGCAGAAAATTGTTAAAGGATTTTAAATGGCATTCAAAGCCTGAACAGGGGGAAAAAACAGTCAACTACAATTCAAGTGGATTGAAGAATAGCCAAAATGGCAAAGGCTTAACCAATGATCAGCTCCAGGAAAATCAAAGAAGCCTTAAAGTCACCTGTGAGTATTGTTATGATCAGAAAAAGGCTATGTAAAGCAAAGTTATCAGTTAGAAGCCCCCGCAAAGCCCCATTGCTGGAAAAAAGACCTGTACTAATTAGGTTGAAATTTGCCAACGGACACTTTGACCGACCAAAGGAGAAATGGCTCACCATTCTGTGGACTGATGAGAGCAAAATTGTTCTTTTTGGGTCTAGGGGCCGCAGACAGTTTGTCCGACGACCCCCATGCACTGAATTCAAGCCACAGTACACTGTGAAGACAGTAAAGCATGGTGGTGCAAACATCATGTTCTGGGGATGTTTCTCATACTGTGGTGTTGGGCCTATTCATCACATACCAGGGATCATGGATCAGTTTCAGTACATCAAAATACCTGAAGAGGTCATGTTGCCTTATGCTGAAGAGGAAATGTCTTTTAAATGGGTCTTTTAACAAGACAGTGACCCAAAGCACTCCAGATGAACCAGATTGATGTCATGGAGCGGTGAGCCCAGTCCCCGGACCTCAGTCCCACAAAAGACTTGTGGGGTGACATCATAAATGCTGTTTCTGAGGCAAAACCCAGTAATGCAGAGGAATTGTTGAATGTAGTTCAATCGTCCTGGGCCTGAATAGCTGTTCACAGGTGACTCCATGCACACCGATGTGAAGCAGTTCTCAGAAATAATGGTTATGCAACTAAATATTAGTGCAGGGATTCAAAGTAAAGCAAACCCATGAGGCATTTTTCAGTTCATACAGTAAATGTTTGAGTTTGTAAAGAAAAATGCAAATACTGCACAGCCTAACATTCCTTTTTCTTCACTTTCTGTAAAGGTAGAACACAAACTTAATCAATTTTGTTCATGTCTTGATTTAAAATTGAATGTGCAATGTTCCCAATGCATTGATATTATGGAATTAAAAGATATTCTAAGGATTTGGAGCATTATTCACTTTTTTAAACACACTGCTATTATTCTGAACACAACTGTACATTATGGAGTGTTGGTTTAACCATAGGGTTAAATAAGGGACACTGAGCTTCCCATATTTAATATGTTGTACAGATCGCTACGAGAAACCATTCCTACCACAGTCAATAAAACGTTACATCACAACTGCACTACATACTACATCCGACATTTGCAATATTATGCAAATGTTGTACCTAAATACTAAAGTCCACCTTCATAATGCTGTTATTACGGCATACAACTGGTTCAACTTTTCAGCTGCAGCAGCTTTCTTTTGAATACTTTTCATACAGCAATGGCATCTTACAGGTCAGGAGGCTCACAAATTATCTTCAGAATCAATGTGAACGACACAAATCTGTAAAATGCAGCTTGTTTTATTCCAGGCCGCCATCCCTCAATTCAACAGCAGATGGAGCCTCAGGTGCAGAAGACTTCATGAAAGTTAAAACCAAATGGCCGATAACAATGCTCCAAAACGGCGTGCCGAAATCATTGCATGTGCTGGATTTATCCTCTCTGCTGCCGCATGCGTTAATAACCTAAGGTCAGCTCTATAAAAGTTATCAGATGATAGAAGGAGAAGTTTTTTTTTTTTTTTTTAAAGCACCAAACAACTCTAAGCTTGGCGTTGTAGGTTTTCCCCACAAAGATGGAAGAAGATTTAAAGAAGAGTTGGTGTTAAAACATATTAAAACATATTGCACATAATTGGATGTAAACAGAACAGAAAAGTAGAATAAACTTAATTTCATTATTAATTATTTGCTTTTCTATGTTCAAATTATGGCAGGAGATCCCACTTTTGCCAGAAAAAGGGATATCTTTTCAGGATGTAATCTTTAAAATGCATATCTGTAAAAGACTGAATGAATACACACAGGTGTTTAATTTTTCTAAATGAATTTTGATTTAAGTACAGATCCAACCACAATATTTCTATACATTATCACCTATATTAACAGATGAACGGATAACTTGCTTTTAACTGCAGTGGGTCTAATAGATAGATGATTTATTTTTCAGAATTTTCCCCGAAGCTCATTGGCCTGACTGGAACAACGGCCCAGATTGAGCAGGTTTCCAGATCCTTCCGAGTGTATTACAGCCAGGGACCAAAGGACGAGGACAACGACTACATAGTGAGTTATATCCTGCTCCGTCGTTATTCGTGCTACACGTCTTAACAGTGCAAGGATAATGGCTAAAGGATTTTCATCCATGAAGTCTGATTTCCCCCTCTTGTCGTCTCAAGGTGGATCACACCATCATCATGTACCTGGTGGGACCCGATGGAGAATTTGTGGAGTATTATGGACAGAACAAAAGAAGTGTGGAGATCAGCAACTCAATAGCAGCATATATGAGGAAGCACAAGAAGGCAAAGTGAGCAGCAGCCCATTAAAAGCCCGAGATGCACTGACACATTCTGTCCCCGGGTGTTTGACAGATTATAACTTAAATCACTAGAGCAAGGCAACCCAAGAGCCATCTTATATTAACTCCCTGTATATATTTTTTAATCAGACCGTGCAATGTTAATGTGACAGCTGTACATTCCTTTCAATGAGTGGTGTGTGCCGAAGGTAACAGGTCTGATGCTGTTCTCCATTTCACACTGCTGCTGAAAGGACACATGTTTGAGAAGGCTGAATAATGTGTACACATGAGCTCAATAGCTCTGGGTTCTGCAAATAATGAGAAAAATGTCTTAAGACAATCACTGAAAATGACTTAGACATTTACACAATGCTTTTGTGATTAAATACACATGCGCGGTATGTTTGACACATTCATTTCTCGTAATATAAAAATGTATAAATAAATAAATTTTTTTTTTATTATAAAATTATATCTAAATGCATTGGTGAGATCTAATCAGGAGTTGTCTTGCTTTGCCAGACCCTCCTCAACAGCGCTGCGGAGGAGGTCTGGCTAGTCCACACAGCATTCTGGGTAAAGTTTAGATTCTTGGGTTGGGTCGATATTTACTGCCACTATCCTCGGGCCGGGCATTTGTGTTTTTATTTTTTTAATCATTACTTTATTAACATTATTGGGTGGGGAGAAAGCTACCCCTCTCCTGCTTTTCCCTGGGTAGTGCGGCCATTGCATCGGCATGCAGAGCGTGGCGAAGGACAATATTCATTAGGTGATCGAGACAAGAAAGTCTCCTATATGGTTCCAGGGCTTTGATTATGTTGATACCTTGATCTGTTACCTACACTATTCGGTTGAGGGAGCTATGGGTCGAGGTTTCTTCATTCAGATCCATTTGCGATCTATTTCATTCTGAATAAACGTCGTTTACATGCTTCGTCCTTGTTACATTATTCATTAAGTTAACGCTGTAGTTCAAAATACTCCAAATTGTAGTTGAGAATGTCAGTAATAACGGCCCACATTTAAAAAAAAAAAATTTAGGTGTAAATCGGGCTCATAATTAGTTAATGTGTTGTTTTTTTTAGGCCCAATCTAAGCTCTAATTACCGAGTGGGAGGAAAACTCTCTGGTTTCTTGGCATTTCTCTAAACCAATCACAATAGTCTTCGAGGCCAGGTGCCTCTGCAAAATAGCCTCAGGAAGGAACTTGGTGAAACATGTACGTTCCAAGTTGTTTTAGTCGTGCAACAGAAAACTCAGATTGGACAGATAGTCTAGCTAGCTGTCTGGTGTTACCCTGAAGAGATCTGAGGACCAGGTAACCATAGTCCTCAGATTGGACAGATAGTCTAGCTAGCTGTCTGGTGTTACCCTGAAGAGATCTGAGGACCAGGTAACCATAGTCCTCAGAAATCCACAGGAGGTTAGAGTTCCAACACAAAAGCAGAAGTTAAAAGAGTGACATCCGGCAGAATATCTGACGGCACTCTAACAATCAAGGAAGTGGATCGTCGTGGATTTAGACCAAATCTGGAGTAACTGACAGCCTGCAGTATGCGCATAGACTGTTAATGTTAACGATCCGGTTTGGCAAAGTGCTGCAAATGTGAAAGTGCCTTAAACCTGCATCTGAATTCCAGCAAGGGGTGACACGTGCGGTTGCAAATGGTCAATTTCTGTAGAAGTCTCTGAGAAAGTGATCCACTTCTCACTTGATTTGTTACCTCAGTAAACATTTTCATGAGTTTATGGTGTCAATCGCTGGTTTAAAGTCCTCTGCAACACAGAATGATCATCTTTTGCGCCCTTAACCGCAACCTCGACAACTGCTAGCAGATCTCTACAAACCAACGGGTGATGTCACACATGCTCTGTCCATTAATAATAACAATCTATGAGTATGTGTAGGTTTTTTAAAATGTGTGACTCTGGACACTCCCAGTGGTAATAGTACCAGTTTTTACGCAGGATTGTTTCATTTTTCTAAAAATGTGCGCCATCCAAAAAGATATTTAAGCATATACTTTAATCTCCTGAGCGACAGTGTTGACTGAGAAATGTAGAAGAAAAAGACCTTGAAAGACTACAGTTTCCAAAGAAAATGTGTGTGATTGCTGTAAAAAGTGAAATCGGGCGACAAGAAATTGTTAGTATATATTAACCTGACCATAACAACCCACCCTGCTTCAATATAAGAGCCTGAAAAGAAAGGGTAGGATCTGAACCCTTTGGTTGGGAATCAGCTGTTCCAACTATTGAGCCACAGGTATCTGGATCCGACAATCACGTAAAGGAGAATTCCGGTCGATTCCAACACTTAGCTCTGTTGTTTGGAAATTTGGATGCTGTCAGTAGAGAGAGAAACTAACCAATCGGGGCTGCCTACACCGAGTTATCCTCTTGCTAGAGTTAGCATCCAACAGGCTTAAACAGGGCAAGTTATAAACGTGTTTTTAGCCTCTAAACATGTTCATTAAAGGGGCCTACCCATGTGCAGTGATTCCTTCTGAGTGAACACAGTGAATCTGACCGCTGTAGATGTGAAAGAAATGCATGAAAGTTGTGCTAATTCAGCCCTGTTTAGAGACGGCAGTTAGAGTGCTTAGTGAGCGTCTACAAACTACAACACAGAAGTTTTAGTTTTTCTCGCTAATGACAGCACTCCACATTTCCAAACAGAGCTACGTGTTGAAATCAACCGGAATTCATCTTTAAGACGACCTGAACATGATGATATTAAATGTGCACATAGTGTTTAAACCTTATATGCTGCTTCTAAACCGCCTTCAGTGTCGGTGGAACTATTAAAAAGTTAATCATTATTTTCTCCATTAAAATTGTTCTTATTTTGAGAGAAAGGAGGCTGGTGAAAAATGTTTAAATTTCTTATGTGGTCCAACAAAACAGAGAGATCTTTTTTGGACAGTAGTGATGGTGTGACAAAATGATATATTTTGATCTCTTTGAGAGGATTTGTGTAAGCTACTAAGTTCTTGGTTTCTGCAAAAATTGCTTTCTGTTGGACTGAATATTTAATTTCATAACCCTGCTTTTTAGCTTATTAGTGTGGTGAGGAAGACTGAGCTCACCCATAATGAGTAATTGCTTTCAGACGGAGGTTAACCACTGATTGATAATATCATTAAAAACCTCCCTGTTTGTTGGAGGAGGAGGCTGATGACTTCCAGTAATAGTTCAGTGGGGAAAAAACTAATTGTATTAATATTAAAAAGCAATGTTGAGGGAAACATATGTATTACATGAACCTCCCACCAGCCAGTATTGATTTATTAATGTTTTTTTCTGCCTGCACGCCTGTCGTGTTCCTCCTTTTAGAAATCGGATTAGAAAAGCAAACACAGCAGTTGTTCAGCTCTCAGCAGCCAGACACCACGCTCATTCCTGCAGGGGAGAGAGACCGCCGTCGCATGGAGCGCTCAAAATGGACCAAATTGATTTGTAGATTGATGTTATTTATTTATTTTTAAACGTCAGTGTCTCTCTTGAGACTTGGCTCCCTTCGTTTCCAAGCATTCATTCGGAAAGGCCTCTTTTAGATCAGATAAATGCATGAAAGCAGGTGTAAGAATAGAACTTAGTCAGTGACTTTCTGAAACACTTAAAGTCAGATTAGTTCTTAATTTTCTAATCCTGAAAGCAATATTGATTCCAACCACCTGTGTTAGTTCTTAGTGAGAATATGTGTGCAAAGACCCCAAAGCTGTTTTCTAATTCCATAATACACTCATTATAGTGTGCACATTAAAAAGTGACTAAAAACATTTTGGGAATGAATATGAGGCTACATTTAGCATCCGATTAGCTTAGCTTAGCACAAAAACTGGAAATGGGGGAAACCGGAAGCCTGGCTCCAAATCTAACAAAGTCCATCTACCAGCACCGTAGTTTATCACTGCAACGCATAATCTTTACACATCAGATTTTTAATTTTTAACCTTAGAATAGTGAGCTAAAGACTTTGTCCCATACGCTGAACAGTGGCTACTGTAAATGCATAGGCGAATATTTTTTTAATTAACTTTGAATTTCACTTAAAAAAAAATAGTGGGAGTTGCATTAATCTTTGGAAAAACAGGGTCACAGTTTTATTAACATGTATGGTGCATATTTGTATCACTTTCTGTTAGAAAATGGCGAAGTGCATAATATAGTGTACAGCATCTGCAATAAAGTGACAAAAAGTATACTATATACTGAATACTACAGGTTTAATCCTGTGGTATAAGTGTTGGTGGCACAACTCACAGTGGAATCGGACAAGTAAAAGCAAGTCAGCCAACATTTGCTTCTAGACAACAGTTAATTATTAGTTTTATTGTCAATAAATGCAAATCGCATATATTTTAACACACCTCTGTAACAGCTTTCATTCATTTTGTACCTGTGAGCATAAACTAACACATTTGGATTGGCAGCATGATTAATCTGCGAGGCCTGGGCTGGTCAATCCCGCCGTCAATACTAAGGTAGTTATAGTTTGTTCTTTCTTGGTTGTTGCAGTTTTGGTTCACATCAGTGAAAAAGCTGGATTTAAACCTTGTCCAGTGGCCTATGAATGATAATCTAAAATGTAAATATTGCTTTTAATCTGCATCTGTTTTGTCATTCAAAGAACCATGATTATGTGTTTCCCATCTTTTTGAATGTGCCTTTACAGACATTTACCCAGTGTGCGGCAGTAGCTTTGCTCCCAGGCCAGTCCTTGTCTCTCCCGTTGACCCCTTAATACTGTGCAGATGCACCCGTCGTCGGATCTATATTCCCCGCCGGGGTGAGGCATCGACCTCTCTCACACAACCAGCTGATGAGGGATTTTCTCCCTGCTTCTTCTCTTTCTTGTCCCATGACCCTTGAATTCACATATTGTGGCCCCCTTGCAGTCAAACGTCCACGCAGACAATTGCTGCCATGTTGAGACGTGACAGAGGGGTCGGCGTGCTGTAAGTCGGCCTGCCCGGGCCGCGCTTCTCCACCCAGAGCCAATTATAATCACAGCTGTTTCCAGACCTTCAAGTGACATCAAGAGGCTATTAAATCAGCACCAATTAGGCTGTCTGTGATGCACTGCCAGACTAAATGCCCATACCGTCCAGCTCTTTTCCCCCTAAATTCCATATCATTTCCTCTGCTCAATGGAGGAATTGTAAAAAAAAAAAAAAAGAATGTTGAGCAGACTAAGGGCAAGGGAGATTATGTGCAAAAGTAAATACTACTTGATTCATTTTGGTTGTTTCAAAGCTGTTTACAAATTGATTTTTAAGTGAGATAACAAGCATCAGGGAATAAAAGTACATAAAAAGTCAGATAACGAACGAGGGATGCGTGCAAGAGGGTGAAAATCTGTTGATGGCAATGGTTCAAAGACGTCAATTCTGGAGCAATGTGTAGATGTCTGTAGGATATTTTAACAGTTTTCTGAACAAGATAAGATATAGTAGTTGGATTGAGTTTTGAGAATAAGGCATTATAAGATAGGAGAAGATAAAAGGCTTCTTTCATGTCATGAGAGCATACTCTTGCAGTATTTATAAGTTAGATGGAATAGTTTCTTAAAGGGGTACTCTTAAAATGTACTACCGTAAAGTTGGAGGCCAGAAATTGATTTATTAAAAGATGAATCAAAACTGATTCAGCAGGGCCCAAGATATCCAGACTTTTAGCTCTTAAGTACTAGAGACAGTTGGTCCTACACTTCCCATAATGCAGATTGATAGTCTTTTTTTTTTTTTAGCTAGCAGAAAGGCAAAGGGAAGCAAGTTTCCGAAGCTAAGAAAAAATACAGGCTGCTTTAGATGCTCGCTTTCTGATAAAAGCCAATGTCTGTCAATATTCATGAAACCTGTTTGTAGCGCAGGCTTTTCTTATAAAAAATTATGTATTCCTCATAAAGCCACCAAGGAAAGACTGCACACACAAGACACATTTCACGTGACCATTTTCAAGCAGACTTTACAAACAATGAACAGAGGAAGATGGACATAATGCTAAATATGCATCGAACTGCGACAGGCCTCGGTCTGGAATGTGCTAAATGTTGCCCAGCTGCTCACCACACAAAACCCAGATAATTGTCTGCGATCGGCTCGGCTCCCCAGACAGCCAATGCCAGAATTTCAGCGATGCCCTGACGAACCTAATCTTCCCTGATCCCAGTAAATGAGGTCCGCTGTGTCGGAACTGTAAGCCCTCTAAGCTGTCGTCCTTAGCATTCATTGCTTTTTAATGGATGGTCTGAAGGGTTACAATTAAAACCGTTTAAAAGTGACACAATACAGCTATACATAGACAGTTGGAAATATAAAATGGACATACTTGACTTTTTTTAAGGTGACGTAGAAGCTAGATCTCCAAATATAGGAGAACAAGGCCTCATCAAGAGGCCCGACCGTTGCTTATAAAAGCTGTAAAAGTCTTGTTAGGCCGATGGGTGTCTGTGCTGTTCTTCTGAAACTATTAGCAGCTGTAGAGAGCGGGGAATCTTCTTTTTGATCTGCAGCACTCTGGTAAGTATAATGCTACATCCAGTTCTTTTCATTTTGACCAACTTCTGTTTAGTTTTAACCACATTTAAGTGCATTTCTTTGTACCGCTCCTGCAGCCAGATAAAATGAGCGATGCGGAGATGGAAATATACGGGGTGGCTGCCCCATACCTCCGCAAATCAGAGCGGGAGAGAATCGCAGCACAAAACATGCCTTTTGATGCCAAAACGGCTGTCTTTGTGCCTGACCCGAAGCAGGAGTATGTGAAAGGGAAAATCAAAAGCCAAGATGGCTCTAAGGTCACTGTGGAGACAGAGGATGGAAAGGTGGGTGTATTTCTAAGTCTTATCTGAGATGGTAAAGCAGTCAGGGGAACATTCCTAGGCATTTACTAAATTCTGACATCCCATATTCTCTGTTTTTATGGGTCATTCAATTCACTGGACTCCTCTGGATTCCTGAATTCACTGGATTCCTCCTGCAGGTTGTCACAGTGCATCTGGATGACATTCGCCCCATGAACCCTCCTAAGTTTGACAAGCTGGAGGACATGGCCCTGCTGACGCATCTGCATGAACCTGCCGTGCTCTTTAACCTCAAGGAGCGCTACGTTGCCTGGATGATCTATGTAACTATGTACTTGCACCACACATCATCCTACTTAATTAATCATTTCTTTATGGTGATGGTTTTTCTCTTCTCATTTCTCCACAGACCTACTCTGGGCTCTTCTGTGTTACTGTGAACCCCTATAAGTGGCTTCCGGTTTACAACCCGGAGGTGGTGGCCGGTTACCGTGGAAAAAAACGTCAGGAGGCCCCCCCACACATCTTCTCCATCTCTGACAGCGCTTACCAGTACATGCTCACAGGTCTAGTCTTACCACTCGTACCTGACGTTTGCCTAAAAACACTGCAGTTCAGTCAGACCACTCACGGTTGAAATATTTATTATAACAGCAGAACATTGTATTCTGCGGCCAGAGTCCGACCTCATCACTTCCCGCAGTATGGGTTTACGAGCTATTGGGGAGTGATGATAAAGTAGCTTCCCCCTGGCCGGAGCCTGCAGGTGGATGCTGGCGTGGTGGTGGGGCTAACAGTGGGCAGTGATACAGGTGCAGGGCAGCAGCATTAATAAGGCAGAGATGGGGAAACTGTGCAGCTTACATAGATCGCCAAATTGTGTGTTTGGTAAATGATACGGGGAGGGAGGCGCGTGCGTACACAGTGCAGCTCAGGTTCGATGCCTGAACTAGCTCACAGGCGTTGCCCCATTTGCTTCAGTTTTGCGTATTTCCTATATTAATGATTGAATCTTCCTTGATATTATTGTAACATTATAAGCATTGTCGCGTTTATGCTAATAATAATAGTAGAACATCCTCAGCAATATCTCCAGTGTAGAAATACTCAAGGTTTTACTTCAGTTAAAGTACAAACGCATTGGCATCAAAGTATCCTTAAAGTTCCAAAAGTATACAGAATGGCCCAAATCAGAATAATAACGATATTATTGAATTATAATTATTTGTGCATTAATGTCTACATCACCCAGAGGATCAATGAGGTCTTATCTTAATCTATAATTACACATCATAATTTGTTTGTGTATAATATTAATCTGAATCTTCAAAGTAACTAAAGTTATAAAATAAATGTAATGGAGTTAAAAGTAGACTCAATATTTCTCTCCAAAATGCAGTGGAGTAAAACTTTAAAGTAGCAGAAAAGTACCTCAAAATTATACTTATATACACTAATAGAGGAAATGTACTTAGTTAATTTCCTTAACCACTTTAACTTGTATGTAAAATTGTATGTAGTACGGTCAAATTTAAGATTTGAAACCAAGTTTTCTGGGGTTTTAATACACAGCTATCAGGGCACTTAATGAAAGAATTAATATAGATAGATATATAGAAATTTAAGATGATGTAAAGTCAAATTTCCCAAATCTTTCCTGACTAAAACTGCCCCAAATTGTCTTAAGACAGAACCATCAGGGTGTTTAATGACAGTTTGTTACAAAGATGTCACTTAATAGTACAACTTGACAAAAATAATAAGAACAGAACAAAGAGACATTTACAGGATTTCCTCTGGCCAAAACTACGTTTAGACTAAAATTAGACAAAAATGATAACTGAAATGTAAATAAAGATAATTCAAAGTTCAATTTAAGAATTCAAAATCAAAACTTAACAGGTTAAAACTTCAAATACAGCTGATCTCTAACAACATTCACCCAGTTTCTTTCCCTTTAACAGATCGAGAGAACCAGTCTATCCTGATCACGTAAGTGGGACGTTATGTGCTGTCAAACTAAAAAAAAACTCAATATACTTCAATTTCCCATCACTTACGTCATGCTGTTCTTCTGCCAGTGGAGAATCTGGAGCCGGGAAGACCGTCAACACAAAGCGAGTCATCCAGTATTTTGCAACAATTGCATCATTCGGAGACTCGAGCAAGAAAGAGCAACTTCCCAGCAAAATGAAGGTCCGGTCCACCTATCTCACATTCTGACAATGTATGGATTAGATATAAAAACGTGTTGAAACAGCTAGTTTTTACTTATGATTTGAGTTCACAGGGAACTCTGGAGGATCAAATCATCCAGGCCAACCCTCTGCTGGAGGCTTTTGGGAACGCCAAGACTGTGAGGAACGACAACTCCTCTCGATTTGTAGGTTCAAATTTGAGTACAGAAGCTGACAATTATTGTTATTATTCATTTGATAACTCAGTTATCTCTTGATAATCTCTTGACAAAATGAATCTAATGTTATGTACAGTATAAGAACACATTATTAAGAAAACAACGTTGTTACATGATGAGATCGTAACTTGCTAATCAATAGATAACAAGATGAAAAAAATAATTATGATGGTAGTTCTCCCCACTGATCAAAGTCTACGAAAAATATAAAATATAATGTGGAGTGAAATGGATAAAAATGAAATGAATGTACAAGTACCTTAGAATTGTACTTACGTGCAGTAGTACTCTGCAATTGTACTCATTAACTTCCCACCAGTGGCACTCCACTTCCAAATATCTGGGCAATTGTAATATATTATAGCTCATATGGCAAACTTAAATAATTGAATAACTTTTGCAGGGAAAATTCATCCGCATCCACTTTGGAACAAAGGGGAAGTTGGCATCAGCTGACATTGAAACATGTGAGTTTGCTTACATAAGTTTCATTGATATCCCACTGCTATATATATATGTGCTATATATATATATATGTATATGTTGATATGTGATATGTATATCTTGTTTGTGCTTATATTTATTTTATTGAAGACCTTTTGGAAAAATCCAGAGTGACCTTTCAGCTGCCGGCAGAGAGGAGCTATCATATCTTCTATCAAATCTTGTCAAACAAGAAGCCCGATTTAATCGGTAAATATACTTTTAACTAGTTGTGAATCTCACGCCGCACCGCCAGATCTGCTGTAGCTGCTGATCCTCCATAGAGAAATCAGTACGTTTTGTATTACATTTTTAGAAATGATGCTGATAACCACCAACCCATACGACTACCCTTTCATCAGCCAGGGTGAACTCACTGTGCTGAGCATCAATGACACGGAGGAGCTGATGGCCACTGACGTGAGTGTGCAAAGGCTCAAATGATGATATCCTTTTATAGGTAAACTTAATTTAGACAAATTCATGTTCATTAATGTGTATTTATGTCTTATGTTTAATACCTGCTGCACACCCAATTCTCTCTTCAGGGACACAAATAGAGATAAGTTGAACCCATGACAGGATTTCATCATGCTGTATCATAAGGACTAAATATCAATAATAGTTGATGAAGACAATATGGGTTTATGGCCAGTGGTGAATTTAAGATGATTGAAACAACATTTTGAGGAATGAGATCCCAGACTAAACTTGTATCTGTTGTATATATGTTACACTTTAATATGAATGTGGTCATAACCTGTCGCTATTTTTAGTATTTTTAGCGTAATTTCAGCTGTTGGGAGGGTTTATCGAAATAATCCATAACAATGTTGGAAAAAAAAATGTTTTTGTATTATTGCTAAACTAAGACTAAGACTAAACATTGTAATCATATCTGCGCCCGTTCTTCAGAGTGCCATCGACATCCTGGGATTTAGCATGGATGAAAAGGTCGGCATCTACAAGCTGACTGGCGCTGTGATGCATTATGGGAACATGAAGTTCAAGCAGAAGCAGCGGGAGGAGCAGGCGGAGCCCGATGGCACCGAGGGTGAGACGTCTGAGCTAAATTTAAACTGAATTAGACTCCAGTATGGCAACGTTACAGCTTACAACATACACTGTTTAAGAATTTGATGTGCTTCACATGTGCATGTGCACTTCCTGTCCCATAGTGGCAGACAAAGTCGCCTACCTCATGGGTCTGAACTCTGCTGATTTGCTCAAAGCGCTGTGTTATCCTCGAGTGAAGGTTGGGAATGAGTATGTCACAAAGGGTCAGACTCCTCAGCAGGTAAAGTTTGTTTCTACAGCTAACAAAATGTGGAAATGAAAAGATTATGTTTGATTATAGGCAGTGGTGGAGTGTGGGTACCGTACATTTACTCAAGTACTGTACTTCAGCATCAATTTCGAGGTACTTGTGCTTTACTTGAGTTTCCATTTTATGCAACTTTACACTTCAACTCCACTACATCTCAGAGGTAAATATTGTACTTTTAACTCTGTCTGACAGCTTTATGTAGATGACAATTTGTCATTCCCTCCTGTCCAGTGAAAACCACATACCTCCAGATGCGTTGATTTTGAAAGTTTGTGATAAAGTGAAGAATGAAGTGTTCCTTTATCTGTTGAGAAAATTCTCCTACTTCTTAAAGCGTTAGCGCAAAATTTTTGATATTAATGAACGTCCGTTACATTCAAGCCAATGCAACATGAGTTGCTACAAAGCTAATTGAGACTATCAGCTCCACACAACTCTCTCTGTATTTCTCAGTATGGCTGTCGTATGTTTAGAAAATGGTGTAGTCCGGCAACTTAGATAATTACCTCTTCCGAAGAGTCCACCATGTTTTTTCTTGTAATCCTCTGTGTCCTCCTTAGTTACAAGCAGTTGCGTGTAGGATGGGTGGTGTGCGTTCACAAAAGGCTTGTATTACATGTGGATGCGCCGACAGTTTTAAAACATTTAAAAAGCCTCATGAATCAGTTGGAAAATGCATAGTCACGAAGCAGAAAACAGGGCTGTTTTTCTGACACCGTGACTTTTTAGAGATCCGTGGTTCACGGAGGACAGCGACGCTACAAACGTGATGATGATCTCCTAAAAAAGGATGCACTGCTGTAGATCAAACTACCCAACAGCATGTAAAGGAGCTAAAACTAAGAAAATACTGATTATAGGTGAACAATGCCATGGGCGCCCTGTCTAAGGCGGTGTATGAGAAGCTGTTCCTGTGGATGGTCACCAGGATCAACCAGCAGCTCGACACCAGACTTCCAAGACAGCACTTTATCGGCGTCCTGGATATCGCAGGGTTTGAGATTTTTGAGGTAAACAGGATTCACAAAAAAAATATATATATATATATATATTTCCATAAATCTCTATATCCAATGAAACAATGTTGTTTAATCCAGATGAACAGCCTGGAGCAGCTGTGCATCAACTTCACCAACGAGAAGCTGCAACAGTTTTTCAACCACCACATGTTTGTGTTGGAGCAAGAGGAATACAAGAAAGAAGGCATTGTGTGGGAGTTTATTGACTTCGGCATGGACCTGGCAGCCTGCATTGAGCTCATTGAAAAGGTGCATCATCTTTTTTTTGCAAATATTTCTGTTGACAATGGATGTGCGCATTCCAACACCTTTCGGCTTTCTTTCCTGCAGCCGATGGGTATTTTTTCTATTCTTGAAGAGGAGTGCATGTTTCCGAAGGCGACAGACGGCTCCTTCAAGAACAAGCTGTACGACCAACACCTGGGGAAGAACAGCATCTTACAGAAGCCCAAGCCCTCCAAAGCAAAGGCCGAAGCCCACTTCTCACTCGTGCATTATGCCGGCACTGTAGACTACAACATCAGCGGCTGGCTGGAGAAAAACAAAGACCCGCTAAACGACACTGTGGTGCAACTTTACCAAAAAGCTTCCCTGAAGCTGCTCTCTCAGCTCTTTGCCACATATGCCGCTGTTGATGGTCAGTTCACCTTTATTGACATATATTAATGAGGTTATGTTGACCATATAGTTTTATACACAGGTCATGTTGTTTCTTTTGTGTTTCTTTAGCTGCTGATGGAAGTAAGAGAAGTGCCAAGAAAAAGGGGTCTTCTTTCCAGACGGTTTCTGCACTTTTTAGGGTAATAATCAACAGTTCGATCATGACTGAAAGTATTACGTTGATGGATTTTTTTGGTGTCAGTCTGATGAAGTGGTGTTAGTTGGACCAGCCAACCCCCCTATTCTATTCATTTTTCCATTTTTTTCTGTTTATATTTTATGTAAAAATGTTTATTCATGTAAAAAGTTGTACGTCCCCAAGCTTTTTACATGGAAAGCAGGTTTCTAAGACTTTTGTCTATAATGCCATTCAATAATTATGGTAGGAAAAATTGAACTACTTACTTTTGTTTTTTCTTGGCCTAAATCTCGAAATCAATCTCAACCTTCAGTCTTGTTGCACAGGTGCTGCACAATATGACAATAAAGGCATTCTATTCTATTCTAAATGGTCCAATTTAGGCTCACAGAGTTTAAACATTACTGATATCCCACCAGGTGTGACAGTTAATTATGTAAACCATAAATGTAAACTGCACTTCAGGCTCCCAAGTTTCAAGAAAGAAATTCAGAGGACACAATCTCTCTGTCCCAAGTTGTACCTGCGGTTTTGAAGCATACAGAAACATTTTTAAGGTATACTATCTAGTGAGTATCGCAAACTGTTGCAAACACAAAGACTCTCATCTCTCTCGACGTATTAATCTGCTGCTGAAGAAACGGTGACCTGCTGGAATCACTGAGCAGTAACGACACTGCTTGTTTTTGTCAAATTTAGTTTACCTCTGTTCATTTCTGTCTGGCAAGCTGATGTCCATGCGTCCGTGCTGGCTACTGCCCGACATGTAACAACGTATACCAACTTGTTTAAAAAACAACAACATTCCTTTACGTTAACATGAAGACTAATTTCATGTTGAAAAGACAAAGATCTGTTCATCTCCTGCAGGAAAACCTGAATAAACTGATGGCCAACCTCCGGTCCACACATCCACACTTTGTAAGATGCATTATCCCCAATGAAACCAAGACACCAGGTAAGAAGAATTATTTTGATTCTAAAGTTAGAGAAGATGTATACCACTCTCAAGTCTGTACGTCTTTACATCACACCATGGAGATATAATTTGTTCATTATTGATCTTTAGACGGGCTGGTGGGTGGATTTTGTTACCTGTTGTTTCCATTCTTTATGCTAAGCTAACAAGCTGCTGGCTCCAGTTACATTTTCACTGAACATACATGAGAGTGGTATCGATTTGTAACTCTTGTAAAGAAAGCAAATTGTTACCGTATATTTCCTAAAATGTCAGACTATTCCTGTAAAACGCACAACATGATGTAAAACCAGACTACAAGGGACGGCGGGGCAATCTTATCAGACAAAATGAACCAGATTGTAGTTAATTTAACTTAACATGTGTTGAACTAAAATGTGTATTCCGTGAAGGGTCCATGGATCACCATCTGGTCCTTCACCAGCTGCGCTGTAACGGCGTGCTGGAAGGAATCAGGATTTGCAGAAAAGGATTCCCCAGCAGGATCCTCTATGGAGATTTCAAGCAGAGGTAACACACACACACTCACACTCTAATGACAAAACACTGAAACTCACCTATAGTTGAACCTCAACTCTCTTTTCGACAGATACAGGATTCTGAATGCCAGTGCGATCCCGGAGGGGCAGTTCATTGACAGCAAGAAGGCTTCAGAGAAACTGCTCTCCTCTATTGATGTGGACCATGCGCAGTATAGATTTGGATACACAAAGGTATCTTGTCAGTTCTGTTCATGTCTTCTTATTGTTACTTAGTATTTATTGGAAATCATGCAGCAACAGAGTCCAGCAGCTTGCAGTAAACAGTAAAAGCATACACTGTGACATTACAAATTGACAGTTGGGGATTGTAACTAAGTACATTCACTCAAGTACTGTCCTTAACCCTTGTGTGATATTATCAAATTGACCCATTTCAAATTTTTAGAAGAAGAAAAATGGTACAAGTTACATTTTTTTCTACCTGAAAATCAATGGCCTTACCTTATTTTCTGTGATAAACCTGTATTCCTGACTCAATTCAGAATATTATTCTGGATATGACCACTTTTTCCAAGATAAGAATGATCACATAGTGGATTTTTAACATGAATTATAACCTTATGACAAAAAACGAATCCTACTTCAATTTTTAATTGTGTTCTAGTAGAGAATGATTACATTCCCTAAACATATATGTTATCTTGAAATTGAGATAAAGACAATATTTGTTAATAGATTATGAAGTAAAATTTTATTTCAGAATTGTTTTTAAAACCCAAAATAAGTCCCGGGTCAGTTTGACCCGAGGGATACGAGTGGGGCCCCGAAAGTGGAGACAATACAAGGGTTTTTTACCTTAAAATAATATTTCCACAATCGTTTCAGTGGTTCATCAACTCGTAACAGGGTGAACAGCACTTCTGCATTCGTTTTGTGTCTCTCTACTGGCTATAACGGCACTATTCAAGTTTGCCAGATTGGATAGCGGATCTGTAGTTCCAATAAGACATAATGGGACAATTCTGCTTCCAACCTGCAGGAGGACCAAAGCGGGAAAAGTTCCCTAGTGTAGCTCTAAGTACAATACTGCGGTACGTCTACTTTGAGGATTTCCATTTTCTTACTAGTCTTAATAGTTACTTCACTACATTTTAAAGCCACAATTGTATTGTTCACCACATTTATTTTAAGGAGGTAGTTCCTTTGCAGATTCAGATTATTAATACCAAATATAAATCCACTAATAAATGGTGACGTATTATTATAGATGAGGCTACCCAGCATTATATAGAGTAATTCAAAAGATCTCAGCCTTTACCAGCTGCAACATTAAAGTGATTAACACATTATTGCATCAATAATCCAATAAAAATATAATGTGTATATATCATTTTACTTAAATTATATTATTTATACTTTTACTTGAGTAAGATGTATGAATGCAGGACTTTTACTTGTATTTCCACACTGTGGTATTTCTACTTTTACTTAAATAAAACATCTGAGTACTTCCTCCACCGCTGCAAATTGAATTGTTCCATAATGTGACACTTAAATAATTGAATTAATGAATTCATCAGCTTCTAAACCACCTTAAGTAATTATATCAGTGGGAACTTCAGTGGACTTTTTGTTTTTTTACCTAACTAATATCTGGACCTTAGCACAGAGAATCAGAAAAAAATTCTCAAATGATATTTGAATACATTTCCATTTAAATGTGGTATCTACCCGACATACAGGTGTTTTTCAAAGCCGGCCTGCTGGGTCTCCTGGAGGAGATGAGGGATGAGCGGCTGGCTGTGCTGATGACTCGTCTCCAGGCCGTGTCCAGAGGTTACGTCACCAGGCTCCGGCTCAAGGAGATGACCAAGAAAAGGTCCACTGACCAATCGGTTTCTTTAATACAGCAGAACTTCTCTTTTAGCTCACATTTATTTAACTTGATGGTTGACAGCAGAGAAGAATCTGCTGCACTTCCCATTAATATGTATTTTAGGCCTTGCTTGCAGCTAGGAGTGTATAGCACACGTATATATATATATATATATATATATATATATATATATATATATATATATATATATATATATATATATATATATATATATATATATATATATATATATATATATAAAATTCCGACATTCCCATCAACCTCAGCTGTACTTTGTGTTTAGGGCTAAGTAGCTAATCTTAGCATGCTAACACTAAGATAAGATGAACAACATGATGTTAGCAAATATCTTCATGCCATTTAGGCATTGTAGGCAGTGAAAATGTCTTAAATAATTTTTTATCACAGACTCATTGAAATCCTGCCAATAATTTGTTATAAATAAGGCTTTATTGTTTTGCTTTTTCACTCCGTAGAGAGTCCATTTTCATCATCCAGTACAACATCCGCTCCTTCATGAATGTGAAGAACTGGCCATGGATGAGGCTCTTCTTTAAGATAAAGCCGCTGTTACGAAGCGCCGAGGCCGAGAAGGAGATGCAGAACATGAAAGAGAAGTTCTCAAGACTCAAAGAGGACTTTGCAAAGTCGGAGGCCAGGAGGAAGGAGCTGGAAGAGAAAATGGTCATGCTTGTCCAGGAAAAGAACGACCTTTACCTTCAAATCCAAGCAGTATGTCAACAACAACAGCAAGCTCTGTTTGTATTGATTTCATTCTGTCAGATAAAGAGATCAAGAGAGGAAAGACTTTTTTTATTTTATTATTCAGCAACTACAGTGGTGTGAAAAAGTGTTTGCCCCCTTCCTCATTTCCTGTTCCTTTGCATGTTTGTCACACTTAAGTGTTTCGGAACATCAAACCAATTTAAACAATAGTCAAGGACAACACAAGTAAACACAAAATGCAATTTGTAAATGAAGGTGTTTATTATTAAAGGTGAAAAAAAATCCAAACCATCATGACCCTGTGTGAAAAAGTGATTGCCCCCTAAACCTAATAACTGGTTGGGCCACCCTTAGCAGCAACAACTGCAACCAAGCGTTTGCGATAATGTGCAATGAGGCTTTTACAGCGTCCTGGAGGAATTTTGGCCCACTCATCTTTGCAGAATTGTCCTAATTCAGTTACATTAGAGGGTTTTCGAGCATGAACGGCCTTTTAAGGTCATACCACAACATCTCAATAGGATTCAGGTCAGGACTTTGGCTAGGCCACTCCAAAGTCTTCATTTTGTTTTTCTTCAGCCATTCGGTGGTGGACTTGCTGGTGTGTTTAGGATCATTGTCCTGCTGCAGAACCCAAGTTCGTTTCAGCTTGAGTACACAAACAGATGGTCGGACATTCTCCTTCAGGATCTCTTGGTAGACAGCAGAATTCATAGTTCCTTTTATCACGGCAAGTCTTCCAGGTCCTGAAGCAGCAAAACAGCCCCAGACCATCACACTACCACCACCATATTTTACTGTTGGTATAATGTTCTTTTTATGAAATGCAGTGTTCCTTCTACGCCAGATATACTTGGACACACACCTTCCAAAGAGTTCTACTTTTGTCTCATCGGTCCACAGAATGTTGTCCCAAAAGTCTTGGGGATCATCAAGATGTGTTGTGGAGAAATTGAGACGAGCTTTGATGTTCTTTTTGCTCAGCAGTGGTTTTCTCCTTGGAACTCTGCCATGCAGGCCATTTTTGCCCAGTCTTTTCCTGATGGTGGAGGCATGAACGCTGACCTTAACTGAGGCAAGTGAGGCCTGCAGTTCTTTGGACGTTGTTGTGGGGTCTTTTGTGACCTCTTGGATGAGTCGTCGCTGCGCTCTTGGGGTAATTTTGGGCGGCCGGCCACTCCTGGGAAGGTTCACCACTGTTCCATGTCTTCGCCATTTGTGGATAATGGCTCTCACTGTGGTTCGCTGGATTCCCAAAGCTTTGGAAATGGCTTTATAACCCTTTCCAGACTGATAGATCTCAATTACTTTCTTTCTCAATTGTTCCTGAATTTCTTTGGGTCTCGGCATGATGTGTAGCTTTTAAGGATCTTCTGGTGGACCTTACTGTGTCAAGCAGCTCCTATTTAAGTGATGCCTTGATTGTGAACAGGTGTGGCAATAATCAGGCCTGGGTGTGGCTAGAGAAATTGAACTCAGGTGTGGACAACCACAGTTATAGTATGTTTTAACAAGGGGGGCAATCACTTTTTCACACAGGGCCATGATGGTTTGGATTTTTTTTTCACCTTTAATAATAAACACCTTCATTTACAAATTGCATTTTGTGTTTACTTGTGTTGTCCTTGACTATTGTTTAAATTGGTTTGATGTTCCGAAACACTTAAGTGTGACAAACATGCAAAGGAACAGGAAATGAGGAAGGGGGCAAACACTTTTTCACACCACTTCCTGGATCACAATGTATGATTTTTGTAACTATTTATTTGTATGATACAGCTGCAAATAAGTATTTGAACACCTCAGAAAATCAATGTTAATATTTGGTACAGTAGCCTTTGTTTGCAATTACAGAGGTCAAACGCTTCCTGTAGTTTTCACCAGGTTTGCACACACTGCAGAAGGGATTTTGGTCCACTCCTCCACACAGATATTCGCTAGATCAGTCAGGTTTCTGGGCTGTCGCTGAGAAACACAGAGTTTGAGCTCCCTCCAAAGATTCTCTATTGGGTTTAGGTCTGGAGACTGGCTAGGCCAGAACCAGAACCTTGATATGCTTGTTCCAGAGCCACTCCTTGGTTCTCCTGGCTGTGTGCTTCGGGTCATTGTCATGTTGGAAGACCCAGCCTCGACCCATCTTCAATGCTCTAACTGAGGAAAGGAGGTTGTTCCCCAAAATCTCCCAATACATGGCCCCGGTACTCCTCTCCATACTACAGTGCAGTTGCCCTGTCCCATGTGCAGAAAAACACCCCCAAAGCATGATGCTACCCCCCATGCTTCACAGTAGGGATGGTGTTCTTGGAATGGTACTCATCATTCTTCTTACTCCAAACACGGTTAGTGGAATTATGACCAAAAAGATCTATTTTGGTCTCATCTGACCACATGACTTCCTCCCATGACTCCTCTGGATCATCCAAATGGTCATTGGCAAACTTAAGACGGACCTTGACATCTACTGGTTTAAGCAGGGGAACCTTCCGGGCCATGCATGATTTCAAACATGACGTCTTAGTGTATTACCAACAGTAACCTTGGAAACGGTGGTCCCAGCTCTTTTCAGGTCATTGACCAGATCCTCCCGTGTAGTTCTGGGCTGATTTCTCACCTTTCTTAGGATCATTGAGACCCCACGAGGTGAGATCTTGCATGGAGCCCCAGTCCGAGGGAGATTGACAGTCATGTTTAGCTTCTTCCATTTTCTAATGATTGCTCCAACAGTGGACCTTTTTTCACCAAGCTGCTTGGCAATTTCCCTCTAGCCCTGTCCAGCATTGTGGGGGTGTAAAATTTCTGTCTCTAGTGTCTTTGGACAGCTCTTTGGTCTTGGCCATGTTAGTAGTTAGATTCTTACTGACAGGTGCGTCTAATTTAGGATAATAAATGGAGTGGAGGTGGACATTTTGAAGGCAGACTAACAGGTCTTTGAGGGTCAGAATTCTAGCTGATAGACAGGTGTTCAAATACTTATTTGCAGCTGTATCATACAAATAGTTAAAAAATCATACATTGTGATTTCTGGAATTTTTTTTTGGATTATGTCTCTCACAGTGGACATGCACCTACGATGACAATTTCAGACCCCTCCATGATTTCTAAGTGGGAGAACTTGCAAAATAGCAGGGTGTTCAAATACTTATTTACCTCACTGTATATGCAATACAATATATAGCAATTGGCTGGGAAGAACTTTGAATTTTTGTGTCAAGTCTGGGGATAATGATAATTTAATCAATAGATCAAAAGAAAACAAGAATATTTGATCAAACATTTTTTGACAGTTTTCACATGAATAAATTAAAAAGGGTTCAGTTTGTGTCAAATGAGACACACAAGGAGAAAATATTTTATATTCATAACAATCGCTCCATTCAATTAGATGATGTGTAGTGAGATAAGAGAGTCTGGACGGGCGGAAGCATTGTCTCAAGGTCTGTTCGCACTGATGGAAAGCAATGTTGCAATTTAGGATACAAGTAAAATGCATGATAACCATTTTGTTCAGACATCTCATAGAATGGACTTTAACATTATTCACAACACATTATATTAAGTACTTAAAGATGGAAATGAACCACCATCTCTAATTGAATTGTTGTGCCTCTGCTCTCCAGGAACGGGAGAACCTGTGCGACGCCGAGGAGAGGTGCGAAGGTTTGATAAAGAGCAAGATCCACTTGGAGGCCAAAGTCAAAGAGTTCTCCGAGAGGATGGAGGAAGAGGAGGAGATCAACGCCGAAATCACGGCCAAGAAAAGGAAGCTGGAGGACGAATGTTCGGAGCTCAAAAGAGACATCGATGACCTGGAACTCAGCATCGTTAAAGTGGAAAAGGAGAAATACGCCACAGAAAATAAGGTGCCGCTGATGATGTCATGCCTTTTTAACCCTCCTGTTGTCCTCAGGTCAAATTTGACCCATTTTCAAAAAATGTCTATATAAGAAATTTGGGTTTGCATCAACCAGATTGTCAAAAGGAATAATGTGGAGCGTTCCATACAATGCTCTACACAAGTAGACTAAATGATCAGTTCACTACTTTCGTTGAATTTGGGTGTTTTTTAATATTATAGCATTAGACAAATTTCAGAAAAAGGCTGATTATTTGTGCACTGATAATAGCTATCTAATTAACGTTTATAGATGCTGTAAAAGAAATTTATTAATTTTTAACATGGTATTATGATCCTCTTTTGTAACTTTATAATAACCATCCAAATAATGTTTATTGACAGGGAACACGTTATTTTTTTAAAGGTTTAAAAATTATTTAGTAATAATAACAAATACTTACATAACATATACAATAATATGTGCGAAATAAAACTAATAAAAACTGTTAAAATAACAAATTACAGCATTACTAATAATTTGTAAACATTATCATTTTATTATATTTGTTAACCGTGAAATAACTACTAACCGAAGTTTAATGAAGTTTATTAAGATCCCTATTTGCTTCTGTCTGTCTTAAACAGAAGCTACTCGTCCTGGGGTCTGTTATTTCATAAGATTATTACATAAACTGGAATACATGCATCCATAACATTCGTACTCACAATAGTATTAATGTACCATTTATTAGTGATGGTTATTATAAAGTGTTACCAAAGATTCTCTTCTTAGGTGAAGAACTTGGTAGAGGAGCTCACTACTCAGGAGGAAAAACTGCTGAAGTCTTCAAAGGAGATGAAAGCTCTGCAGGAGGTGCACCAGCAGACGCTGGATGACCTCCAGGCCGAGGAGGATAAAGTCAACTGTCTGATGAAGACCAAAATCAAGCTGGAGCAACAGGTTGATGAGGTAAGTCTGGACCACAAAATAATTCTCTCTTAATTGGATCACCAAGGTCATTAGCACCTGGTAAGCCTGGTTCGGTGTCCTTGGTTTACTGCTTAACATGCTGGTTGAATGTCCCTCACAGCTGGAGGGCTCACTGGAGCAGGAGAAGAAGAGGAATTTAGAATCTGAGAGATCCAGACGTAAACTGGAGGGGGATCTGAAGCTGTCTCAGGAAACCATCATGGACCTGGCAAATGAAAGACAGCAAATGGAGGAGAGACTCAGAAAGTAGGATGGATGGATGGATGGATGGATGGATGGATGGATGGATGGATGGATGGATGGATGGATGGATGGATGGATGGATGGATGGATGGATGGATGGATGGATGGATGGATGGATGGATGGATGGATGGATGGATGGATGGATGGATGGATGGATGGATGGATGGATGGATGGATGGATGGACTTTATTACAGTGTTTCTGACAATATGGTACTATTCTCACATATATGTGGTAATATTTCACTACCTTAAGTACAAATAAACCATTAGATCATAGAAAAGTACATCTGACTTTGACTGTGTAGAAAAAAAAACCTCTAGGAAGACCAGTTTCACATTGACATTTGCCTAATATACCATATATATTGTTGTTTATTTTGCCTGATATAGTCCAATGCAAACCTTCTGAATCACCACCCTAAGGTGTGAGATGTATGTGACCTCGGCAGGATTTAAACCCACAACCTTTGTGTTGGTAATTTACAGTAGTGCTCAACCCATCAGAGCCACAAAGGACCACTGCTATGATTACAGAGTGTACAATACAATAGTGTAGATGAGGCTTGTGATGACATCAGTGTCCAATGACCAATGTCGGGCATGGATTTGACATTCAAAAAAATGTAGACCTATGAAAAGATAAATGTGATCTCGACCAGAACTTATGGCCAAATCCAGAAGAGAAAATTGATGCAGATTAGTGCAGTGTGTACTACAGAAAACGTTTACAGTATTTACATTAATCAGTTTTCTTTCAGTTATGTTAGTTTTTTTTAACAGTATTTAAAATCATACAAAACCTTTTTTTTTTCTTGCATCTCTGATTGGGTAAGATTTTTACATTGGTCACACTTCTGATGGGACAGGAATAGTTTGTTGTGAATTTGATGGGTAATGTACAGTGAGGAAAACAGATCGTTAAAATAAGTGATCGTTCAAATAACTGAAAGAATTGTACTTTGATATGTTTAGGCGACTTAACAAATGTACTGGTTGTTTTTCACCAGAAACTGCAGTGTTTGAATCATCTTGTAGTGAAAGATGTTTACAAGCCAAATGAAAGTTGAATCAAAATACAAGAAATATACCAGAAAAAAAAAAGATAAAATAAACAAAGATAAAAATCAATGAAAAAGCTAGAAAAAAAACAAAAAGTTTGATGACTTAGTGCCGCGCATATCGGGAACCACAAAGCGGGTACGATAAGTTTAAGCTCGCCTGGCTCTGTCCAAAAGTAATAAAATCTACCTTCCCACCTCGGAAGCAGCAGCACGATATATCTAGTTAATTCAATCCTAACAAAAACTGAAAAGTAAAAATTCAATTCTACATTTTACGGGGGTTACTTGCTTGACTCTCCAGTGGTTGCCTGGCAACCTCACAATCATGACAATACGTCATAATATGGTCCCGCACGTTACCCTTTAGATTGAGTCAGGCTTGCTGTTTCCCCCCATTTCCAGTCTTTGTGCTAAGCTTCGCTAATTAGCTGCTGGCTGTAGCTCCATATTTGCCATACAAACACGAGAGTGGTATCAATCTTGTCATCGAACTCTCATCAAGAAAGCGAATAAGCGCCCCTTTCCTTTAAAACTTCCTGGTGAAAAAAAAACAAACATTTTAACAATTACATTTTAAATATTTTCTGTGCTGAAAACAATATCTATTTTCAGAAAGGACATTGAAATCAGCAGCCTGCAGTGCAAAATCGATAATGAGCATGTCCTTAACACTCAACTACAAAAGACGATCAAAGAGCTTCAGGTACGATGAACAAAAGTAAATATTTCAATACATTTTCTTAATCATCCTAAAACCCCACATTTTTGGACGTTAATACAATTTTACTGTAGGCGCGCACCGAAGAGCTAGAAGAGGATATCGAGGTCGAACGTTCGGCTCGGGCCAAAGTGGAGAAGCAGAGGTGTGATGTGTCCCGAGAGCTGGAGGAGATCAGGGAGCGGCTGGAGGAGGCCGGGGGAGCCACCGCCGCTCAGGCCGAGCTGAACAAGAAGCGCGAGGCCGAGTTTCAGAGGCTACGTCGGGACCTGGAAGAGTCCACCCTGCAGCATGAATCCATCGCTGCAACTCTACGAAAGAAACAGGCCGACAGTGTCGCAGAGCTCAGCGATCAGATAGACAACCTTCAGAGACTCAAGCAGAAACTGGAGAAAGAGAAAAGTGAGCTGAAGATGGAGATCGATGACATGACGAGCAACATGGAGAGTGTTCTGAAAAGCAAGGTAAAAGGACTGCAGGCAGCCCGTCCAGCAATGTTTTCTTATCTCAGCTTATCTTTTGCTCTTGATAACCGATGCTCAATATTTCAGGCTAATCTGGAGAAACTGTGCAGGAGCTTTGAAGACCAAATGAATGAATATAAAACCAAAGCAGATGAAGCCCAGAGGTCTCTGAGTGATTACACTACACTGAGTGCTCGTCAACAAACAGAAAATGGTACACTTCTTAACTTGGAGTTATTAAAAATGTACAAAAGAGCGATTAAGATGGAGAGATAAGTCAGTTTGTGTCCTTTTTGAACCCAAACAGGTGAGCTTACACGTCTGCTGGAGGAGAAAGAAATCACTCTGTCCCAGCTGAGCAGAGTGAAATCTGTGGGGAGTCAACAAATTGAAGAGTTGAAGAGACTTTTGGACGAGGAAATGAAGGTCTGAAGGAGGCAATTAAGTCTGATATACAGTCTGTTACATTCACAAGGATTAAAAACTTGCACTGGGGACCTGGGCAGAGAAGCAAACACACTCTCTCAGTTAATACCCAGAAAGCCTTTCAGTTTACATCATTAAGTTGTACACAACAGGCTCATGTTCATCACCCAGGCGCATCTGTGATGTCAAAGAATACTAAAAGAAGGCGAAAAAGGCAAAAAACTAATGGACCTGCAACACTTGGTTGACTAATTGATTCGTCAATCAACAGACAATTATTTAGCAAACTATTTTGGATAATCGATTAATCGTTTAAGTAATTTCTTGAGCAAATATTTGCAACATTGAAATTAAAATGAGCATTTTTGTCGATCAACAGAAAATAATTTCAATTTCTTTTACTGATTAAATGTTCCCCTCGTCCAGCATCTCAAACTGTGAGGGTTCACAGCTTGAGATGTGTAATGTGATGTTAACATTAATAACACCACGAGGTACCTAAACACTACATCTTCACCAGTGTTGGGCAAGGTACTTTTAAAAATAATTAGTTACAGTTACTAGTTACTTCTACCAAAAAGTAACTAAATAAGTTACTCAGTTACACATTCTAAAAGTAACTAGTTACTTCAGAAAATAACTAATACGTTACTTTCAAGTAAATTTTGAAATGCTTAAATGTGACCCCCTCCATCCCTTTTTAATGGAACTTAAAATTCATGTGCATGTTCAATTATTTATGATAAATCTGAATATCATAATAAAATGGACACTTAATACAATACATTATTAACAGAAACAATGCACACAAAATTCCAAACTATTTTAATGTTGCCATGGGACATCAATTATTTGGTAAGTATAGCCATGTAATAAGCAGGATAATGTAGGACGGGGCGAATAGGCTCAGGCTGATTTAAGACCTGATCACCGTGTCGGGGTTGTATTCACTGTAACAACCTCCTCGCTCTACATTATTCCTTACGTAGTGGATCGATACAAATAACACATTAGATGTTTTGGAACTTTTGATATTTATTGCCCCTCATTTGGGCTCGCCATACCTGTCTCTCATTGACTGACTCGCTTGTGTTGTTCGTTGTGTGTCCGACCATGCATGCTTTCAAACACCTGCCCAACTCTGCCTCTGATTGGCTTACCATGAAATTTTATTCAACCTCAGCCAATCGTCAGCATGTATGCGCTTGGCTCGTGCACTGCCCACTAAGTTCTTAGTGGGCAGTAAAAAAAGTCTTTGTCTCTTGGCTCAGAGACCTAGTTGGTCTGTTGGTCTAGTAACGCTCTGCATATTTTGGCATTAACAGTAACGGCATTATTAAGATGGGGGGAGTAATCAATTAGATTAGTTGTTACTGAAAAAAGTAACGGCGTTAGTAACAATGTTATTCTCATCACTGAGCTTTACATCTTGCTAAAGCAGTTTCAATTCAAGCAATACACCACTGATCACCACTGTGTATGTTGTTGCTTTTTCAGACAAAAAGCGCCCTGGCTCACAGTTTGCAGTCATCTCGCCATGACTGCGAGCTGCTGAGAGAGCAGTACGAGGAGGAACAGGAGGCCAAAGCTGAGCTGCAGCGCTGCCTGTCCAAAGCCAACAGCGACGTGGCTCAGTGGAGAACCAAATACGAGACGGACGCCATCCAACGCACCGAAGAGCTCGAGGAGGCCAAGTAAGAACTGTACAGTGTGATTCACCGCTGATGGGTTGCCTCAAATTTAACTTTAAACAATTTATGTTTGGTTCAAAGGAAGAGGCTGGCTCAGCGGCTGCAGGACTCTGGGGAAATGACAGAGGCAGCAAATGTCAAATGTGCGTCTCTGGAAAAAACCAAGCAGAGGCTGCAGGCGGAGGTGGAGGATCTCATGGTTGAGCTGGAAAGGTCAAATGCAGCCAATGCTTCCTTGGACAAGAAACAGAGAAACTTTGATAAGGTATGTTCATTTCTTCTCTGAAACTGTGCATGTTGTTCAGGCTGCATTGATTACCTATGCTGTTTCCTCCTCCATTAGGTACTAGCTGAATGGAAACAGAAATATGAGGAGAGTCAATCAGACCTTGAAGTTTGCCAGAAAGAGTCTAGAGTGCTCAGTACCGAACTCTTCAAGCTGAAAAATTCATTCGAAGAAGCTCTGGACCACCTGGAGACCATGAAAAGAGAAAATAAAAATCTTCAGCGTAAGGGTTTTGCTGCAAACACATCACGCATCTGGTAGTGTTGGTTTTTGACCCATGGAGATAATGTTTTTTTACATTTTCAGAGGAGATTACAGAAGTCACTGAGCAAGTTGGACAATCTGGAAAAACTATTCATGAGCTGGAGAAAGTTGCAAAGCAAGCTGAGCAGGAGAAGAGAGAGACCCAGGCAGCTCTTGAGGAGGTCCAGGTTGGTGTTTTGTCTTTGAAGTACATTATACGGCCATTTTCATGAAATAGCTCAAACCAACTGTTGTTTTTTTTCCCTCTGTAGTCTTCTCTAGAGCACGAGGAGGCCAAAATCCTGCACCTTCAACTGGAACTAAATCAGATCAAGTCTGAAGTTGACAGAAAGGTGTCGGAGAAAGAGGAAGAAATCGACCAGCTCAAGAGGAATCACCAGAGAAGCGTGGACACTCTGCAGAACACACTGGACGCCGAGACGCGCAGCAGAAACGACGCCACCCGGATGAAGAAAAAAATGGAGGGAGATCTGAACGAGATGGAGATCCAGCTGGGCCACGCCAACCGCCAGGCGGCCGAGGCCACCAAACAACTGAGGAACCTGCAGACGCAGTTGAAGGTTTGGTAATGTGCTGCTCGTAGACATGTTTACATGACATGTTAGGCCGACGTGTCTGAAGCTCCAAGCCTTTGCCCTCTGTCCCAGGACGTCCAGGTCCATCTGGATGAAGCACTCCACAGTCAGGAAGACTTCAGGGAACAACTAGCTATCACAGAGCGCCGCAATAACCTGATGATGGCCGAGAACGAGGAGATCAGGGCGGCGCTGGAGCAATCTGAGAGAAGTCGCAAGTTGGCCGAGCAGGAACTGATGGACGTCAGTGGGGGGATCCAGCTGCTGAACTCTCAGGTTAGACAATCAGTATCGCATTGCCAGACCTTCCTCCGCAGCTTTCTTTAAACCAATCACAATCGTCTTGGGCGGGGCCCAATAACAGTGCCGCTGCAAAATAGCCTATGAAAGGAACTTGTTTTGGTGGAACATGTGTTCATTTGAAAGTTGTATTAGGCGTGCTACACAAAACTCATAATATTCCATAGTAGGACAAGGAATGTTACATGTAAGTACATTTCCTCAAATTCTGATTTGAGGTCCTTGTACTTGAGTATTTCCATTTTTTACAACTTTATACTTCTTGTTTACTACATCTCAGAGGTAAATATTGTACTTTATACTCCACTACATTTTGTCTAACAGCTTTAGTTACAGCTTTTCATCCCCTTCTTGTCCCGTGAAACCCCGGTATCTCCAGATGTGTTGACGTTGAACGTGATAAACTGAAGGATGAAGTGTTCCTTTTGTGTGTTGAGAAGATTCTCCTTCTTGATTTTTTTTTTTTTTTTAGGATTTAAATTTTTCTGATAAAACTTACATACTTTTTTACTTAAGTAAGGTTTTCACAGTTTCACAGTAAGGCATCCATCTGAATGCTTTTCAACCACCGAGCAGGACAGACATAACAGTACAGGACAAGACATGGTAGGGTGAGCAAGGATACAAATGTGAATGCAAAATAATGCTAATTTACACAATTAACATTTATAGAGGACATTTAAATACAAGTTTTTACCAAAGTGCTAAAAACTGGCACCAGCATATGGTGCATGTGCAAACTAAAAACTTTATAATAGCCTGATAATAACCGGGATATAACTTGAACTAAAACTTTTCTTTTTGTATTGTAATTAGAAAGAAAACATTTCTGGGATGAGGCAAAAAAGAAGTCTCACCAGAGGGTCCTAATGGGCCTTGTTTTCTTAACAACGATTGTTATACTGTATATCTGTAAATGTTTGTGTCTGTGGATCCAAACCACTAACAATTTCAAATAATGTGTCACATCTAACTGCTATCCAATAATTAGAACTCCAGCCTGCAAAACAATAAAAAGAAGATGGAGTGTGATTTAGCTCAGCTGCAGTCGGAGGTGGAGGATGCCATCCAGGAGGCGAGGAATGCCGATGAGAAAGCCAAAAAAGCCATCATGGACGTAAGTCCTCCCCCCTTTCTTATCCAATTTACTGCAGAGAGGCATTTCAATGAGGTCGTGCAGATTAAATTTCACAGTGAGTTTACATTTGCATACAGGCTGCCATGATGGCCGAGGAGCTGAAGAAAGAGCAGGACACCAGCGCTCACCTGGAGAGGATGAAGAAGAACCTGGAGGTGACGGTGAAAGACCTGCAGCAGCGTCTAGATGAAGTGGAGCAGATGGCTCTGAAGGGGGAAAGAAAGAGCTTCAGAAATGGGAAACCAGGGTATGAGGACAAAAAGCATTCTCTGGAGAGGAAAAAAGAATGAAAAGTGATTTAAACCAACTGTATCTTTAAGGTCCGTGAGCTGGAAAATGAATTGGATTCAGAACAGAAACGCAGCAGCGAGGCCATAAAAGGTGTGCGGAAATATGAGAGGAAAATTAAAGAGCTCACTAATCAGGTAAAAGGTATATCCCGTAATATAAATAGCTGTGAATTTCAATAGATTTGACTGCTTGAATGTGCCAAAATGAGATGTGAGAGTAACACCTTGGATGTTTTAGGGTGAGGAGGAAAAGAAGAGCTTGGCAAGACTTCAAGATTTAGTCAACAGACTGCAGCTAAAAGTGAAAGCATATAAGCGACAGTGTGAGGAGGCGGTGAGTAAAAATACATGAATACTGTGTGAAATGTTCGCCTGATGCGTCCCTTAAAAAAAAAAAAAAATCCCCTTACTATATTGTCTTCTGCGACGCTCAGGAGGAACAAATCAGCATCCATCTGGCTAAAGCTCGGAAGGTGCAACATGAACTGGAGGAAGCCGAGGAACGAGCTGACATTGCAGAATCCCAGTTGAATAAATTGCGAGCGAAGAGCCGTGATGTTGTCGGTAAAGGGGAATAGATACATCTACACTGAAACAATCCACCGCAGTGGCACTGAAAACCATGTATCTTCAAAATGTCACTTGTTCCTGGTAAAAGGAAAACAGAAAAGCTTTGTGGCGATGCATTTTTCAGCTAATCCAATGGGTTCTGATCTGGTGTATTTCGCTTGCGTAGATTTCTTTGAACTACAGTTTAAAGAAATTCAAATTCACAAAGAATTTGAATTTATACCGCCGATAGCAACATGATTTGTTTATCACTTGCAGGTGTTATCTGCCTAGTCTCAAGGTCTGATTCCCAAAAGATATTGCGCAAATGATATTACAGTGCACACATTTTTCAATCAGTATGTACAAAACAAGGTTTCTTGCATAGTGAATACATCATCTAGTGATCATTCTGTGTTTTTAAGCCTAGGATCAGCTAGGACTGAGCAAAATAAACAGGGACAGCTCAACATGTTCCAGGAATAGTGTCTACTCTGCAATTATTTATGCACTGACCTGAACTAAAACCTCACTCTTACTAAAACAGGTACATGCTTTTTATATTTATATATATTTGATATTATTTGCATATTTGATTTGTATCTGCCAAGCACTCTGAGTTGTATCTGACCTTTACTGCAAAATAAATTACATTATTAAATTAAACCTCCCTACAGTCTGAACACCATCATATAATAACATATTTAACCATAAAAGAAACAAAAATTCTTAAGTTATTTTAGTTTTGATAGTAAAAGGTCCCCCAATGAGAAAAATGTATCTTCAATTTGGAGTATTTCTTCCTTATTAAGCTCCATATACATAACTCACCATCAGTCTTGTCTTAGTACCTGTGATAAAAGTGGATCGGCAAAAGATGTAGATATTTTATCCACGTTTAACATTATTCCTTATATCAATACAAATGTAAAATCTGAAAAATATTTCTGTATTTGTTCACCCACAGTTATATCTTAAGTCAAGCCCCTTTTTTATCCATAACAGCAAAAAGGAAAGTAACTACTATTTTTGAAAGATATGCGGTTGGTTAGTTATAAGAATACAGACCCAACTGAGTCGCAATCAATAAAATAATAAATGCAATTCAAAATACTACATAAATTAATGCAGTGAACCAGCATGGTTAGATTCTTGGATCACACCACACTGTTGATTTTAACTAAAAACTAGAGCATAGAGCTAATAAAGAAAATCTGCTCTTTAACACAACAATCACTTACCAATTCAAATGTAAAAATTATATTAGCATTGGCTCACAGCTTCAGCTCAAAACCAAAAGATAAAAATAAGATAAAAACCGGAATAACACAGGCCTGACATTTGGGCGCTGTTAAAAAGCCTGCTAATTCATATGGACCACATTAAAATCCACCTCTTTCACTCCTGTCAGCGATGCTGTAATCTGGGCAATATATCCATATTATATCAATATCTTGATATGAGACTAGATATTGCCATTTTGGATATCGTAATATGGCATAAATATTGTCTTTTCCTGGTTTTAAAGGCTGCATTACAGTAAAGTGATGTCATTTTCTGAATTTATCAGACTGTTGTAACTGTTCTATTATTTGCCTTTACCCACTTACTCATTATAATCCACATTACTGATGATTATTTAACAAAAATCTTATTGTGTAAATATTTTGTGAAAGCACCAATAGTCAACACTTCAATATTGTTGCGGTACCAATATTGAGGTATTTGGTCAAAAATATTGTGATATTTGATTTTCTCCATATTGCCCGGCCCTAGCTGCTGGTATGCTCATAACGTGTAGAAATCCCTCTGAAGCTGCATGTGTAACTTCCATCAGGGGGGTGTTATGTATGAGCTGAAGGTAACCTCCAAGGGAAAAGAAAGTACAAAGAGGAGAACAGGTGGTACTCAAAGAGCTCTCCGGTTGTTGTTGGCACTAAGTAGACCGGAAGTAACAAACGTCGACAACAACATTTTTAGTCACTACTACATGGTTATTTACTCAAACTGGGGAGGCTTATTTTGGGGGTCGGACTATTTATACTTAGAACATTTCAGTTTGCAGATTTATTCAGAAAACATATACAATATACAAACAGAAAACTATAAAGCCAACATATAAACACTCTGCCTTATTGCTGGATAAGAGCAAATTAAGAGGTTATGTAATGTATTTTTAATATGACAAGCTGCTATTCATTTGCTTCACCTATTATAATTAGAGCTCAAGTTACAGGGGCTCATCCATGCTTATTCTAATAGTAGTAACAAAGCTGCCATGGGTTGTCTATGTTGTCTAGGTGTCTATGCAATGCTATGTGTTAACTCATAAAGCAGACCATACCAGATAATTTCCTCAAGGTGGACACATAATTACCATTTAAATTCAAAGCAACGGAGTAAAGTAGCATTTGTAGTAAATTAATATGTGTGCCACCAGGATATAGTTAAAAGTATCAAAAATCTTTCTATAAAATCAAGTACAGTGTATCTATACATTACTTTAACTGGTGGTTTGCCAGATCGTTTGATTCTTGGCTCAGTATTCTTTTTTTTTTATTATTATTAAATTAATTGTTATACAGACGATGATGAATAGATTTGAAAAGTGGAATAAATGTAACCGTTTAAAACCGTTCTGGTACAATTCTGAGCCTTATTGCGTGGTTTCATTGTGGAATTTTTGTTTTTTGATGGAAAATGAAGGTATTCTATTGGCAGGTTTTGTATTGCTTCTACTTGTATTACGTTATTTCTTGTAAAGTTATTCATAAATTGGCTGAGACTACTGGATAAAAGAGATTATGTTGATTTAGGGGACATTTGACATCATAAAACCGCAACAAAAATAGTAACAACAAACCCATAACACATGCAAAAGAATTTCTATGGTGGTCTTGACTTATAACAATAATTATTATATATTCTCTTTTTTTTTTACATACTTTATTAGTATTTATTGCTTCAACAGCCCAAATTCCCAATTGAAATATTTAAACTTCACAGCAGTACAGGCAGGCAAGTGGCTTAACATGAGGAACTTTACAAACCTATTTATATTTTCTCTTTTTACTGATTGGATGGATACAGGCTACTACTGAACCAAATTTGAAATATGTATGCGTTGCACAACAACCTAAAGACCTTTTCAGGGGAGTTCCCCAATAAAAAACAATCTGATTTGTGTATTGGATAAAAAGCTCATTTTGTTCTACAGTATGGCGACATTGTACTGACATCTGTCTGGAGTTTAATCCAGTTAAACCAAGCAAGGAGCCTGGGAGGCGAATGAGCAGATGGTCTTCAAGTCCATGATGTAAATAAAGGTCATGATGCATCATAAATACACTCAAGGCATAATGACAACTTTATTTTTATAAATCAAAATCACACTAAACACATCGATTGAGCAGCTCATCATGCATTAAACATGAGCTGTAGTCCCACTAGGCAGAAGACAACATAACCGTTGAGTATCTAATTAGTTCTTAACAGTATTGAAGGCATATAAAATAGTGCCTGAGGATCATCACCTGTCCCTGCTGACATGTTCCTGTTACCGCTAGAAGATCCTGTGCCGTATTTAAGTGTAAATCAGAGATCAATACTAACACCTGATTGCATTTGAATGGAGATTACCAAGTTTGGAGCGTCCGGTTTGCTACAGCAGCACATCTGTCTTGATAAAAAGAGCCTCAACCTCCGGCTGGTGTTCGCTTAGAGTCCTGCCGTTCACTGACACTGACATTGGTGAGATCTGTCACTTTCCCCTCTGCCAACATTGGTGGCTCTAAATTCAAATCTACTGGTGTGTGTAAACCGGGTAAGTAAAATACAAAGTAGATTTGAATTTTTTTTTTTAGATGTTTAATTGATTGCACTTACTTTCTCTTTTTCTTTTATATTTAGATATTAACAATCCCCGCAATGTGCCAGTGAATACTAACAGGCCGTTGGTAATCTCGTCTCGCAAAATAGCCTACATTGGAGGAAAGGCAACGCTATGGACTGCCACTCTGATGGCTGAGGTATGATTCCCACAACCATTACATGTAGCGCAGGTGTAGGGTTCTTATTATAGCTTTATGGAAAACACGTGTCTAGTTTATTCCGCTATAATTGTTGCAAGTTATTTTACAGCAATTATTGCTGAGTAACCTAGACGTGGCAAGACGTTTTGAGCAGTAGCTTAACAAGAATGTAGTTGCATTTTATCAGAATATATCATAGAAAATCTGCTTAGGAATATAGGAAACATTGGATAGGATAGAAGAACACAATGCAATTTTGCTAAATAAAAAATCACATTCATTATTAATTGCATTTGTTCTTATTTACAACAAATTGTGAATACAAATACTATACAGATTTTCTATTGTCTCTTAAGGCAAACATTTGGATTTTAGACTTACAATGAACTTGCCTCAAACTTCAACAAAGAAAACCTTGATGTACACATTCCTTAGATAATAGGAAACAGAACACAATTTATTTCCTGCAGCAACAAGTGCTCTAAATTACACTTTTGCCAAACAGTGTGTGTTTGAGGTATACAGTGGTGCTCAAAAGTTTACATACACATGCTTAAGTTGACTAAAAAGAGGAATAAAAAAATCATGTGTTGGAAATTTATTTTAATACCTAAATTAAAAAATGAGGTAAAATCCAACCTTTAAGGACACCAATTTTCTTTGTGAATGAATAACGTATTGTAAATAAATAAATGTTCTTATTTAAAATACAGGGGTCATAAGTATACATACCCCTATGTTAAATTCCCATAGAGGCAGGCAGATTTTTATTATTAAAGGCCAGTTATTTCCTGGATTCAGGATATTATGCATCCTGATAAAGTTCCCTTGGCCTTTAGAATTAAAATAGCCCCACATCATCACATACTCTTCACCATGCTTAGAGATAGGCATGGGATACTTTCTATAAAATCATCTCTCAATGCAAATCAAACCAGGTATTAGTCTAACTGAAATAAAACCATGCCTATCTCTAAGCATGGTGAAGAGTATGTGATGATGTGGGGCTATTTTAATTCTAAAGGCCAAGGGAACTTTATCAGGATGCATAATATCCTGAATCCAGGAAATAACTGGCCTTTAATAATAAAAATCTGCCTGCCTCTATGGGAATTTAACATAGGGGTATGTATACTTATGACCCCTGTATTTTAAATAAGAACATTTATTTATTTACAATACGTTATTCATTCACAAAGAAAATTGGTGTCCTTAAAGGTTGGATTTTACCTCATTTTTTAATTTAGGTATTAAAATAAATTTCCAAAACATGATTTTTTTATTCCTCTTTTTAGTCAACTTAAGCATGTGTATGTAAACTTTTGAGCACCACTGTATATCCATTTACCAAATGGAAAGACTAGGCGGCAAAGTGACTCTGATCTAATAGAAATTGGTCAGATTGACAGCACTCTAGTCCAATCAATTATAATATTTCAGGTATAGTCCAAATCCACATTGTATGCATACATCACTTAATTGAGACACAACTGTCACTGAAGCTTATCAATATGGTTTGTCATAGCAGATCGTGATAACCAGTCTGTCCTGATTACATGAGTCAAATAATTATCTAATAATTCAAGAATAATGACCAGTATTTTTTATTGGTTGACTTAAGGTTTATTTTATATCCTGCGTTCACATTGGAGAAGCTGACGCAGGTTGATTTGAACATCGAGCGTCTCATTCAGTACTTTGCGATAATCGCAGTGGTTTTTGGCGACAAAAAAGAGCACTCATCTAGCAAAATACAGGCAATCCCTCAACAACATATACGCCTGACCAAAAAAACACAAAACTTTGATTGTGATTAAGCTAGTTGTGTTTTTCAGGGGACGCTGGGAAATCAAATGGTTTCAACAAACTCCCTTGCTGGAGGCCTCATGATTTGTAAGTATGAGCCCTCCAAATGAGATGTGTGAGGAAGAGACCGTTAGTCCAGTGGTCCAAAAACTGGAACTTTGTCTGTTTTTTATAAACTTTGATGTTTTCTTGTGGAATTTTATGTTTCATAGGGTAAATTCATAAGAGTTCACTTTTGGAAAATTGGCTTCTGCTGATATTGAAACCTGTAAGTTTGTTTTTCTAAATTATTAAAGGTCCCATGGCATGACAATTTATGAGTTTTTTTTACATTAATAGGCACTCCCTCAGCCTGCCTATGGTCCCCAAGTGGCTAGAATAACAATAGATGTAAACTGAACCCTGGGTATTCTGCTCTGCCTTTGAGAAAATGAAAGCTCAGATGGGCCGATCTGGAATCGTGCTCCTTATGAGGTCATAAGGGGCAAGGTTACCTCCCCTTTCTCTGCTTTGCCCGCCCAGAGAATTTGGTCCACCCATGAGAGAGAGAGACATCATGGCTTTCAAATGAGTAAAGTGGCAGTTGGTCAAGGCCACACACCCCCAATTGCTCCAAACATAGAAATGGCACTTCCTAAGCAAAGCTCATTGTGGGACTGGCTCTAGTGGCTGTAATTCTGCACCAAGGCTGAATTTTGGGAAAGAGACTTCAGATATGGTATTAGGGGACCACTAAGGTCTATTTAAAGCATCCAAAGAGCATCATGTCATGTGACCTTTAACATGCTTTAAAATAGATACAGTAGAAATAATCCAGAATTGTGCTCTTTAGGTCCGTGAGCTGGAAAATGAGCTCCAGGCTGAGCAGTGGCAATATACAGAGGCCATCCAAGGAGTTTGCAAATATGAGATGAAAGTCACAGCTGACCTATCAGGTAAAGCTGAGTGTTATTATTTGAAACTCTGACATTTCAGTTCCATTTTGTTTTTGTAGAAAAAAGGTAAAAGTAATAAAAGATGGAAGAGAGACTCTAGAAGTTTGTCTTTACTTCTTTCAGTCTGAAGAAGACAAGAAAAACAACATCCGGCTGCAGGATTTGGTCGACAAGCTCCAAATCAAACTGAAGGCCTATACAAACGGCACGCCGAAGAAGCTGGGAAGGAATTACTGCAGAAACATATTATGTATTGTGTCACATGACCAATACCAGTACAAATTCAAGGTACATCACTGGAGTATTTCCATTCCAAGCAATTCTTGTTTTTCTGACACCAAGAACAGCTTACTTTTAGAGATCCAGTACATGGTTCTCACAGGACAGCGACTCTACAAACGTGATGATCTGGTAGAATATGATGAATTGCTGTTGATTAAAGGGAACCCATATTTGGCCATTTGGGGGCAGTGCAAAGTCAGGAACTTGATCTTGATTTTGTTTGATCTGGGTTTCCTCCATAACTCCACAGTAGATATGGACCGGTTGGGCATCTTTAGAAACATAAGGAGCCGTAATATTTGATTTTCAAATTGAACAATAACCCATATTTGGCAACCCACATTTGGGGGCAGCGCAAATTCGGGAACTTCAGCAACAGAGTTGTCAAAATCTTGATTGAATTTGATCTGGGATTTCTCCATAACTCCACAGTAGATATGGACCTGTTGGGCATCTTTAGAAACATAAGGAGCTGTAATATTTGATTCAGCTGCAACACTTTACAATAACCATTATTAATAGATTGTAAATGATAGTTAATTCATCTTTAGTTAATTGTCATTTAACTGTTAGCACACCATCATTTTACTATTAATAAGCAATTAAATTATAATAGAATATTGGTAGTAATGTAATTTAACAATTTATTGTTATACATATGATATCCCTCATATACTATATTAGATATTGAGTAATGATTGAAAGAAGTTTGTAAACCTTTAAGAAACCATTTTTTAAACATTACATAGATTGATGGACCAGATATTAATAAAAAATTTTTAAGGGTTACCAGTTGGTTTGTAATGGGTCTGGGTGGTTATTATAAAGTTGCAACAGATGACTATAATACTTGTTAAATAGTTAATAAATACTTTGTAAACCATCTATAAACATTATCTGGATGGCTATTGTAAATTTGCGACTGATGTTTTTCATAGTTATTGGTAAGTAGGTGCTTGGTAAAGCAATGATATACATATATATATATAAAAAAAAAAAAAATCCCCTTCTCACCCCTTGTGGGGTGGTATGTGTCATCCTCAACCTCGGGTCCTCTACCAGAGGCCTGGGAGTTTGAGGGTTCTGCGCAGTATCTTAGCTGTTCCTAGGACTGCACTCTTCTGGACAGAGACCTCTGATGTTTTACCTGGAATCTGCTGTAGCCACTCTCCCAGTTTGGGGGTCACAGCCCCCAGTGCTCCGATTACCACCGGCACCACTGTTGCTCTTACTTTCCACATCTTTTCTAGCTCCTCTTTCAGCCCTTGGTATTTCTCAAGCTTCTCGTGTTCCTTCTTCTTGATGTTGCTGTCGCTTGGGATCGCCACATCTATCACTACTGCCTTCTTCTGCTGTTTGTCGATCAACACGATGTCTGGTTGGTTAGCCATCACCAGTTTGTCAGTCTGGATCTTGAAGTCCCACAGGATCTTAGCTCGGTCGTTCTCGACTACCTTAGGAGGTGTCTTCCATTTTGACCTTGGGACTTCCAGCCCATACTCGTGGCAGATGTTCCTGTACACTATGACAGCTACCTGGTTATGGCGTTCCATGTACGCTCTTCCTGCCTGCATCTTACACCCTGCTGTTATGTGCTGTACTGTCTCAGGGCATCCTTGCACAGTCTGCACCTGGGGTCCTGCCTGGTGTGGTAGATCCCAGCCTCTATTGATCTTGTACTGAGTGCCTGCTCTTGTGCTGCCATGATTAGTGCCTCTGTGCTGTCCTTCAGTCCAGCCTTTTCCAGCCACTGGTAGGATTTCTTGATATCAGCCACTTCTTCTATTTGTCTGTGGTACGCCGTGCAGCGGCTTGTCCCTCCATGATGGTTCTTCATCTTCCTTGTCCTCACCTTCGGGTTTCTGCTGCCTGAGGTATTCACTAAGCCCTTCATCTTTGGGGGCCATCTTTCCGATGTACTCCTGGATCTTCGTTGTTTCATCCTGGATAGTGGTCTTGACACTCACTAGCCCTCGGCCTCCCTTGCTACGCTTGGTGTACAGTCTCAGGGTGCTGGATTTGGGGTGAAACCCTCCATGCATTGTGAGGAGCTTTCTGGTCTTGATGTCAGTAGCCTCTATCTCCTCCTTTGGCCAGTTTATTATACCAGCGGGGTATCTGATGACTGGCAGGGCGTATGTGTTGATCGCTCGGATCTTGTTTTTCCCATTCAGCTGACTTTTCAGGACCTGCCTCACTCTTTGTAGATATTTGGCTGTGGCCGTCTTCCTTGCTGCCTCCTCATGGTTTCCGTTAGCCTGTGGCACCCCAGGTATTTGTAGCTATCCTGAACATCTGCAATGTGGCCTTCTGGTAGTTTGATTCCCTCAGTTCTGATCATCTTCCCTCTTTTTGATACCATGCGTCCACACTTGTCCAGTCCGAACGACATTCCAATGTCGTTGCTGTAGATCCTGGTCGTGTGGATCAGTGAGTCAATGTCTCGCTCATTCCTGGCATACAGCTTGATGTCATCCATGTAGAGGAGGTGACTGATGATTGTTCCGCCTCGGAATCGGTATCCGTAGCCAGTCTTTGTGATGATCTGGCTGAGGGGTTCAGGCCTATGCAGAACAGCAGCGGGGATAGTGCATCGCCTTGGTATATCCACACTTGATGGTGACTTGTGCAATTGGCTTTGAGTTGGCTTCCAGTCTTGTTTTCCACAGCCTCATTGAGTTCTTGATGAAGGCTATTAGTGTCCTGTTGACCTTGTACATCTCCAAGCATTCCAGTATCCATGTATGTGGCATTGAGTCGTAGGCTTTCTTGTAGTCAATCCAGGCAGTGCACAGATTGGTCTGCCTGGTCTTGCAGTCTCGAGTGACTGCTCTATCCACCAGTAGCTGGTGCTTGGCTCCTCTGGTGTCACTGCCTATTCCCTTCTGGGCCCTGTGCATGTATTGAGCCGTGTGCCTACTCATCTTAGCCGCTATGATGCCTGACAGGAGCTTCCATGTTGTGCAGAGGCAGGTTATTGGCCGGTAGTTGGATGGGATTGTTCCCTTCTGGGGATCCTTCATGATCAGGATTGTCCGTCCTTGGGTTAACCATTCTGGGTGGGTCCCAACCATCAGCAGTTGGTTCATTTGTACTGCCAGGCGTTCATGGAGCGCAGTTAGTTTCTTCAGCCAGTAGGTGTGGATCATGTCAGGGCCTGGTGCTGTCCAGCTCTTCATACCTGCCACTCTTTCTTGGTTACTGGTTATGGTTACTGGTTCTTGTCCAGGGAGATTGCTGTGATCTGTTCTTAGATCCACTAGCCACTGAGCATCTGTGTTGTGGGATGCCTCTTTCTCCCATATGTTCTTCCAGTACTGTTCAGTCTCAGCCCTGGGTGGATCTGATCTTGTGCCATTGCCCTGCACACTTTGGATGGTTCGGTGGAGAACATCCGGTTTATTCTCCTGGCTTCTGCTTCTCCCTTGTATCTCTTTAGGCGGGTGGCCAGAGCAGTGAGTCTTTGTTTGTGAGTCTTTGTTTGGCAGTCTCTAGAGCCTCAGGTATGGACAGCTTGTTGTATTTCTTAGGTAACCCCTTCCTTACACCTTTCTGTATCTCTGAGAGCTGACTAACCTCTCTTCGTGTTGCCTTGATCTTGGCCTCTAACCTTCTCCGCCATGGGGGGTACTGTGCTTTGTGGCTTGTGGTGTTCATCTTATAGCCAAGCATCTCTAGGATCACTGTTGCTGTGGCGTACATCAGCTCATTGGTCTCGGTTATGGCTTTAGTAGGGATAGTATGTAGCAGACTTTCAGAGGGTACTTTATCACTTAGCCTGTACTAGGGGGTCCAGTTTGGCTATGATCTTCAATCGTAGGTCAGTCGCCCTTATGTTGAGTGGTTCTGGGCTTGCTGTTATTGGGGCTTGGGACCCAATCTCTGAGGGTGGGGATGATGATGAAATCTCCCTGCTGACCTGTCGTCCTGGCTCCCCCTATGCCGTAGCATATTTGTTGTATCTCATCAATCTCTAGTTGTGATAGGAGCTGCCGTTTGCGGATGTTCGAACACTGGGCCACAAGTTGTTTCTTTGTCAGTGTTGATGATGTGTTTCGAAGCATCCACCTATCCCATAGTCTCTGCATGTAACCCCTCTCACTGGGGTTGCTTGTATAGTATCAGATCCATGTTTTTTGCTCTAGTCCATGTATGTCTTGTTCCAGTAGCCCATTTCTCATCAGGTTGCCCTGGTTCCCTAGCACCTGACGAGACCTTGTTAAGCGACGTCCGAGCCGGTATGGCTCTTGTATTTGTGGTTTCACTCATGCTTGAGGTAGGCCAGTAGCATTAAGGACCTTGCCTAAGGGTCCACCTGGATACCCGCCTGACCGGGAGTCGAACCTACGACCACCTGTAGAGGTCAGTGGCACTAACCACTGAGCTATCCAGGAGCTATGTAGCAATGATATACATATATATATATATATATATATATATATATATATATATATATATATATATATATATGTGTGTGTATATATATGTGTATATATATGTATATATATATATATATATATATATGTGTGTATATATATGTGTATATATATGTATATATATGTGTGTATATATATATGTGTGTGTATATATGTGGGTATATATGTGTGTATATATATATATATATATATATATATATATATATATATATATATATATATATATATATATATGTACAATACTGTGCAAAAGTCTTAGGCTGGTGTGAAATTCTTAGGCAGTTGTGAAAAAATGCTGTAAACTAAGAATGCTTTCAAAAATATAAATAATGATTGTTTAATTTTATAAATTTACAAAATGCAAAGTTAGTGAACAAAAGCAAAATCTAGAATATTTGGTGTCACTACCCTTTGCCTTCAAACCAGCTTCAGTTCTTATAGGTCCATCCATCCATCCATCCATCTTCATTCGCTTATCCGGTATCGGGTCGCGGGGGCAGCAGCTCCAGCAGGGGACCCCAAACTTCTGGAGAGCGCTACAATAACGAGTGTCTGCAGGCAACAGTGAAGCATGGTAGAGGTTCACTGCAAGTGTGGGGCTGCATTTCTGCAAATGGAGTTGGAGATTTGTTCAGGATTAATGGTGTCCTCAATGCTGAGAAATACAGACTGATACTTATTCATCATGCAACACCATCAGGGAGGCATATGGTTACATTTATTCTACAGCAGGACAACAACCCCAAACATACAGCCAAGGCCATTAAGAACTATCTTCAGTGTAAAGAAGAACAAGAAGTCCTGGAAGTGATGGCATGCCCCCACAGAGCCCTGATCTCAACATCACAGAGTGTGTCTGGGACTACAAAAGGATTTGAGGAAGATCTGTGGTTAGTTCTCCAAGATGTTTGGAACAACCTACCTGCCGAGTTCCTTCAAAAACTGGGTGCAAGTGTACCGAGAAGAACTGATGCTGTCTAGAAGCAAAAAGGTGGTCACACCTAATATTGATATAATTTAGAATTTGATTTGATTTAGAATTTGATTTGATTTAGAATCATCTTCTGTTCATTCATTGCATTTTGTTAATTGATAAAAATAAACTACTAACACTTCCCTTTTTGAAAGCATTCTATACAGCATTTTTTCATACCTGCCTAAAAACATTGCACAGTACTGTATATATACTGTATACAAATATATGCACATATGTACACATACATACTATATATTTGTATATATATGTGTGTAAATGTATGCTGTGTATATATACACATATATATGTATATATAATTTTTTTACATGTTGCAACTTTATAATAACCATCCAGACACACAGTTTACAAACAACTAGTAACCACTGACAAATTATTATCTATCTAAATAAGGTTTATATGTTTTAAAAATAGTTTAATTTTTTTTTTTAATCATTACTCAATATCCAATATAGTATATGAAGGATATAATGTGTGTAACAGTAAACTGGTAATTTACAGCACTACTAATATTTTATCAATTATAATTTGTTAACAGTAAAATGACGGTTTGCTGTTAAAAGGTTAATTACCTTATCAATTTACCATCCAGTAATGATGGTTATTATAAAGGTTTAACTTTTTTGGTAATCTTTTCATTTGAAGATATAAAAGTCATTAATTTGAGATCTTGTCTAGGATTATTATTATTATTTGCTTTCCAGTGAGACAGCCAACTGCTTTTGATCCCAAATATATAAAAAATGACAAAAGAAATCTATTTTTTGGGGTTTTTTGGCTTTTTTATTTAGAACAAAGCTGCTCTGTGCAGCGGTGACAGAATGAGGAGGAAATCATATTAGACAACCATGAAGATGATGTTTTGATCCATTTATGAAATCCGATTCTGTTAAAAAAAAAATACAACATCCAGGCCAAAAGATAAATATAAATAAAATAAGATGAATGTGAGATAGATATAAACTAATCAAAAGTTTAGTTTAGTCGTAATTCAACTATTAAAGTGATTTTAGCTGCTCTAAATCCTTTTTTGTTCATGATTTTAAGAGTGTAATACTCTATTTTGTCAGTAACAAATGTTGGGTCTATGACAAAAAATAGATTTGCCAAAAAAAAGGTTTTGATTGCAAATCAAAAAAGTATAACAAATACATTTGTTGACTGCAATAACAAAATGTGAGAATTGAGAACTGATTTTATTTTGAGTTTGTTCAAATTGTGAGGTTTCCAGGTTAAATAACGTGGCCAAATATGTCAGTACATTATACACTATATATACTGTGTATATGTATATGTATATGTATGTATATATGTATGTGTGTGTATATGTAATATATACTGTATATGTGTGTATACTGTATGTATGTGTGTGTGTATATATGTATGTATGTATATATATATATATATATATATATGTGTGTGTGTGTGTCTGTCTCTGTCTATACTGTGTGTGTGTGTGTGTGTGTGTATTTGTCTGTCTGTCTGTCTCTCTCTCTCCCTGTCTATACTGTGTGTGTGTGTGTGTATATTTGTCTGTCTGTCTGTCTCTCTCTCTCCCTGTCTATACTGTGTGTGTGTGTGTGTGTGTGTGTATATTTGTCTGTCTGTCTGTCTCTCTCTCTCCCTGTCTATACTGTGTGTGTGTGTGTGTGTTTTCCATCCATACATTTATTGGAAAGTAACCTGGGACTCTTAAATCTTGCTTAAGCTCCTTAAAGGCCCGGCAGTGTAATCACAAGAGGCTTTATTCTCCTGAGAGACAGGCCTCATCTGTTTGAACAGAATACAACCAGACTGTTACTTACTACTCACAGAGTCCAAATGAGATTCAACAGAAGAGAACAAGCAGTGAAGACAGAAAAGTCCTTGTTGTGTCCGAGTGCATCGCAGCTCCGTCGGACAGTGTCCTCCTTTGTGTTTCTGGCACAGAGTGAGGACCACTGGACGTTTCTGCTCAACAAAGACTCATAGTAAATGTCTTGACCAATACCAAAGCATGTCCATCCGCCAGGCCTTTTTGAATTTTTACAAGTGGAAAAAGAGTTTGAAAGCTATTCAGTGTTACTCCATTCCCTCTGAGCTGCGACCCTGCAGGCTTTGGATCATAATGGACAGTATGACATCCAATAATCCCTTCTGTCTTTTCATTCATATTTCCAGTGGCCTGTTGACTGATACTGTTCTGCAGCAAAACAGCATAGCAGCATGGTAAGAACTTCTTCTAATTACCTTATGTGCTATTTAAAGAAGTGCATCTATATTAAGTAGAATAATTATAGCCTAGTGTTTTCATATTATACCTGATGTTTCTTGATTAATAGAACTGCTGCATTCATGTGTAACGTTGCATTTTACTGCTCTAGGTGTTTAAAGCTATAGTGCGTAGTTTCTGCCCAGACTGTCAAAGTATTTCAAAGGGTTAGCTTAAAGATGCCAAATGCTTCTCAGGCTTAGTAAGGCTCTGCGTCCCTCGGAGGAACAAAAGCCAACATGCCATTAGGCTGAGTAATATGCTGCTATACAGTATGTGGCATCTATGAGAATAAAGGCCTTCATGCCCTTATTTTTATCAGCGTCCTGTGTGGAGTGACTGTACATATCTCTATAAGCCTTCCCTTTTTTTTTCTAATCACTGCTGTTTGAAACTCTCTGCAGCTGCCTCGGGACATAGAAATAAGCCATGTGAAAAATTGTGCTTTTTGCTTTTTTCGTGTCTCAAATTACACACTTTAAGATGGCTTATCCATTTATTTTTTTTTAAGCAATGAGGTGCCCTATTTTTAACTTATTTTTCCACATTATTTCTGGCACCACAATTTAGTGCTGCCTGTCTCATGTCGTTGCTTTTCTACAGTACAAAAAACAACCTTTTTTTTTCTCTTGTATAAAATGGACCCCTGTGAACTTAAAATGACAAAAATGAAATAACCCTGTGAAAAAAGTGCCGAAACAAAGGACAAAAGGCACAGAAATGTAAACATCCGCTCTTCCCAGGCACCACCAAAAGAAGGTTGAGGTCCATTAATCTTATTTTCTAGGTAGAAAAGGAATTTCAATGCTTTCTTTCTTTCCCTGTCAGTCCTCATGAAGAAGCTCAGTAGCGCAGCGAGAGGCATCCTCCATTCTGACACGGCCTGTCGTTTTAGTTATTTCCTATTGAGAGAGAAGTGAGGAGTGGAGTGGAGACCCTCACATTTAGAGCAGCACCCCAGAGGATTGTGGGATTTGGCAGTAATATCTTACCAATCTACTTTATGCTATTTTCGTTTTTTAAAGAGTTTTCATAAAATCTTAGATACCGTTCGGCTGCACTTCTTCTTCTTCTTGCAAACTAGAGACACCATGTGAAATCTCATGATAAGAGTTTATCTTTAAAGCCGTGGTAGGAACTTTATTTTTTGGTGTGGATGGACATAAATCTCATAATAATCTTTCAACTTCTTGGTCTGGGAAAATAACTACACTCCTTTTAGCTCTGTTTTAGGCTTCAGAAAATCTAGCTGTCACGGGAGACTTTGACCAATCGCAGGTACTTTCAGAAGGAGAGAGCATTCCTATTGGCTGTTCTGCGCAGACATTTCCCGTGCGACAGAGTGGAGAGAGAGAGTTGAAAGAGGTCTGACTCCACTTCAAATTCTGCGCTTGGTTTTGCAGTCTACCCACTGCAGTCACAATGTGGGGATTCTTTCAAATGTTCTTGCTAATGAAAAAAATGTAGTATAGGTGCTTTTTACTGCATTAAAGTTAGCTACAAATGATATTTAGATGAAACTCTTCTGGTTTAGTTATTCAGTGTAGTGCCCGTTCAAAACGTGCTCATTTGGGACGGGCTGATTGCTTGGCCCCTTGTTTTGCAGCTTTTAGCTTTCTCCAAAACCATTTTACTCCCAAATAACACAGAAGGCAACTAACTGTTTACTACTGACTTACTGTGTACTTGTACTTCATTGGAAAACATTGTACTATTACATTTACCTGACCGGCAACGTTGCAGATTCAGATTCTACTCACAAAATATCACAAATGTAATATATAATGCACTATTGTTTTATCCGGCATCCTACCTGCTAATCAGCAATCAGAAATACTTTATTGATCCTGAAGGGAAACTCTGTGTTACAGTTGCAAAATTGTATATAAATATCAGAGTAGAAATATAAATAAAAGAAATATAAGGAGTATATGTACGGTATTTACATAGTTTAAAGTATTTAATGATACAGTATTTACATAATTAAGGAGTTGTAATGGTGAACAGTAATAATGAATAAATAGCAGCAGCAGAGTATTGCCCATTATAATTTAAACCGGTTTTAGATGTCTGATCGCAGTAATTAGAAACAGTTATTTTCATTATCGGTTAATCTAAATTTTAAATGTCAGAAAACATTGTGATGAATAAAAGGTAACAGAAGTTAACACACTGGGTGATTATGACTAGCCATGCTGCTGACTTTAGCATTTAACCTAATATAGCCTCACAGAGCTGCTAGTCTGAGTCATATGTTAGGAGTTTTGTTGCATTTTAAGGCAATTATGAACAATTTTTACCTATGTTATCGTAGTTGTTAAGACTCAGGTCCGGTCAGGTTCCTTTATTGGTACCCGTGGCTAAACTAGGTTAACAGTCTAATAGGGAGGACATCCTTAAAACTTGTAGACCTTAAAAACTGTAGACCACCACGTAACATGCAACACATTAAAACATATACAGTGGTGTGAAAAAGTGTTTGCCCCTTCCTCATTTCCTGTTCCTTTGCATGTTTGTCACACTTAAGTGTTTCGGAACATCAAACCAATTTAAACAATAGTCAAGGACAACACAAGTAAACACAAAATGCAATTTGTAAATGAAGGTGTTTATTATTAAAGGTGAAAAAAAATCCAAACCATCATGGCCCTGTGTGAAAAAGTGATTGCCCCCCTTGTTAAAACATACTATAACTGTGGTTGTCCACACCTGAGTTCAATTTCTCTAGCCACACCCAGGCCTGATTATTGCCACACCTGTTCACAATCAAGGCATCACTTAAATAGGAGCTGCTTGACACAGTAAGGTCCACCAGAAGATCCTTAAAAGCTACACATCATGCCGAGACCCAAAGAAATTCAGGAACAATTGAGAAAGAAAGTAATTGAGATCTATCAGTCTGGAAAGGGTTATAAAGCCATTTCCAAAGCTTTGGGAATCCAGCGAACCACAGTGAGAGCCATTATCCACAAATGGCGAAGACATGGAACAGTGGTGAACCTTCCCAGGAGTGGCCGGCCGCCCAAAATTACCCCAAGAGCGCAGCGACGACTCATCCAAGAGGTCACAAAAGACCCCACAACAACGTCCAAAGAACTGCAGGCCTCACTTGCCTCAGTTAAGGTCAGCGTTCATGCCTCCACCATCAGGAAAAGACTGGGCAAAAATGGCCTGCATGGCAGAGTTCCAAGGAGAAAACCACTGCTGAGCAAAAAGAACATCAAAGCTCGTCTCAATTTCTCCACAACACATCTTGATGATCCCCAAGACTTTTGGGACAACATTCTGTGGACCGATGAGACAAAAGTGGAACTCTTTGGAAGGTGTGTGTCCAAGTATATCTGGCGTAGAAGGAACACTGCATTTCATAAAAAGAACATTATACCAACAGTAAAATATGGTGGTGGTAGTGTGATGGTCTGGGGCTGTTTTGCTGCTTCAGGACCTGGAAGACTTGCCGTGATAAAAGGAACTATGAATTCTGCTGTCTACCAAGAGATCCTGAAGGAGAATGTCCGACCATCTGTTCGTGTACTCAAGCTGAAACGAACTTGGGTTCTGCAGCAGGACAATGATCCTAAACACACCAGCAAGTCCACCACCGAATGGCTGAAGAAAAACAAAATGAAGACTTTGGAGTGGCCTAGCCAAAGTCCTGACCTGAATCCTATTGAGATGTTGTGGTATGACCTTAAAAAGGCCGTTCATGCTCGAAAACCCTCTAATGTAACTGAATTAGGACAATTCTGCAAAGATGAGTGGGCCAAAATTCCTCCAGGACGCTGTAAAAGCCTCATTGCACATTATCGCAAACGCTTGGTTGCAGTTGTTGCTGCTAAGGGTGGCCCAACCAGTTATTAGGTTTAGGGGGCAATCACTTTTTCACACAGGGCCATGATGGTTTGGATTTTTTTTCACCTTTAATAATAAACACCTTCATTTACAAATTGCATTTTGTGTTTACTTGTGTTGTCCTTGACTATTGTTTAAATTGGTTTGATGTTCCGAAACACTTAAGTGTGACAAACATGCAAAGGAACAGGAAATGAGGAAGGGGGCAAACACTTTTTCACACCACTGTAATAGAGACAGTGAAACATGGATAAAAAGAATAGAAACCAGTACATGACCAAAGTGCTTGTGGGTTTGTTCAACAGAGTGATTGCCGCTGGGACAAAACTGATTTGGAATCTTGTAGTTCTGCAACCGGGGGCTTTTAGCCTCCGTCCAGAAGGGAGATACTGGATGCTTAACTGAAACACACCCAAACCATGATGCTAAGGTGAATGATAGGAAAACCATGATAAATTAATGCCATCATGGTCTTGTTTATATGAAAATGGTACACTTTTCTCAAGCAGTATAGCAGCTGTTGTCCTTTTTTACAGACAGCTTGTCAACTTTTAATAAACACAAAGAAAACACAAAGAAAACCATAATCCTACCTGCATCTTTTAAATGCAATGCAATAAAAGTAGGTTCATTCTTAGTCTCTATGTTGTACATTTGTTTCCCAGTTATGGTTTGGAGCATAAAATCAAATGGGATGGCCTGACAGCGCATGGGTCACTGTTAGCTGTCAGGAGAGGTCTTCACTTATCTTTTCTGTGCAGCAAACGTCCCCTCGGCAGCTGAAATCTGTAGAACACACAGCTGAAGCTATCTGCTACTCTCACTGCAAACTTAAATCAGGAGCAGAGAATGAAATGAGTCCCTTTTAATGTTACACATCAATCAGCTTTGTCCACCCACTCTGCCCTGTTGCCCAAGCGAGCAAAAGACCATGATATGACTCCTTTATCATTCTGCTAATAATCTCCCCATTTATACATCTGTCCGATCACATCCACCCACCTCCCCTCAGATATCTGATTGGAGTGCACTGTCCTGAAATTCAAAAGTTCAGCAGACAGATCTAAGCTGGCCATGCACTGCTGCATCTGAAAATGAACAGCCAGCCAGCCAGCGATCGCTGAAGATTAAAACCGTCGTTATCCTTGTAAAGCACACTGCAGAAATTTGTGGCCCAGTATACAGCGTGTGCAGCTTTTATGGTGGAGGCTCCTGGGGACTGCTGATAAGGTGGAGCAGGCATTCATCATTTATCCATTTAGTGGATCATATTTTACCATATGAATAACCCCATTATTTAGAGAACTGCTGAAAAGCAAAATGAGGATTTGATAATAATTATTACAAAGGTTGTCATGACTCCTACATTTACTTTTACAAGCTTGTGGAAGTGCATACACTTTAATGAAGCAGCAACAGTATCACATTATAGACTTTACTCAATGTTCCCTTACTCAGAATAAATTAAACTATCCATTTCCACAACCCTCAGGATCCTCAATAGTTAATGCCCACATTATTCAGCAAACATCATACCAGAATGCAATTACTCCATGTAGCCTCAAGGAAATCAGTAGAACTTAGTATGGTAACTGGATAGACAATAAGGTGACAATCCTGTTTATTGCAAATATTGTGTAGCAGAATTTCATTCTTTAAAATATCTTACAATAAAAAGCAACATACCCACAAAAATAGCATACATTTCAGAGCCATTGTATAATGTTGCAAGAAGAATTCAATTCAATTTTATTTAAAGTATCAAATCACCACACTCTATAATTTATCAACATTTAAGAATTCCAATAATTCCCCCAAGAGCAAGCATTTAGTGCAACAATGGCGAGGAAAAACTCCTATTAGGGAGAAATCTCGGACAGACCCAGACTCTCGTTGTGCAGTTGTCTGACGGTGCTGGTTGGGCGGTATAATGAACAGTGGCAGTTATAGTAACAATAAAGATAATAGTACTATGACTAGAAATAGTAGTTGTAATTGTTCAGGGCGTAGCAGGGCACTGCAGGGCGAAGCAGGGCACTGCAAGGCATACCAGGGCGTAGAAGGACGCTGCAGGGCGTACCAGAGTGTAGCAGGTCTTTGCAGGGCGTAGTGGGGCACTGCAGGGCTTAGAAGTGCATAGCAAGGCGTAGCAGGGCGTAGAAGGACACCGCAGGGCGTATCAGGGCATAGCAGGGCACTGCAGGGCATAGCAGGGCACTGCAGGGCATAGCAGGGCACTGCATGGCGTAGCAGAGCACTGCAAGGCGTAGCAGGTCACTGCAGGGTGTTCCAGGTCGTAGCAGGGCATTCCAGGTTGTAGCAGGGCATAGCAGGAGATAGCAGGACGCCGAGCAAGACTACGCAACAGATGCAACCATGATTTAGGTGCCACCCTAATCTGAAGAAAACATAAGGACTTAGAGGAATAAGCTCCTGAGCTAAGTTAGTAACGAGCCTTTCTGGGACATGAATGCACACAGATGGAAAGAGAGAGGAGAGAGGACCTCAGTGTGTCAAAGGAAGTCCCCCGGCAGTCTCAAACTATAACCAAAAACTAAGAGCTGGTCTGAGGCAAACCTGAGCCAGCTCTACAAGGGTTGGTAGATGAATCTGACGACTATGAAGAGAAGCAGAGAGGAGAAGATGATCTTGTTCTTGTAGATTTTAAGGCCCAGTTGATGTTTTTTACTGGAAGTAAACAGCGGGAAGCATGCTTTGTTGAAATGAGTGTTTGTTTATGACAGAAGCCAGCGGCCGTGAGCTCTGCCGCATTCAGGCAGGAGACTGACAGCCGACCCCTTCCCCCAGGATGGAAGAGCTACACGTCACCTGAGGGACTCAGGTACTACGTCAACAGCTGCAGCAAAGGTGAGAGCCACGCCTGAAAACATAAAACAGCCTCTGTACATTAGCCCGGATTCTAATTAGCATCGGCACGGTTTGTTGATGATGGTCGAATGATGGTTAAGGCTGTTTTCATGTCAGAGTGTGACCAACAATTCTTCTGGCTCTATAATCTGTAAATAAACCAATCTGAAAAATAGTTATTATGGAGCTGTGATATTAGGTAATACTTAATATATTTGTTTTCTACTTAGCAAGTTTTATAAATAGTTGATAAAGTGATTTTCACTGGAAAATAACATCCATAAGCAGTCAAAGTACGTTGTGTTTTCTCCTGCAAGAGGACACTGATCCCCCGTTTACAGGAAAGAAAAGATCCTCTTGTATACCATACACGTCACAAAGTGTTTTTCACGATTTTCACTTACAAACGTCCACATTTGGTCCGGACTGCAATATAAAAAACTGTTTAAAGGATTGACATGACATCTTTAACAGAATTTAATTCATAGTACCCAGGGGATGAACCCTACTGACTTTTCCTCCATCGCCACCATGAGGTTGACTTCTCAACTTTTCATGTTTCCCTCAGGATAACTTTTCATCTAGCCCCATAATCAGGTGTCATCCTCAGCTGGACTATGTGCTAATTAGGAAATGTTAGCAGGCTCACACAGACAACACAGATGGTAAACATAGTGTACATTATACACGTCAACCTCACAGAGTTGCTAGCGTGGCTGTAGACTTGATGTTTTGGTGTATCTAAAATGTAAAAATGGGTAGAAAATGGGTATATTGACTTATTTTCTACCCATTTTTACATTTTAGATTAACACTGATGAATGCCCAGAGTTTCTTACACACTTTTTATTTTTATGGAGATGAGTTGCAGGAGCTGCAGCCAGTAGCCCTCAAATTAAATGGGAAATCACTGTCATATTATACATTTGCAGTTAAATATAGATAATTTGAGACACATTACAATGTAGAAGGAAAACTGCTCTGTTGATTCCATCAGACGCAGAGGTCATGTATTTCTCTTCAGTAGCCATGTACTGAACTGTATCACCTTGTGTTTTGGCTTGCTTGTCATGTCATTCAGTTTCCACTGCCCCAACACTGCAAACTATGAGGACTCATTATCATTCCTCCCCATCATCGTGTCTCACAAGTCCATTCATGTGGACAGTGGACACTGGCCTGCAGATTCGATCCACTTTAATCTAATTATGCTAAACGTGTTGCACAGCCAGCATCTGAGCAGTGAGATGTGTGGAATCAGAGGTGGAGGAATATGTCCTCTGATGCTCTAATACGCTGCAATCAAACAAGAGACTGAAGAGTTAGTATTAATACAGAGGCTGGAAGGCAGGAGACCTTTCACAAACATCTGCATTTAGGTGTGTGTGTGTGTCTGTGTGTGTGTGTGTGTGTGTGTGTGTGTGTGTGTGTGTGTGTGTGTGTGTGTGTGTGTGTGTGTGTAAAACACCTCATTTGGGAATGAATCCAGGGGGATAGGATGGACTCCCAGGGGACAGAAGAGAAGAAAGGCTCTGGCAGTGAATGCACTTTGGCTCACACACACACACACACACACACACACACACACACACACACACAGAGCAGGAAAAAAATCCAAACACCCGAAAGCTATTTTTACATTCAGCAGCCATATGCTGCAGCATTCACTTTTTATTTTGTTACAGTTTGTTGTTGTTTCGTGTCTGAACGTGGAGCTTCAAAAAGCTGCTACTCAGACTGCGTGTCATAGAGACACACGCCAACACTGTTTCATACAAAGCTGCTTGTTGTTTTTAGTCTGTGTCATTTAATAGAGGAGGTGCTCAAATGAGGATCAGTTGAAATCCTTCTACTCAATCCCTTTGGAGTTGAGAATATGACAGTGGGATTTGGAACGATGAGAGAGAATTACAAGAAGGGGCTGAGGCTTAAAAATGTGATTTTTGTTACAGTATAGGCTGGTGGCAATAAGTAGAAATGAATATGATAGAATAATGAAACTATCACCCACAAGATGAGATAAGCCTTTATTGATGTGGTTGTTGATGCAGCACAATGACAGAAATGAATACAGATAAATAGAGAAAGTAAAAAAAAAAAAAAAGAAAGATATATTTAAGCTTTATGAAACAAAAATAAAAATAGAAACTATACAAGAGCAATTCATGACACAATTACAAGGCAAAAGTGACAGTGGTTTAGTAAAAACAGTAGCATGTCAACAGCCTATACATATAATATGATTTAGAATATACAAGGAAAAATCCTTAGCATTTGTCCGTATTATTTTTGGAATCATAATATAACTATAGTAATACTAATACTATAATATATTGTATATACAGTACATAATATAGTAAATATGGTACAGTATGATATAGTATAGGATATGAGATATAGTACAAAAGGAAATGTCGTAGTTTAAAAAAGGGAGATTTGAATCTGTATTTCACATATTTTATACTTAATTAAATTATATGCACATTACAGTAATAAATGTCCATTATTTCTGAATTTCAGTATCCAATCACACACAGTTGGACATGTGTGCTCTGAGTTTGCTTGATTGCACTTAAGGATCCACAGAGTAATATCAAGATTGATTCACCTGCAGCTGTTAGAGTGTGAAGGACCTCCTGCTCTACGAAGTGGAATGATTCTTGATTACTTGTGTGTGATAGGAAGAAAGCTCGAAATCTTCCAGCAGGGTATAAACATATGGACAAGAGTCGTCCTGTTTTATTTTTCAGCAAATACCTTGACTGTACTTGAGCTGCTGGCACGAAAAAAGTTAAACACTTTCTGTTGTTACTTTTACTGAATGATATGTAGGATTCCCTGTGCTTAGATCAGACTGGCACGAAGCATACAGCAAGAAAAATGAAGTGTATATTATTAATAGTTTCTTATTTGTAAAGTAAATAATGTTATTGGAATCACCCAGTTCGATTTTGATATAATTTGTGTGCACAGATGACATTTTGAAATGTCCAAAATGGTAAAGGTCTATCCCCTGAGGAACATGAATGTGTTCACTGCAATTCAAAACTTTGCTATTTATATATTTAATGTGGTCTTAGTGGTATTGTGTAACATAGAATTGAACATAATTCTGGATTAATGCACGACATAAAATATCCTCGGTTGCTGCTTATTATATATTTGTTTAATATTTTACTGGCCAATATAGTAGTTTTAAAATGGTGTTTTAATATAGTAGTTTTAATAAAATGGTGTTTTTCAAGAAGCCCCTATGTAGGGATAGCCCCACACTCGCAGTGCGCATGCCCTTGGCAATGAAAGCACGACTTTGGTAGTAGGTCTGAAAAAGGTGAAAGCATTACTCATATGTGAGTGCATTGTGCAGAATGTATTATAACAATGAGAGAGAAATGGGGATTTGAAGAAAAAAAAACTAGATATACGAAGCAGTGCACATTATGCCATCAACATTCCCATTAACAGGAGCATTCAAAATCTGCCAGTTTGGGTGTGTAGAGCCAGAGAAGGTTTGCAACTGAGACTCCCCAACTCGAGTCATTTCCTGTATCTGTTTCACATGGGGTTCGCCACTTCCACACCTCTTTCCGCTTTCTTCACACCCAGACTCACCCTGAGTCCGGGTCCACTGCAGCTACTTCTTGGGGCCAAAATGTCCCCGGAAGTATCTGCATGACTAAAAATGTTAGCTCGACTTGAAGAATCTCAGTCAACTAAGAGGTCTCTGACTAATGATAACGTGCAGATGGAGCTCATGTGTGAAATTGCTGCACATTTTCTTATTCACTGTCGTTATTCCTGTGGTTTGTGTCTTTCCAGAAACAACATGGCGACGTCCCTCCTTGTTAACCGAGTCCCCACAGAGGCCTCTGGCACAGCAGAACTCCTCACCATATGGTAAAACTGAGCCTTTATCATCTCGGCCCACCTGTTCTTCGACACAGCTTCTACGAGGCACTAACATGTAGAAAACAAACCAACAGCACAGGAAGCACAAACTCTGAAAATAGATAGTTAAATAGAGGTTTTATAGGTTGGGAATGACGAAGAAAGAGAGCTGATGACAACTATAATATCTGTATTCATTGGTTAAATTGCTCTTTCCATGAACATTGTTTCCATTTGGAGTCCCAGGTCATAACTTCATTTTTTAACATTATTCCTGACAGATTTAGCCTTTTGGCATCAGCAGCTGTGCTTCTAACTATCATAAAACAGATTCCTTCAGCTGAGCAGTTTAAGCATTTTGACACAATACAAGTAATCACACTGTTTTTCCAAGAGACTTATTAACATTTTTCCCAAAAGGTTTGACAAATCCCCTGTAATACATGTCTCTGCTGTGTCTTACATAATCACGAACCTCACTACTGGACTAAATCTTAATGTCTGGCTTATTATGTTCAATCGCTGCCAGCACATTCGTTAACAACATCTTAGCAGATAGCAGATGGTTTTCTTCTTTCTGCTGGCATGTGGCCTAAACACACTTAGAGGAAAAACGAGTCAGCTGCAGGGGAGTTTGTCAGCATTCAACCAGACAAGTGTGATCCTCCTGAGAGAGAGAAAGAAGTTTAATGAAGGCCAGATTTAGATCTGAGCAGCCTGGACGTCTCCTCCAACCTCTGGACAGGAAACCAGGGATTTATCCAACTGGTCCAGAGAGACAGAAATAGTGATGCAAGGGGAAGTTAGATGAGATAACATTGAACTGCTGAACACGTGTGCAAGGCATCCCAGGAATATGTGCATGCATGAACACATGTAGCCTACAAACATGGACGAATAGTCAAAGCTACATACAATACAAATCCCCTTTATTTTTATTTTTTTTTACATTTGAGTTTGCAATGTTCCACAATCCCTCTTAGCTTTTTTATTCTAATACGCTAAATAAACAAAATAACTCACAAGTCAACCAACTATAGTTTGGTTGAAATAAACCCTAAAAAGTTAGATTCTAAAATGCTAGAGCTGCCCCCATGAAAGTCGAATATTCAAATCGTCAGTCGGTGACCCCACAGTCGACTGAGATCCTTTAAGTCGGGCAGTCGTTTCTTTTCCTTTTTTGTCAGTCAGCGTGCAGCGAAGAAGCTGCAGAGCCTTTTGCTTAGAAGTGGTGAATGTACTGCTCACTGCAACTAAATAAGATGCAGGATCTCCACAAATTAATGAAAGTTGTTCATGCTGGTTCAGATTACAGAGCCTCCGTGTTTTTTGGTTGTTGTTTTTTTACCCTTGGCTACACTAATTAGCGCGCATTAGCCCAGAGGGCTAACTTGCATTGTTAACTTTATTACGTGGACATTGCTGTTCCCCTGAACGTCCCACCGAACCCCGTTCAGAAATCAGGCAGTTCAATAAGGCGTTGCTTGATTCTCTATATAGAGAAAAAAAAACAGCCAAATCTGATTAGACTGACAAAATTGTGAGTTGGATACCACCCCAGAAAATATGCTGGAAAAAAGGAAATATATTTTTCTCTGCTCTCTCTCTCTACTGCTCAGCGCAGCTCATTTAGCCCTTCCTCCAGTCGTTATGCTAAGCTAGTTCAACCACATCCAGATCAGTGCAGTACTAAATGCACAGAAATCATGTGTCGAGGTACCAATCTTACTCAGCTAAGTCATTTGCATATTTCCACTAGTCTCGCATTGCCAGACCTTTCGCCACAGCGCTGCGGAGGAGGGTCTGTGTAGTCCACACAACATTCCTACATAGGAGATGTGTGATGAGAATTTTACTCAAAATTGTCGTTTCTAGCTCGGAGGATGTTTCCCAAATCAACCAGAATTTAGAATGCCAACACAAAGAAAGCAGAAGGTGAAGGACATCTGGGGGAACCAGAACTATCCCGTAAATGAAACGTTGTTGATATAGACTATATTTCTGCTGATGTTAAGGTTTTTCTTTAATTGCTTAAGATTGGGCCACGAGCAAGTCAGGTGTTTGTGTGAAGCTGAATAATTTTTTTCCATTTTCATCCCAAAGCTAACCCCGCAAGCACAATTGACGGCCCTCACAGGTGAAATATTACTTCAATTTCTGATATTTACTGGTCAGTAACAGAGGTAAACGCTCCGATGGGCTCACGTGTTTACCTTGAGCTGGAGATGGGACGATTTGATATGCTACGAGCTGACAGCTCATGAATCACACGCGATGAAGAACCATTAAGGGCCCTTAAGGATAAAAACCAGGGACGTTACTACAGAGTTGTGAAGGGGAGGCCCATAAATGTCATTCCTTCCATATGTGGATAGATGGATAGATGTACTGTACGTGAGAAGGGAATATCTACTGTGTACAACCTGAAATAATAATAATTCTGGTACAAGAAGACAACAAATCAACAAAATCTTGGCTTTAAATTGCCAATAAACGAAAGCTGCATGAAATTGTCATTATTCGGTCGTGAGGGAGAACAAATCAATGTCTGTCTGCTCTAAAAATGCAAACCACAGCTTGGACGAGGCAATATTTACCGATCAAAATCTCAGTAAAATGTGACCTTTTTGCTGTAGTGTCGCCTCTTAAATCATTGATCACTCGCTTCCCAACCTGGCCATTTTATGTGAAGTTATTGTACAGAAGTAAGAGTCCAGCTGTCGCTTTGATCAATAATATATGGTCTGTAATCTGTTTTGTCGACAGCGAATGGATGCCACAGCATTCCAAAGACCAGTCAGCCCACAGAGGCCACCGATGTTGCTCTGAGGAAACCCACCATGATCAAACAGGTAAGCCAAAAGGGTCGGCTCTGTTTGCGCACACACAGCTTCAGACTGTCTTCAGTCTTGAGGAAGTTGTTTCCCAGTGTCTGTTTCCCTACATGGTTTTATGTAGTAAACAATAAGTGGATTACATCGATTTGGCCATCGACCAACAAGTCTATCGAATTAAACAACAAAACACATTGGAGATTTTAGTCATGCTGTAAAAAAATGATGACATTGGGTTCAAAAATGAACATTGGTCCCCGGAAAAGTCGGATGTTCGTCGACCTCCTATTTCTGCAGACTTTGTCTCTCTGTTTTATTAACACCCGACATCCTCCATTTCTCTCGTCATAATTACTACTGTCGCCAGAGGCTTTGTCACAAATGGTTGGAACGACTGATGCTGTCGTTCTTTTTGGGAGGACAGCCTCGTGTTTGTGTTGATTAAGTCGGATCTGTTCCGCTGTTTCCCTTCATGGTTCCATGTAGTGCTGAAACAATAAGTGGATTAGTCGCCAGAAAATGAATCAACAACTTTAATAATCTCGTAATAATTGAAGTCAGGAAACCGTAATCATTTACGGTTTTCAGCTTTGACAAGACATGCTGTTTTTCTCGGTTTTAAATTGTGGTAAAACTAGGATATGATTCAGAATCAGAATCAGCTTTATTCGCCAGGTATGAAGACACATACGAGGAATTTGACTTAGGTTGGTGCAAGCCTCCGATTATATATTTTTTTTCCCAAACAAAACCATCTGATCACCTTGGACTATGAGATAAATGAACATTTAATAGATTTGAGGCAGAATGGGTAGATTTTTCCATTGGGTTTTGCAAACACAACATTCAAAGTTGACCCTCCTCCCCAGCGAGTGTAGGCCAACCCCAGATTCTCTCTAGTTTTGGACTAAGCTTTTTCCACATGGCGTTTCGCATCGCTATATTTGCTTTTTTTCTGCCATGTTCTTAACTTTCTCTTGGATTGCTAATGATCTGGCACCTGGTCTCTTTGTTTTATAGAGGCTGACACCCAGAAACGTTCCAAACACGCCCAAATAAGAAATATTCGGCAGACGCCAGGCTCTCTGCTGATACAGATGCGTCATAAGTGATGATCGAGAGAGAGGAATTACTTTTTATTAGCCTTTACATTGTCTTTCAAGAAAATCCTACTCATTGTAGGCCTGCCTTTAGGCAGTTCCCGATCCACTTTCACAATCTCTGTCCTCTTGTCTTGAGTGGCCTTAGTGCAAAAACATCAAATCCACTTTTGGTGTTTTCTCCCATTTTAATAATTCATTCCACAATCTGGTATGTGGTGTGTTTACATGATATAAAGCTGCGCACTCTGTCCACTGAAAGCAGGGCCGCTCCCACAGCTCTGATGGACCCGGGCCAACATTGATTACATGCCAACCCATGTGACTAATTATGAGTCAGATGAGGGCATACCGTTTCATGATCACACAGGAGACTTTAGATGGACAGACACGTTGGTGCCATATGGGCAGCTGAAATCTGGACTCCCACTTGTCAGAGTTTGTCAGTTTTAGGAAGGAGGCCAGCCAAGACAGTAGGAGCTCACCCTGGAAGGGCTGGGACCACAGATCACAAAACCTGGACTGGGATTGTGGTGGTCCGAGCTGGCCGCCGCCATGTTCTGTGCAACGAAGGTGAGAATGCGGTTGTTGTGCTCGTTCATGCGGGTTTGTTCTGTCTGTGGTGGTGGTGGTGTTGTTGTTGGACCAGCGCAGGTGGATGCTGTGAGAAGGTGTGAGGGGTTGCTGATCACGTGTGCCGCCGGAGCCGCTCCGCTCTGCACACAGCTTGTGTTTGATGCCTCGGGCTCTCATGTGAGAGAGATGATAACGATGTAGCAGCCGCCGTCTTGCACGCACATACTTAACAGTAAACACGAGCGTAGCATTGAGAAGACTAGATACACAAATATTTCATGTTTTTGGGACACAGTCCTAAATCGTTCTCATCAATCCACTTTTATCACCCCTTCCATCTTAAACACACACACACACACACACACACACACACAAACAATGTCAGAGGCTGCATCTCATTGGCTGCCTGTTTTCCCTCCTGCTCTCTCTCTCTCTCCTCCTCCTCCTCCGGATTCCCTCCCAATCGTAATTAGTCTTTAAAAGATCATCATTCAACCATTTCCATCAAACCAACCCCCACCAATGCTACCTTCATCACTTCTGCTCCCTCCTCCCACACTATCTGCCTCTCTGGGGAGGGAGGTGTGGCAGGGATCATGTAAATAAATCCTCCTCCTCCTCCTCCTATTCCTCCTCCTCCTCCTCTTCTTCCTCTTCTTACTATTTGTTTCTTTATTCCCCCCTCTCGCGTCGTCGCCTTTACGCTCCAGCATCTCCATCTATGAGCTGGCTCAGTGTCTCTCTCTCTCTCTCTCTCTCTCGCTCTCTCTCTGCATGGACATTGTTGGGTGAATGGTGGAGGTGAGACTGGGTGGGGGTGGGGGGACACAGAGCTCCTCGCAGGCAGCATCCATCTCTTCGCAGCCTTCAACCTTAAAAACTCGTGTGACAGCAGCTTAACCTGAGGCTAGACTTCGTCACACTCCCCTCCACAGATTCCCCTAAACCCCCATCCCCCTACTCCCCCCACTCACTCCTAACGCTACCTATCAAACGCTACACCCCAGCCCCCACCCCCCCGTTGCAACGCGACTCCTCTCCACTCACTCCGTAGCCTGTGAGACTGAAGGCAGCCTCGGTGCGTGGAGGGAAATAGTGAGAGAGGAGAGAGTGAGGCTTTCCCAGAATAGAGAAGCAGGAGGAGGTGAGAGGGATAACGATGGAAGCCAGCTTTGACACTGAGGAGAGTTTTGACGATCCCTCCTGTCTCACCCCGCAGCCCCCCGGCTCTGTTTCGCCGGCCAGGAGGCAGATCAAGGAGGTCAAGGAGACCAAGATCACTGTGAGTACCCTGGAGTTCCAACTTCTTCTTCTTCTGATGTGTCTCCATCTCCATCCTCTTTGAGTCTCCTCATGTGGTTGTATTTAAGTTCTTTTTTTCCTCTCTCTTTTTACTATCATCTGTTGACATCGTCTTCAAGCTCAAATCATAATGCATTATGGGTTCTTGTGGAGTAACATGAGGTTCCCTGTGTATTGGATGCCACATTAGTCTGAATAAGAAGCTGTCCAGGAGTCTTGTACTCATATCTGACTGGCCTTGATCCATAATATTGATTTAATGCCAGTCAGTGATTCATTAATGCCCTCAAGACACTGAAATGAGTGTCTTTAGTTTGCAATTTTTCACCATATTGAAATGTTAAGTGAAAAATACGGCACTGATCTGCAGACATGGTATCTTCTTTTAATTATTTCTTTTTGATTATGTCTGAACGATAAAGATTTGAATCCGTGAGTGTTTTTATTGAGTTGTTGCTCAGTGTGATACTCTATTCCATCCTCTTTCTTTCTCAGAGGGCTCCACATGTAATCTGCAGGGCTGTGTGGGTCACACAGCAGCATCGGGAACGCTTTTGTGCGCTAGACTATGAGGAACCCCCCATCCTTTAGCTTATAGTAGTGCTTCTCTGCATCAGCCTGTGATAAGGCTAAAAGGAGGAACCAAATGTCCTCTTCAATAAAGTATATAGTATCTCTGTCTTAAGATGGCCAGAGAGAAGCTGCTGTTATGTAATCAGTTATAATGATGACTGTGGGAGGGGGTGGTGATAGTCAGGGGAAGACAGACAGAGGTGCTTTTGTGTCTCGCAGGGTCTGATTTTGCGCTCGGTGGGCTCGCTGACCTGATGCAGCCGCGGGAGCCGTCAGTCTGGCTATTGTGAAAAACCCCTCCAGACCTGCGTGACATGCAGCAAGTCCAGTTTCCATGGTGACAAAAGCAATAGCACTGATTAATAGGTGTTGGAGACGGGAAGCCATTTAGAGATTCACAGAAGAAAATATTATTGTCTTCCTTTCTCTTTGCAGGGCCTTTTCTAAAGCTTTCACCGCTCAAAGATCTATTGTGACTCTTTGCTCCATGACAATTCCCCTGCATGCTGAAGCATAAAAGCATTTTTTTGTGTTTTAAACATGATTTTATATCTTAATCCATTCCCAAAAAACAAGATTGCGGAGAAGTGTGAGTGTGTGCAGAGTCAGCAAGAATCATGCGTGGATGTTAGTTATTTCTGCTGCAGCTGATGAAGATGAATATTAAAAGAAAACAGGTGAAGATGGTTGAAATTGTAGCGGTGGCCGGATGACGTCAGTCCACAAAGGTGTCTTTTTGTTCGCCTAGATGCACCTCGCATTACACAACCCTCCACAGTTGTCATGGTGACGCACACATCCATGGCTGTTGGCAAAATGGACCCTCACAGGATGCCGAGGCCTCACACACAAGATAGATACCCTTGTTTTCACCTTCACAGTGTGGCCAATCAAAACAAATGCATATCCATGTTTTTTTCAGCCTATTAAACATTCATTCACGTGCTGTTTGACTTGTTGCTATGCTGCTAAGGCTTCTGCGTAGGCACTGGGGGAAGGGGGCAGCAGCTCGTTAAGAGTGTTATCTGGCCTCGTTGGCGGGACACTTACAGGGCTTTTTGATTGATCATTGAATTATGAACAATCATTGGCGACATAAAGAAGGAATGGAGGCAGAATGGAGTCTGTGATTTGTGTGTGTGTGTGTGTGGGGGGGGTGGTCTTTTACAGCAAATGTAATTTGTCGCTTAGCAACAGCGGCAGAGCATCCTACAGTCACATTTGCTGAAATATTCTGCTCAGATATGGATTTGAGTAGCAAGTGTTTCAGTCATTTGTTCGACAGCCAAACTATATTTTTTTTGTTCTAACATCCCTCACGGGCCATTTCCTTTTTCCACTGTGTCATGATTTTTTTTCCCCCTGTATTCAGCAAAGCAAAAAAACAATAAATGAAAGAGTAAAAACATGAAACCGTATAACGAAACAGCCCTTGCCTCTCGCCTGGATACAAAACCCTCACGAGACTGAATGTTTATGAACACTTATTGAGGACAAAATGTCCCAATTCCCTCACTCCCTCTGCCAAAGTGTAACATTCAAAGATGAAATATGGAGACACAGTCTGCTCCAACATTCCAAGTCCAACAACTAAGATCCTTCAGGAAGATGTATAACATGCTGTCTAATAAAAGTAATCTATATTAATATTTTATTTCCAAACCTGGGAGCACCTTACTAAGCAGCCATAAAGGAGAAGTAAGTTAGCCAGACAGCCTTCGTTTAGATAAATGGTCTCATTATCTGCTGGATGTGAGAGGCAGATAAACAGCAGTCATGATAGATGTGGGGCCAGTGTAATGGAAAATCTAGTGCCCGTGACAATCAGTATGATCTCTGAGGCAGAAAATGAACAAAATGAGCGGTCGGCACATGGAGTAAATCACACGGTTGTTCCTTTGGATTGTGGAGTGTTACTGTGAATAAATGTGTCTCTTTTGCATGTGGCCATATTAGTATTTCCTCTGGATCTGTAGTGATTATATAACAGAGAAGAGTATTACTCATCTGTTTTTTGAAGTTGTTTATTGGAAGCTGTTCTGATCAAGTGCTGCAGTGGCAGTGCAGAGAGTGGGGGGGGGCGGGGGGGGTCAATGTCGAGTGTTTATTGGAAGTTCAGCTTTTTCACGCTCGATATTTGTGATGTCTAAAGCTGCGGAGTTTCGCGCAAAACTCCACCCAACTTATCGCCATGAATCCCACAAAGAGGCTGCAACAGAGAAGAATCTCAGAGACGGAGATCTTTTAGTACATTATAGTAATATTTTGAAGTATAAATTAGATGTGTGTGCAATATAAAAGGAGAGAGTTGAGTTTAACCACTTTCATTGACTCCAACATATACATTTGTAGGCAGCCAATACCTTCAAAAGAGCTCTAAGAAGCTGATCGTACCATACGTTACCTGCCCAGCCCCGAACAAAACAGATACATTTAGTGACTATTAAAATAGAGTAAATATTGGTTAGATAAGGACAGAACACAGGGATGATAGCGGGATGAATGAAAATGTTGCTCCATGTCGGCTTCATGTAAATAGGCAACTGTAGTCATAATAACTTTAATATGATAATACTGTATGTCAATGTTGTGTTAAAGTGGCTATAATCGCTATTTTTACAATCACAATGTATCAAATAACAATGTAAAAGGGGTCCTGCGTAGTATGATCACTAAAATCTGAAGTGTTTGGTGTTTTTTTGACTCCTAGGTCTCCTTCCAATAAGCAATGGTTATGGTTAGGGTTAGCGGCCTGGAAGGCAAACCACACCATCGAGCTAAATCTGCAGCTCCCCTCGACTTTACAGTTATTTATATTTATCTGTTCGACCCACAACTTTACTGTTTTAGTTCACTCTTACACGCTTCCTGCTCAGCAGCATCAGACAGTAGGCTACATTCACACCAAATCAGGCATTCATTTGAATGTGTGCAGTGCATTAAGGCTGCGGCGGTGGCGACCGCAGGGAATGCCAAAAAATGCGCTGCGAACATGTGGCGAAAATTTAAACAGATTCAACTTTTGGAGAAACGCAACCCAATGTCACACTGCAGTAGCCAATAATGTAACCAGATTGGCTATTGTCAATTAGACTCCAGACACCCACACGAAGAAGAACTTTGTTAACCATGTAGGATTGAAGCACTCCGCTGTTTACCGAGCAAAACAATGGAGTGTAACGTAATGTTTCGTAACGTGACGTAATGTTGTTTCAGTCATTCATTTTGGCCTCATGCATCAGTTTAAAACCCATTATAATGATAGACCCTGCATCCTGGTTAGTTACAGAACGCAAATGTATTTTTTAATGTGTCGATGCGGTCAGAATACCCCCTTGTAGGACCCGGCATATTAGCCGCATGGCTAAATGCTACTGTAGGTTGGCAGACTGCTTTTATGTGTATTACCGCCACCTTTTGGAATGTAGGGGATAAAGTTCACAACATGATGTCAGACACTTTACACCGCCTTACAACCCTGCGCTAATAGCCACAACGCCCGATTCGGTGTGAATGCAGCCTAAAGCTACCTATGATAGGTGGCAAAACCGCCTTGGGCCGGCCGTTCCATTGATTTCCTCTGGGTTATGCTCTCTGCCACCCCTGGCGTCATGCCCCGCTCAGATTTTCTGCTTTGCGCTGCGCTCAAAGTTCAAATTTCTTCAAATTTGACCTGTGCCGCTGACCTTTTGAAAGTGCAACCAATGAGATAACAGCATATCGTTACCTAGCGTTGCTCCGCACCCTACCTCGCTTATCATGTGTTGGCGGCTTAAGCAGCTGAAGAGACAGATATTTCCCTCAGGAGTTGGTAGAGACCAAAACAGAGCTCAAAGAGAGATACTAATGACATTCCAAACACGATTTCAAATGAATGATTCTGTTGCACTGCTGGATGTATAAAAAATGAAGCAACTGTTTCCAACTAAGTTTAACAAATTAACTTTATTAGGTGATGATGAGCCCTTGTAATATTGCAACCAATTAGCTAAAATGTTGATAATACAAGGACTAAGTTTCAAGTGTTTGTGTTTCTTTTGCAATAATTGTGTGGGTAAAAGCGTTTCACATGACCTGCAGTTTCCACTCTCATCTTCAGCCACTGGCATACATGAACTGACACCATGTTGTTCAGATGATTGAAATGATTCCTGTCACACCTTTTTATTGGAAAGTTAAAAGAATGAAGCACTTTGATTGAGCCAGCTGGTAAACGCTCCATGTTTTTCTTCAGTCTGTGTGACGGGCGTACAGTGGTGAGCTCATGCAGTAAACACTATGACTCAGTGTGTTTGTGGATGAAGCATCCTACCCATGTAGTCTGCAGCAGCGGTTGACATGGCACAGAGGGCATCTTGCAGTGCCAGGAGGGTGGGCTCACAGATGGTGAACATTACATAATTGCAGCCCCAAGAGTAATTGAAGACTCTGTGGACCATGGAGTCTGTATTCAGGCTGAGTGCTGGGTGTGTGTAAAGTTTTTGTATTCATACTGTAGTACAAAAGGTTTCTCTGTGTTTTGGAGTGGACACGGTTGTCTCTCTTTCCCCCTGAAGGCCCATGGGTCACCTTCTGGATGGCCAATTTTAGTATGTTTACTCATGCCTGACCTTTTTTCTTCTCATCTGCATGATCCAAATGTAACCCAGGCCTGTTACCTCACTGCCTTAAAGACGACATTCTATTCAACTCCACTCCTCTCGTCTTCTTCATCTTCTTCTACCTCTCACAGATCTGATATTTGTTTCATTTCTCAGTAAGGTTGGTGCTATCAGTCAGCCTTTTATTTCTTCTCTTTTCACATCAGATCAACTGTGTGACTTTCCCTTTGCCTGGAGAAAGTCCGGAGCAGCAGCTCCTGAAGCCCAACGAATGGAGCTACTGCGATTACTTCTGGGTGAGTTGGACTGAAATGCAGAAACTTCTGTGGAACTAACCCTTGTGATATTTTGGTAATGATGAGGCAGTACTGTATAATCCCTATAGTCTGGAAACCATGGGTGACACTGAGGAGATGTCGCAACGGTGAACCCTAAATGAATAATAATAGATTGGATGGTGCCAGTATATCCTGCACAGATATTGTCGCTGTCGGGTGAAAACTATGGTTTTTGGGAAATGAAAAGGTTCATTTGAAATCATTTGATTGAACATTTTAGCTCAGACAAAATCGCAAAGAGAGATGTAAAGGGTGACAGGATAGCATTGATTGAAAATGACAAAATATATAGATACAAGGTTTCAGCCCTACATCGACAATATATATAGCTTATTATCATTCACTATGTATGTGTTTGCTCCAACTATCCACCCACCAGAAAAAGCTCCAGAAGGTTCCCGTCAACACATTTTATTGACCTTTTTAGAGCAAATCCTTGCTGGTTAATTTAAAATGCTGTTAAAGGCATCCAATGCTTACATTAGGTTATGTAACTAAAAATGGCTGTGTGAATAGGAAACAAAAGGCAAAATTGGCTTTTGTGTTGAAGTAGGCAGATCTCAGGTGGAAGCCTGATCGACACACACAGTGATCATCCTGCTTCCGGTGTCTCCCTAGTGGCTGCCGCAATTTTTAGTTTCCATACATTTCCATCCGGAATTAGATTTGTAACGAAAAACCCTTCAGCCTGCATAATTGACGGAAATCCGATACCAGTTTCCTCCTCCATTATTACTCTTTGGCTCCTTGTTTGCGGCCTGTCATGTCATCGCTGCTTGTGATGTTTTCTACATCCACTGACCTGCTGCTCAAACCTGCTGTGTGAAATAAATCTGGCACCTCTGTTCCGCATCAGTCCTGTCACAAACAAGACAAAGCAATAGACATTCCCACACCCTGTTCTGGTGCTCTGAAACACACACACACACACACACATCCAATCCAACAGTGATTGACGCACACACACCGACGCATGTCCTCCTTGACATGCAAGCGTGAGTCACATATTCAGAGCTTATTCTCACCAACCCCTACACACACTCAAACATACGGTACACAATAAAGAGGTGTTGACTGTAGCTGTGATTGTTCATTGGCCCACTGCTGTGTTTGAATGATGCTCTCCTCCTCCTCAGAACGACAAGAAGGACCCCCAGGGGACCACCTCGGTGGCGGGCTTCGAGGTCCTTCTGCAGAAGCAGCTGAAGGGTAAACAGATGCAGAAAGAGATGGCTGAGTTCATCCACGAGAGGTAACAGTTTCATATCTGATCATACTGTTCTAACAGCAAAACAGACACTCAAAACCCAAATCAAAACCCTTTTATGAATTTTATGGTCATCTGTTACGACCCTTTTGTGGCTTTTCTCCAACAATTTTGTCACTTTTTCAATGTTTGTAGACTTTTTATGAGCCTTTTGAAATGTCTGTGGGTTTTTCTTTAACTTTTTAAAGCTTTTCTTTTCCATTTGTCACTTTTTGGACATCTTTTTCACATTTTGGTCACTTAATTTGACATTTGTTCACATTTTAGTCACTTTTATTGACAGTTTTCTCTCTTTTTTTGCACTCTTTTTAAAGTTCTTTTACCAATTTTTTCTCCAACTACTATAAAATTGACAAAAAAACACCCTAATTCAATGAAAGTAGTGAACTGATTATTTATTTAACATGTGAGGAGCGTTGTTGAGAACCATTCATGTTACTTTTTATGGAAAATCTGTTTGAAAGAAAGCCCAAATTCTGATATAGAAACTTTTTGGAAAGGGGTCAAATTTGACCCGAAGACAACAGGAGGGTTAATGAATAAAGGACGGTGTCAGACAGAAGCTCTAGAGGCAGACATGTTTCCATTGAAGGAGCCAGAGAAGCTTTTATTAGAGTAGAAGTTGGTTACATGAAACAAGCTCAAATAAAAAAAAAAGTTTGATCTTAGAAGACCAGTAGCTCAGGTATTGTCATTAAATAAGTCTGGTGATATTCTCTTATGTCCAACAAATCTAATGAAAAGACGAAACAAGCATTGATTGTGTCTTCTAACAAGTAGTGTGTGTGTGTCTATCATAGCCTAGTCTACACCGCTGGAAATTTCACTGGAATTCACTCTTTTCAGCCGGATGTCTGTTGTCTTCCCCTTTCTTTGTGTTGGAATTTTAAATTTGGTGGATTTCTCAGGACTACGGTTACCTGGTCCTCAGATCTCTGCAGGGTAAATCCAGACAGCTAGCTAGACTATCTGTCCAAGTTTTCCATTTTTCTGTTTCTGTTTCAACCTTTGAACTTACACACGTTCCACCAAAACAAGTTCCTTCCCGAGACTATTTTGCAGCGGCACCGTGGCTCTGTCCGGTGCTTAGCGCCACCCAAGACGATTGGGATTGGTTTAAAGAAATGCCAATAAACCAGAGCACGTTTTTCCCCCATCCCGAAATGCTGCGTGGACTAGCCAGACCCTCCTCCGCAGCGCTGTGGAGGAAGGTCTGGCTAAGCGAGACTAATCCCAGCCTGATATATCATACACAATCCTGCTGCCACAAATACTCATAAAAGTAAGAGTAATATTTGATGGAAACTACAGTGATCAGCTGTTTTAGGAAATTACTGAGCCTTTTGAAGAAGAAAAAAGAAAGAAGTATGTGTTGTATGAGTCAGACTAACACATTGCTGGTTATGGGTCTTTTCATGGGATTAACTAACAGTATAAAACAACTCTTTAACCTTCTTTTCCAATGGTTTTGAGTCCAGTTTTGCCAATTCTGGTGAATGTGAAACAACTCATTGTTCATCATGGTCAGAAAAATTAATTCATGCCCCTGCGTATTGTTCTATAGAGCTATCCGAGTTTAATTTAGGGCTGGGCAATATATCGATGTTGTATCGATATCGCGATATGAGACTAGATACTGTCTTAGATTTTGGATGTATCGTTATATCGTAATATGCTAAGTGTTGTCTTTACAGTAGTGATGTCACTTACCAGACTGTTCTAGCTGTTTTAATTACCTTTATCCTAAGTCATTAAATCATTTCGGGAGAATATTTATCAAAAATCTCATTGTGTAAATAACATTTTGTTAAAGCACCAATAGTCAACCATGCAATATCGTCGCAACATCTACATCGAGGTATTTGGTCCAGAATATTGTATCAATATTTGATTTTCCTCTATATCGCCCAGCCCTATTTTAATCTGTGTGTGTTATGTGTAAGTCTGTTCATTTGTCTCTGTGTTAACACACAGCACACATGGAAACTTAAACACACTTTTGGCTTCATTTATTTTGTAAAGGGAAATTGAACAACATCAAGTAATACTGCAGGTAATTATAGAAATGCCACTTTACCAGTGCTAAAATGTAACTAGTAAATTTACTCAAGCCCAATTTTGTATTTTTGGAGTACTCAGCATTAACACGTTATGTTACTTGATAGCCTAGTTTTACTGCACTACATTTATGACACTTATAGTTCCTTCGCGAGTTTAGCTTTTGCATGCATTTATGGGCTTGTCTTGTTTTACTTCCTGTCTTCATCTATCTATTCTATCTTCCATCTATCTTTTCCCGCCTGTTTGATTACTCAGACCCGCCCTGATGTTTGTCACCTGTTGTATCACCTGTCCCTTGTTTGCTCCTTACCTCTTGTGTTTAGTCTCTGTGTATCCCTTGTCTGTTGTCAAGTCATTGTATTTCTGTTTTGGAGTTCTGTGTGTTATTCAACCTGTTTTTGTCTCAGTGTGGCTGTTTCCTGTCTCTCCTCTTCTTTGACTGCTACTTCTTTTTGCATTTCATTGCCTGCTGTTGTCAGGACACCTTTTGTTTGGTTATGTTTGTAATGAAAATTAAATCATCTCTGTTTTCCTTGTCTGCATTTGGGTCTTCATTCTCTGAAACCACAACACTTATAAAATGGGACCAACAGTACTGTATGTAAAGTAAACTGAATACATGTTTTTTTCTAGTACTACTGTTTTTACTGAAGTAAAAGATCTAAATACGTTAGACATAGAGGATCAGGTGTACGAGCATGTGTACTTTTTATCACCAAAATAACTAAATCAAAAGACACTTTTTGTTAGCTGTGTGAAAACCTTCTGTGTCTGTCATGGCCGTGCATATGTAGGTTCTTAAAGCCATAGTGCGTACTTTCTGTACCCCCACCCTCCTCCGCCATGCAGTTGCTAGTAGCCGAGGAGGACACGGAGGATTAAAAAAACAGGATGGACTCTTTGTTAGAATAATGTCAGGAACCACTGAGGTTATATCAAAGTTCATTTTTACTTGTGAACACAGGGAGACAGTTTCCACACCACAGAATAGTCCAGAAAATGTGGAAGCTCTCTACAGCCGCTTATTCTTACAACGTGGATGTTAATACAAAGTCATAACAACCGGACGCCAGTCATACCGAGAAATACAGAGAGAGTTGTGTGTCGCTGGTAGTCTTAATTAGCTTTGTAGCAACTCACTTAGCGATGGCTTGAATGTAACGGACGTTCATTAATAAGAAAAAGATACGCACTAAAGCTTTAAAAGGTCTGTGGGGTTCCAAGCGGTTTTCTTATAGCTGCAATTTAGGCTCACACCCAGTAATTAAAGTGTCTTTAGATCTCAACAGGAAATGCATGGATAGCTTAGTTCCCACTGAACTGAATCAACATGAAGAGTAGGAGTTCACTTAAAACCTTTACATCCGATCTCACGTCTCTCTATAGAATTAGCTCCACCTAATTGTACAAAAGCTCCATTCACATCCGTGTCCAAGTCGTGGGAAGTTAATGAGGATTCTTCTCTGAATAAACTCCCAGGTTTGATTCACGAGGCCCCCGTCTCCCAAATCTTTCAGTGAGATTACTATTCAGCACTGACCTTTCTGTGTTGTTTCGCTGTGTTGCTCGGTGCTGCCGAGGATCCGAACATTTTGGTCAAAGAATGGGCTTTGTTACCTTCTTTAGGTGACAGATTTACTCAGGTGTGGATGGTAAATGTGAAACCGGCGCAGGGATTGAATGTCACAGAGAACACAAACATGGCTACTCTGGCTGAATGGCTGTCGGAGAAAATATGATCACATTTCTATCTCTTAAATAGGACATTGAAATGAACAGCCGTGCTTCTTCTGTACAATACTACAAGTTCAATGATGATTGATTTACACGGGTCACTGCTAGATTTCAGCTTTGCAGCAAACTGTGGTAAGAAGTTTCTTTAATTGTGCTGCAGTGCACCCCTGAAATGGTCTGTGCTAAAGGTCCCATGGCATGAAAATTTCACTTTATGAGGTTTTTTAACGTTAATATGAGTTCCCCCAGCCGGCCGATGGTCCCCCAGTGGCTAGAAATGGGGATAGGTGTAAACCGAGCCCTGGGTACTTGCTCTGTCTTTGAGAAAATGAAAGCTCAGATGGGCCGATATGGAATCTTGCCCCTTATGAGGTCATAAGGAGCAAGGTTACCTCCCCTTTCTCTGCTTTGCCCACCCAGAAAATTTTGCCCTTGGCTTTCAAATAAGCCACCATGGAATTCTGCACCAAGGCTGAATTTTTGGGAAAGAGACTTCAGATACAGTATTAGGGGACCACTAAGGTCTATATAAAAGAGACTTCAGATATGGTTTTAGGGGACCACTAAGGTCTATATAAAAGAGACTTCAGATACAGTATTAGGGGACAACTAAGGTCTATATAAAAGCATCCAAAGAGCACCATGTCATGGGACCTTTAAAGCATATTTACCACCTCCCGAAAGTGGTTTCTATCCTCCCTTGAGCCAGACAGCTTTCACATCTTGGTTTTTGTGTTTTAGGATAAAGATTGAAGAAGAATATGCCAAGAACCTCTCCAAGCTGTCTCTGAACCCCCTGGCAGCACAGGAGGAAGGGTGAGTGCAGCACATAAAAGCTGAAAGACCAAATAGTGTGTGCAGATCGAAAGCTCCCTCTGCAAAACAGGATAGTAATTACAGAACTGGGTCTAAAAATAGGAATTTTTTTTTTTTAAATGGCTGTACTACTTTTTGTGTTTAATGCACCATTTTACTATCATCAAAGCGTGGATGTTTTTTCATGTTTCTCTGTCAGCAAAATAACAGAAAACTCTTTGAGCTGATCTCAAAATCAGTGGACCGAAAAGACAAGACTTGGCTCGAGAAACAGTGGATTTTTGTTGCTTTCCAGCTCTGGAAATTCCTCGATTATAGAACATTTTTGCCAGAAAAATGAAACTATTAGGGACACAAACGCTAGTCCGGGTATCAAGCTTTCAGGGTCAGACAATTAGAAAAGTCGTAAACAAGCCAACAGCTTGATCCCATTTATCTGGCAGAGAAAATGAAGGCATACTGTAAATTACAACCTGAACTGTGTGTTGTAACCATCCATCACAGTTTACAGCCTGACTTTTCAAAGTAAAGTGGCGCTAATCTGGTAAAACTGTCAGCTTGTTTCCAACTTGTCTGACTGCTCATGTCTGTTTACAGTGGCATTATAACCAGTGGTGGAAGTATTGAGATCTCCATTACAAGGAACATTCCTAAATTCAAATTTTTTTACCAAAAATTGTACTTAATGTACTCAATTTGCAGCAAGGCACCATTCAGTATTCTTTTTCATATATTTGAATTTTATAATTAGGTTGTTGTTGCTGATACTTTGACGTGGAACGGTTGAATACTATCAAGGTTTATAGATTGTTGGATAGGCGCTTCTGTAACAGTGGATCATATTTTATAAACCAATCATATGTTTTACATGTAAAATCTCAGACTGATAAGTAACATAACTGTCAGATTAATGTAGAGGAGTGAAAACAATATTTCCCAACCAAAAAATGTACCATAATCATAATTTGGAAATAGTCAAGTACAAGTATCTAAAATTGTACTCGTGCAGTACTTAAATAAAGGTAATTGGTTGATGTCCACCAGTGGAAATGATAGCTGGGGCATTGAAATTAAACACAACTTGTAATAAAACCAGATTTTAAGTTAAATGGTGTGTATGCATAATACCAGTAGTAACTGACCATTATCTCCAAGAGTTTGCATATCAGTAGATAAACTATATTATTTAGTGGGGTTACAAAAAAAATAATGCTTGTTCACGACTAGCACATTCACAGTGTTGTGGTTCCCCATTTTAATTTAGTTAACATTGAACTGGTAGCCAGGATTTTCAGGATTTATTTGACATCAGTGCTTTCTCAGGACTCTGGGAGAAGCCTGGACTCAGCTAAAGAAGAGTCTTCATGATGAGGCTGAAGTTCACCTAAAGTTCTCCAACAAGGTAATATCTGCTGTGGTCAGAAAGGAATGCATTCATTGTGCCATCTCATATAGAGGTGAAAACCATAAATGAATGGATTGACAGGAATATAAATCTGCAACTATTTTGATAATCGATTAATTATTTCGGTCACAAAAAAAAGATTTTAGCTGCTTTTCTCTATCATATAATGCAAAAAAATATGAAGAATCCAGCTTCCGGTATATTATCACTGTCTTTTCTTACTATTTTTTTTTTACATTATCTAAACAGAATTATCAATTAATTTGTAAATGATTTAGATGTAAAAAAAAAAAAAAAAAAAAGTAATGGTTGGCTAAACATGTATAGCTTTCTTCTCAAGCATTTTCCCAAACATTTTAGTCTACCTTAAACCCTCTGGATGCCTTCGCTTTGCAGTTTTCTGCACCTTCAGGTCGAGTGTTTAATGTTTTCAATCAAGTGAAGTCATGGATACGTGATCTGACCACATCCTGAGGTGACGCGGCTTGTTTACCTCAACCTTGTCAGCTCTGAGCGAAGAGAATGACCTGTCTGATTACCAGCGAGGCACTGGACATGCAGACGCAGCCTTAAATAACCATAGGCCGCCTCGGAGCTCTTTCCTAGCCCTCTGTTGTCTAATTAATGAGTTACGTGTTTTGACGGACCCCTACCCAGAGCCATGCAGCCGACTCCCTGCTCCACCACTTCTCTGACACTCCCCGCTTCACTATGAGACGGGTGAGGAGAAGGTAATGCGTGGTCAGGCAGGGAATGAGAAGTCTTATCAAGCCTGCAGATGCTCTCTGTCTCTCTCTGTGCTCTCATTTTCTAAAAAGCCGTACATTTCATCTGTATCTATGAGCTTTGGTATTTGCACAAGATTTCTGCGTGGAGAGCCAACACTGTTGATAAGCTCTTTGTATTTGGTGTGTCATAAAAAAGACATTTTCATATTATTGGACATGTGTTTGGTGGGAGAAACATAAACTGAGAACAAAAGTGTGATTTTCTCCCGTTGTGGTGATAGATGTGACTTTGTAGAACAGGAAACAGCCTTTATTAAGCAAGAGAGAAACTGTATGTTACCATGGCTTTAAAGTGCCCATATTATGAAAAAAAAAAATCACTTTTTTGGGATTTGGGGTATTATTTTGTGTCTATGGTGCTTCCACACGCATACAAACTTCCATGCTGTTTTGAGTGAGATACAGGTTTCTGAATGTCCTCTGCCTTCAGTCTCCGGGTGAGCTGTCCAACATCTGCACGCCTTTCTACGTCACTAGCTGAGACGAGGTGGCTAATCATAGTACATGCTAGCGCTAGCATGCTAGCTCATTCTCAATGGCAAAACACTGCTACAACACACACTAGTTGACCATAATCTCCAAAAGAACTACTTCCTGTCCCTGTTGTGCAGGTATTCCACAAGTGGCCCTGGTCTAGAAGAAGTCTCCCAGCTAATCCTGCCTTGGACTGACCAAAGTTGGAGAAAGAGTTATCTAGCTGATGGGATCTTACCGAGCTACTGAGCATGTGCAGCTCCCAACAAAGATAGTATAGAAGTGAGATGTCTCACTCTGGAGCTAAAACAGAGACCTAAACACACAGGGTGGAAACAGGATCTGCAGCAATGTATAGTACAACAATAATATGGCGTTTTTTAAAAATGAAACCATCTAAATCTATTCTGGTACAACCTCAAAATTATGAACCTGAAAATGAGCATAATATGGGTGCTTTAACAAACCTTTAAGAAAAATGCATATCCCAGGTATGGAGATGTATTGATTTTGGAGAAAAGTACAAAATAGTTAGATGATGATATATAGTCTGAGCGAAACTACACTTAGCCCTACATTGGTTTAACATTTTTTAACTTTGTGCACATGTGATACATAACCTACGATGTCATACGGTCACGAGACAACAGAAACGCTGCAAAGCACTGCAAAACATGACACATTTTTTTACATGACACATCAAGAATGATTAAATAACCGCTGAGAGACTTGTTTTCACAGCTCCACACTGAGGTAGAAAAGCCCTTACTGACGTTCAGGTGCGACAACTTCAAGAAGGACCTGAAAAAGTACGACCATCACATCGCCGACCTCAGGAAGCAGCTGGCGAGTCGCTACACAAGTGTAGAGAAGGTACTGAGTCTGACATGCTAGTAGATTAGTCATTTATTTAAGAAATTAATTATAAATGTATAGTTATTATGAATGGATTGTAGTCCAGATTGTTTTCCCATCTTTCCTAACTGGCAACTGTTTACCGCCAAATAGTGATGGTCTAGGTAAGAAAGTCCACATTAGTGTTTGTCTAGATCAGAAAGTTACATAATGAAAAGAGCCTCAGTAACTCCTACACATGGAACATGTTGGTACTTAACTGCTTCCCATATTCTAAAACCATTTCATGAATGGATTTGTTTCTGTCTGTATACACACACACACACACACACACACACAGTCACACCCAGTGGGTTTTCATCCCACATGTTTTCTTTCTGTTCTACTCTTTAAACAATAGATTTTCTTGGTACCACCGTTACTGTATGTTTACTTTTGAAGCACTATTACACCATGACCTTCGGAGAAGTGCCTCAGTAAAGAATGAGAGGAAAGACTCGATATGGATTAAGAAAGATTAAAGGATGAGACCAGGATCGGAGCGTGTAGCCAATATGAAAAGGCCGTAATGATTCTTGTAATAGATGTAGGTACAGTAAATCTGAGGATTATGCTGGAATGACTCATTGTTTCTACATTCACACGTTCGTGTGTGTGCGTGTGGGCGTGTGTGTGTGTGTGTGTGTGTGTGTGTGTGTGTGTGTGTGTGTGACACAGGCGCGTAAAGCCCTGGCAGACAGGCAGAAAGATCTGGAGGTAAAGACCCAGCAGTTGGAGATCAAACTCAGCAACAAGACGGAGGAGGATATCAAGAAGGCCCGAAGGAAATCCACACAAGCAGGTCAGAGGTCACAGAGTCAGAGCTTTAAATAAGAGCCAGTCACAGCAGCCATGTTTGGAGAACTTTATTTGAACTTAATGTGTTACTGTGTCACCAAATAACTGCACTGACACACATGGAAGGGAATGCAAAAGGGATAGTTTGGTTGTTTTGATGGTTGGTTTTCAGAGGTACTCATCCATAGTCAGTGTACCACTAGTCTATATGCTTGACGGTCCACTTCTGGGATTGCTCCTTTGCCGCTGGAAAATTTGCGGGATTTCACTCATTTAGGCCGGATGTTCGTTTGCCTTGGGCTTCCTTTGTGTTGGCATTTTAAACTCTGGTGGATTCATGAGGACTATGGTTAACCTTTTGTTAGATCTCTGCAGGGTAAACCCAGACAGCTAGTTAGACTATCTAGCAATAGCAGGGGTCTTCAATGTTTTTTTAAACCACTAACCCCTTAACTGAAAGAGAGATAGACCCGGGACCCCCTAATAAATTAAACTGGACCTACAATAACATGCAGGGCGGCCTACAGCCTTTACATATACATAACTGTTTTTGCATAGCATACTAAGCTATTAAAATAATAATTGTTGGCATAATTTTATAAATTATCTTTTAATGTTAAACTGTTAAAATACATGTGGCACAGTGAATCCTTATTAACTGTATCGGTGGATGGCTGCTCAAAAGCAGACAAAGATTTGACTTTTTTTGACTTGAATAGTTAAGATCAGAGGAACGTACAGATGAGTTTAGTGAGGACTGAAAGTGATCAGTTGTATTTGCAAAGAGCGTTGTATGGAATCCAGTCCATTTTTTGTGGTAATTTGGTTAAAAAGAAACCCATATTTCCCAAAAAGATAGTTTTTAAAGGGGTCAAATTTGACCCGAGGACAACAGGAGGGTTAAGACATTTTCAAAAATGAACAATAATTTGGAGGACCCACTGGAGTGACTCCCCCCTAAAGGACCTCCTGTTGAAGATCTAGGATATAGAGTATCGAGCAATGCTTTATTGAACTGCCAGATTTTTCGGACGGTGTTCGGCGGACGCAGGACGTTAACAGGGCAGCCAAATAATTTACTGATGTGGATGGGGCAGCAGCTAAATGTATTTTAGCAACCTAAAACCATCAATATCAGTTTAAGTGTACGTCATATTTAGCACATTTTCACCTCTTTACCTTGCCTTGCCTTACCTTACCTCACCTTGGGAATTGAAGCTGTTGTATCCACCTGTAGACTCTTGGAGCAGATGGTCTACTGCTGCTTCCATCAGTTAGTGTTATTGTGCAACTTTGGTGACTCCAAACGAACCCTTTAACACACCAAAGTCGCACAATAACACAAACTAACCAGTAGCTCTTGTGTTCTGCGAAGGTAAAAAAAAAAGTATAAGTCCCTCATGCTCAACCTGAAATCCAAACTATCCCTTTAACATCTGTTCCTTGTGTTTTTAAGACCTTGCTTTTGTGTGTTTGTGTTTTTAAAGGTAATCCTTTATTTAAATGAATTTATGTTTAAATTACTGGCTTACAAGAGGCTTACGAGAAATTCGATGTGTAGGTAATTTGGTTTTGAGAAATTAGAAGGAGAATCATAGCAAAGTACAGACGCCCTGAGACTTGAGATACTCTGTGTGACATTGTAATGAAGAAAGAAGATGAGATAATGTTGTAATTGTTGTTCTCAGGCTTCTGCAGAGCGAAAAGCACTGCAGGAATCTTATCTCGTTTTTTCTCTGTTCCGCTCAGTAGATTAGTCTCATTCCACAGCACTAATCAATGGTGCTTATAGTTACAGTCAGCCTTGTGTCAGTGATCAGTGCTGCTGCCTCAAGGTTGGGCCAAATGTCATTACGGCTCACTGCACTCGCTGCCAAAGATGGAGAAGTGTGTTTACCTTCACTGAGTGAATATTAATACACTTGTCATGTTTCTGTTTTACTATCTGACACTTCTTCAGGTTTTATTTAGATGTATAGAGAGCTGAATTATGCTGCAGTGGTTGACCAATAGTCCCCATTTGAAAAAAAGGAACTCACATCTCATTTGGATTTGGGAGCGAGACATGAGAGAAGTGACAGAAGTACTCAGATCCTTTGCTGAATTAAAAAAAGCCCAAAGATGAATTGGAAACGAATGCGAGCCGTTCAGGTTTTTAGTATTGATTTAAAAATAGTAGTTGTCAAACCAAATCTGAGGTCTGATTTGTGTTTGTGCCAGAAATGTGCAGCGTTGTGGGCAAAGGGGAGTTTTAGCTGTCAGAGACTGGAAGTCAGAATTAAAAACTATTCTTTCAGTTAAGTTTTTATACAATGAAACATTTGTTGTTTAATAAACCCCAAAAATCTGAATGTATTTAATCCCATTGTCTTTATAGCTAAATTTAGACTGTAATAACAGCTTCATGTCCTCATTGAAAGATTCATGTTTGCATCATTGAGGAGTGAATTCTGAGCGCCATCTGCTGGTCCTTAAAGGTTTTGCTATACATTTGTACCACAGATTAGTTATACAACTACTACGACTACTACTAATAATGATAATAATAATAACAACAGATATGCTGAGCTGAAAAAGATATTGAAAAGATTGGAGAAAAAGAAATAACCTGTAAATGCTGATTGTTGTGGACTGCCACCATCCCTTTGTTGACCTCTGACCCCTCTCTATATTCTCCAGGAGACGACCTGATGCGCTGCGTGGATCTGTACAACCAAACCCAGTGCAAGTGGTTTGAAGAAATGGTCACCACCAGCATGGTAGGACTTTCATATGTTTCTAAGTACGAGGGTTTATCAAGGAGACGGCATAAGAAAGAATAATTACAAAGAAGGTTGATATTGCTGTTATCTGTACTGCAGTGGGGTCTATGGGAGTAAGTGAAGCCAATGTGAAGAAAACACAAGGGTTAATGGGTTTTTCCTCTATTACTGGATGTGAACTTTTGTCTTCCTTCCACTTCAGGAGCTGGAGAAACTGGAGGTTGAACGGATCGAGTGGATTCAGCAGCATTTACGCCAGTACACAACTCTGAGGCACGAAACAGACATGTTCAACCAGAGTGTGAGTCTGAGTTCCCTTTTTCTTGTTTTTGTCTGTGCCGACACTGAAAATAGGAACTGTCTGTGATATCAAACTGATGATATGAGTATGGAGTATTCCTTGAAAACAGACCATACTTAAGACATTGGAAATTCTTTGCATTTTTCAATCACTTAATCAGCAAAACAACCTTATTATTGGATGTACCAGTGATTGCAACTGGCATTGACGGGATTTGCGTGCCACTTTGTGTGAGTGTAGATGTTTTGACAGATGGAGCCCTACAGCCGGCGTTTCCTCTGTCAGCCTTTCATCCAACTTACTCGCTGTCGTTACTCTGCGCCTCAAAGAAACCCAGCCAGACTCTCTGGGTATTTAGGAGGCGAAGAGTAAACCCTGTAAATCTAACGAGATGTATTCTGTCAGCACTGCAGGAATAACAAGGGTGCTGCTTCTCTGTGTGCTCCTCAGAGATGAGACACACACTAGAGATCAACCTGATGATCTGTACTGTTCTGAGTTATACATCTCTTTTGAATCTTGGGTATTTTATTGTAATACTCACTGACTTTTGTTGTTGCCAGAAAACTGAAACGATAGACGCAGAATTTTTATTTTGTCAGGATGGAAACTGATTTCATCTCATCTGAAACCAACACTAATAAAATTATTGAATTTAAAGGTCCAATATGTAATGTACTTACTGTAATAAATCCTAAAACTACCCCAATGCGTCATCAGAGATTAAGGAAACATGCTAAGTTGAAAAATTATCTTTTCTGACAATGCTAATGCCAGTATTTTCAAATGAGTAGAGTGCAATCGCGCATGCTCAGATTTACAGCATAACATGCCATACTGAAATTTGTGAAATACATGAAATAATAAACTTTTCTCATTACAAACGCCATTCAAGTGACATCCTTTCTTGTGTTTGATTGCTAACTTGTAGCCAGCAGTGAACGAACTTTGTTATGTAGGTCCATTTTTACTGTATTGACAGTCAATTACAGAAGTCTCTCGTTAGCATCTTGTAGGCGACATTTCGCAAAGTGACTTACATCTGCACTCGTCGCAAAGTGACGCATGCGTGACTCATACCTCCACTTGACTCACATTGGGTAGTGACACACGGAGATTAGGTTCTACCCGACCTAAAGCCTGCAGGTTTCTAACAGTTGCGTGACCAGAGACGTTACAAACCCTGGGTACATTTTGGAGATGTATTTAAAAGATGGAGACAGCTTAGAGCCCAAAAGGACAACGAGTTAGCTAATTTCCTCCTGAACAGGTTAAGCATTAACTTCAGGCTCATTTATCTAGCTAGCTACTCCGCTGTCCTGTGGAGTAATGTCTGGCTATGAACTTTGAACTTCGAGTCTGTGGAGGAGGGGGCGGGGGAGACAACTCTTTCCAGTACTTTGTATTTGTACTGCAGTAACTATTTTAAACACTGACTGTCAGTATTACATATTGCACCTTTAAGACAAACTGGTTTAGCCCTTGGTAGGAGAGCCCACCTAAAGTTATAAAGGACAACAGCTACCTGTATTTAATCTTAAAAATAAATATAAAACTGTGATTTATTTAAGGGATTGCCTCTACACGGCTCTCAGAGACAATCCCTCAATTCGAGAAAATCCGTTTTGTGCACTAATGCACATGCAAATGTCAAAATATGTCTTTTAAAACCATGAATATATGCATAACCAAATTTTAAGTCCAGGTAGTTGCTCTGGCTTTGGACCAAAGTGTGGAACGGACAAGCCAAAATTATTTCCATACGCTATACCTGACCTGCGGAGGTAATAACAATAAATGCTGCTGTTTTCTGGGATCATATTACTGTTTTATGTCTGCAGATGGTGGAGCCGGTGGACAAGCTGCTGCAGAACGTGGATCCAGCCAAAGACAGAGAGCTGTGGGTGAGGGAGAATAACACCGGCGATGTTCGGCCTGTGGATATGGACATTTAGACCATCCTGACCTGAGATCAGCCATTCTGTCTTTAGTATTATAATACATCCACAGAAGTCCCAGAACACTTCTGATAACACAGATCCAGGGACAGTGCATGATTACACTGTTGAGCTCGGCTCATCCTCTCTCTGACAGGAAGAACGAGAGAAAAGGTTCATGCAGGCAGGAAGCCGTAATGGATGTACCAGCATGTTCCTTCTAAATTTTAACCCTCTCATAATCCACATTAGCTTATTGAATGCCATTAAACATATTCTGCTGTTTACCTGTTGTAAAGTTGTAACTATTAGAAAGATTACATGTATTTCGAATTGTTAATTTTAGCTGCAATCTCCAGTTTGAGTGAACCAAACAAAAACAAAAAAATGTCTGATTATGGATATTACCTTTATTTTAGATACGGATATTCAAGCATACTGAGATCTTAGACTGAATATGATATATTTTCATATTTTGCTGGTTCATTTTGGTGGGAATGCATGTTTTAAATATCTTGCTTTTTCTGTATATGGGGAGCTGCACAGTTTGTGGAACCATGGTGGTCGTTTTTGGTATAGTTCATTGAATTCACACAAGGTATTCTGCCTCTTGTAAGTGACAGAATTTAGGAGCTTTCTCACACACACAAAAACAAGAATTTACGTGTACAGCGTTAATATCCAGTAACCTCAATTGTTTAGATAAAAAACACACACATACAGTATTCAGGAATGGGATTTTGGTGGTCATGGTTGATCGGGTTTAGGCCAGGGTCTATTTTGGATCAGTCCGGAGGAAAAAGGTGGTCCAAATTACACTGAAACACCTTTTAGTGCCTAGCGGTTATATACCTGGAATGTCCTTGACTTATTCTACTCTACTGCATCAGTGTACATTTGTACGTACATAGGCTAGATGTATTTTGCTGTCAGATGTTTAACAGGCCCAAATGATCTTTGAGGCCAATGAGGTGTTTGTACTGTACAATGTTGTTTGTGTTATTTTTGGTAAATGTACAGAGAATATCTTTATGATGGTGGTTGAAAGCAAAAAGCTTAATTCAACAAATTAAATACCCCAAAAGAGAAGATAAGGTAGTGGATTTGTGATGTGGTTGTTGATCTACAGCCAGCTGACTCATCCCAGTTGCCCAAACGAAACACATTTTAGTGTATCAGAGACTGCATGAACAGTACGTGTCTGTGTTTACATGTATGTGTCTGTCTTCGTCTTTACATTTTGTTGTGGTCTATTTGCTCTGGATTTCTTTGGATTACTTCCATTCTTTTTAAATTTCTCAAAAGCACAAAGCCAATCAAATAACAAAAGCCGTAATCCTAATCCATCTGCCGGGCACAAGAAAAGAATTGCTATTAAAAAAATATATATAAATATATATAAATGCTTACCTGCCTTATCTCCAACTTTGATAATGCGTTAAATGCATTGCATTACTTTTGTGTTAATTGAAGAAAAGTCATCTTCGTTACACTGCAGACTTTGCTTTACTTTTATCTGTTGTAGAGGTTTTATCAGTGTGTGTCAATGTTGTGCACTAAATGTAACAAGTTATTATGTTTCAACTAAATGTTCGACAGTTTCATGATGACGTACCCGTTGAGTTCACTGCCCTTCTGTGATTAACATTTTCATAACGTGCATTCAAATCCGATGTTTTACGAATGTTTGATCATAGGTGACCTCTGTCCAGACGGTGTACTGTGGAATGCAGTGTCCAAAATAAATCTCCGCTTTAAAAAATGTAATATCACGGTTGTGTTTTTATGTAACTGTTTTGGGAGGTAATATTTTCATAGTTTGCATTGTTTAATCAGCTGAAACATTTGATCTTCAGGTCAGTGTACAGGCTCACCAAATGCCACTGGATCCAGTCCAGTCAAGATTGGAAGGGAAAGTATGACAGGTGGACGGTCAAGGTACAGTGAGTATTCTTCCAGGTATTAACCCGAGACAAAGCCCGCTTTAGTACAAGATAATGCACAAGCAAAGCACTACATTTCTGATGAAGAAGCTTGAGGTTAATAGGATCAGGTTATACTTTAAATTCTTTTGGCGCAATTATTTATATAACTATTCACAATATTGCAAAGAAAAGTTACCCTGCCCCTTTTCTGTCTCGCTTTCCCCGCACCTAATCATTTACAAACAGTCCTTAAAAAGTCATTTTTTGCAAATGTTTGAGGAACGACATGCATTCAACACGTATATGTAGGCCTCAAGGACACACAAGAAGCATTGGAAAATTTGACAGGGTATCTTAAAATAAAAAATGATTTCAAAAACAGGCTGAAAAAATAAAACAAAATGTACATATAGTTCTATTCTCTCCTTGTCATTGATTACCATCTAACTGTGTGGTAGAAGGCCAATGTTGTCAGTGAATATAATGTACGTTGTTGCATATTCCATGCTTAAAATACTCGGCGTTATAGTATTGTTTTCTAATCTCTTGCAGTGACACATCCATTATTACTTACAGCTTGCCTAAGACTATTAATTACAAAATAAAAGTGCTGTCCAGCAAAGTATTCTTCATCATTTCAGGCCCACATTATCCTAACTAGACACTCCAGTAATGAGGTTGTATATCTCAGTGACCTTCAGCTCCTAATAGGATTGGCTGATACAGGCAGATTGTTAACCTGAGCCTAATTCCTCTTATAAGGAGTTCTCATCCTGACTTTCTTGCTATCAACCTAATGAATGAATTCAAGTGTGAAGAAAAAAAAACATTGCTGGGGTGCGACCAGACGTGAGAGAGTAAATTTGCTGTCAAGGTAAAGCTGGCATGGAAACACAAGGGGTGTGGTGGCAGGAGGGGTCCCGAGTTTGTGCTGTATAGACGTCAAGTCAGGATACAGAGTCCTATAGTAAACACAGAAGCAGTAAAAGTGAAAACACTTAGCTGAACTGTGTAACAGATATACAAGTTGTAAAAGTGTACGCGTTTTTTATGCTTAAAAAGTATCTAAATGGCACTTGGGAAAACAGTATTTACAGTTTGTCTTCTTCAGCTCTCTTGTCCATTTGACCTTATGTTAAATTAAACTCAAAATTATGATTTGAATGTTTAACAATATTAAATCACATAGATGTTACTAGTCAGAAGAAGCAGAGACTGCAGTTACTGCTACTTTACTAGCTAAGCTAATTATAGTTTAGCTGGACTGGTTTATCTGGCGTTGCTTTTTTCTCTCCATTATGTTATGTTTTTGTTCTTCTTCGGCTCTCTTGTGCGTTTGAGCTAATAAACTAATCTTTAATTCAATGCAAAATATGGGATTTAAAGGTAGACATGTCTTAGTCATGTGAATGTCACTAGCCAAAAGCAGCCAACATGGTAGTTACTGCTTCCCTGCTAGCTAGGCTAGTCAATGTTTAGCCAGACTAGTGTATCTGGTGGTACTCACGTTTCTCTCCATTAGAATAGTTTCTTGTTTCTTCCATAGCTTTTTAGTCTATTTGAGCTGAGATAATGCATTCATGGTTAATTTTCATACAAATAAATGTACTTTTTAAGTCTCTTAGCAACAAGAAATCACATCAATTCCACCAGAGTCAAAGGTCAGAGTTACTGCTACTCTGCTAGCTACTTAGCTTTTTGCTGGATTAGCTTATCTTCTGTTTTTCTCTATTATAATGTAACATGTAGTCTTTTAATTAATGTGGTGTTACAAACTCATATGTAAGAATCAACTTGTATTTATTTTAACTAGAAATTAGAAATAAGTGTGTAAATTTTTGGCTAACGCTATCTTACCAGATACTGTAGCCTTAACTAGCCAGAATGTAGTCGCTGCCGTTTGGTTTTGACCTCTGTTTTGTAGTTCTTAAGACCTCTATGTGCTATAGCCCAAAAAAATATACACTCATGGTATAACATTGTATTTCCTATGGTAAGGTATTGCATCCTGGTCAATTTTGACTAAATCTGTCTGTGTTCTGGCTTTGTAGGGAAGTATAACAACTTTGTTTACTACATATTTGAAACAGATTGTCACTGTAACTGCACAAAATGTCAAACTCGGGTCTTAAATCACCATTTCAAGAGTTTCTCTGCGTCTGGTATGAAATGCAATTCTTTAATCGGGTTATAAAGACAGAAATGCAATGTTCAGCTTGTTGCAAAAAAATAATAAATCAACCGGAAAAAGAAAAAGAGAGACGTGTGTCAAGCGGACAAGCAGCCAGAGCATGTTAACATGTAAACAGAAGAAGAAAAAAAAAGTCTTAGAACCCCAAATATTAGTTTTTCTTCTCTTTCAGCTTGTCTTTGATTTTCTGCGGCTCATCGTATTGTATCAACCGCAGGATGTCCTGGTTGTCCATCACACCCTGAATGAATTCTCCCTCTGAGATTTTATCTAGGAAGGGACAAAAAAAACAGCATGAACACGTGGGTGACGGTGAAGGTATAGAAAAGCTTTAAAGAGGCTTTTAATGAAATGTGAGTTACCGTCTTCCTTCTTCCCAAAGAATTGCCAGAGTTTTTCCGCCCTCTTCTCCGGCATATTTTCATCCTCTGGGAGGTTCTTTTGGTCTTCAGGAGGAATCATGTTGAATATTGACTGCATGAGAGTAATTTTTGGACATGTTCTTACATTGCATGCTTAATTTAATCCTAAAATACACAATAAATAATATCAGAAAGAAAATAAAGAATCCATGGACTTTCCAATGGATTCAGAAATCTGAAAAATGAATGATTCATCAAGTATTTGCTGGTTCCAGCTTCTATATGACGACTTGCTGCATTTATTATTTTGGGGATTTTGGGCTGTTTGAAAGACTCATGGGGACATTGTGATGGCCATTATTACACAAATATTCAAGGAAATAACTGCAGTTGAGCCTATTATTATTATTATTATAAGATTAGAAGATACATTTTTCAACATTATAGATTCATTAATCACAGACTTACAATCCCTTATGTTTCATTACACTTTTCCAGGTAATAAGGCGTAAATAGCAATACATCAGGTGATAAATTATCTGCCAAGCAGAAAATGAATTATGAAACAATATACCATCTTCTTTGCAACGTTTATCTGTGAAAATTGTGAAAGGCTTTTTTACAGGGACTGAATAGAAGTCAAAAGTTGTTCATTGCTGCGGGGATAAAGGTATTTTTAGTCAAATGAGTAGCAACAACGGTACACACTGTTTTCTGCACCATCAGGATGAACAAAGGAAGGTATAGGTACCTTAACAATCTCTAGGATTTCATTTTTGCTGATGGTTCCATTCCCGTCCACGTCGTACAGTGCAAAGGCCCACTCCAGCTTCTGCATAGTCTTTCCCCCGGATGTGAGGTGCAGAGCGACGATGTACTCCTTAAAGTCCAAAGTGCCATCTGCGTTGGTGTCGAAACTCCTGAAGACGTGCCGTGCGTTGTGGGGTCTGCGTTTGGGAAGAAACTGGCATAGATGCCTTCAAACTGCTGCTTGCTGATCTTCCCGCTGGGACACTCCTTCAGGAAGGACTGGTACCAGGTGCAGAGCTCGGACTCTGAATATTTTGTGTTGGATTTCAGCTCCTGCAGGAGTTCTTTTGACAAAGCGCTGCTCTTATTATTCCCCATCCTGTAGACTGACTCACAAAGGAGAAACTTCTTCTTGTCACTCTGTCGTCTTGCTTTCCTGTGGTTGGGGTTAAAACCTCAGCAACACTCGTTCGAGTCACTCTGCCTAATATTCACCCTGACCGCCCCTCAAGGTGTCAAATGGGATTATTGTCATCCAGACAGCTGTCTTGAAGATTAAGGGGATAACCATGTCACCACTATGTCACCTTTTCAAAGACATAGTTAAATACTGGAGGCATAAGAGGATTAAACACGGGGCGAAAAACATCTGGGGGGGCCTTTTATGCCTTTTGTAGCTTTATTGATTAAACTGCAATCCCATCTGCCATCCCTGGTCTTAATAACTCTCTGTGATATTGAGTTACATCAGGCTACACATTAAAAACATGATTGGTAATGGAAGTATCAAGCTAGATTTATAATATATTTTATTTCAGCTTTAATATTTTGGTTTGTTTAAACACAGTCCTTTAATGCGATCCATTGTTTTACTTACTTTATGTTGAGATACTGTACGTCTCATTGCAATAGAATATTATTATCAACTTCACGTATATCTGTACTAACTAAAAAAACTTCATTTTATGTTCTCGGGGTCGTGGTGAAGCCTCTTTGTGATGTACGCTGCTCTTCCACAATGAATAGGATGAGATTATCTGTGTCTCTAGTGTAATAGTTCCAGGCCAGATTACAAGACCATCTGCTGCAGTGGTGCCAAAACCACACCACAGGGACTCGCCAGTGAAGGCAATTAATAATTTGGGGGGGGATGTGTTGCGTAATGGCAGAGTGCTGGTAATCCTTTAGTACCTAGATAACAACAACAAGACAGAGGTGTTGCATGTCCTAACAATCCTAAAATCCTCCACTGCTGATTATAATTTTTGATGCACTACAATGTGTGATTAATTTGTATTGTGGTGAGGTTAAATGAGACCTATCCCCACATTAAAGTAGTCAGGATAAAGGTGAGAGGGTGGCCGAGACGTTCAAAACAAATACAAAAGCTACAATACATACGCAAAAGCTCAAAATTTGTATTTGTGTTGTAGTTTTCGTGTTTGTGTTGTAGTTTTTGTGTTTGTGTTGAACCGTCTCGGCCAAAGTAGAAAGATGTGTGGGAGACTAATATTGAGGAGCAATTGAGGCCAATTGGTTTTTCTCTACCGGGGAGTGGATATTGTTCTCTTTTTTCCCGTGCTGGGAGCATCTGAAACTTGGCATACAGTATCTGCCTTTTGCAAAATCAGATTATGAACCCCCCCCCCCCTCCGGAAGGTATATATTATGTAAAAGAAAAAGAAAGATAAGTCCAGGAAATATTCACTGTACAACAGGCTTACTTCTTCATTAAGTGGAACACTGGACTTATTTGTCCTGTGTTTACATTTTTATTACATGGAAGCTAATGTTCAGGATAATCTCTTTGTGTTCAGGGGAATTACTTGGTTAGATGCTGGCTACGACCTAAAAGGACCGCTCTCAAATTTAAAGAATAACCTACCTGACGATGAATCAACATTTATGGATGCAAATACTTTTCTTGAAAAAAGTGCGAAAAAAAGACTGTTCGCACACATCAGACCTTTGTAGCCATTTCTGACTTGCTTAATTCTTTTGTGGAGACATTTTGAACACAAACAGATATGCAATGAGAATCTTAATCGACTACGGGGGACAAAGGGACTCCAGTATTAAATAGATTCACACTAGGTATACTTGTATACATTTTCTTACCTCACAGCAGTTTATTTATATTGTAGAACACAAAAATAATTCCCATTCATTCCCATTTAATAGTTTTGTGGTGGTCTTAGTGGGATATTATTTAACAGGGCCTTAAAGGGGCAGTTCATCCCAAAATCTTTCCTCATAGGCTACCTGCTGTAGTGCTATTTATTACAGTTTTTCTCAGTCGCTTTGGTGCGTTTTTCACATCATCCCTTACGTGCAAAATATTAAGTGCATTTCTCAGAATGATTTGAACAAACTGCAATATAATTCAATTCAGTTTTATTTATATAGCACCAAATCACAACAACAGTTATCTCACTGCGCTTTTCATAAAAGAGCAGGTCTAGACCGTACTCTGTGATGTTATGTACAGAAACCCAACAGTTCCCACCAAGAGCAAGCACTAGGCAACAGAGGCAAGGAAAAACTTCCTTTTAAGAGGTAGAAACCTTGAGCTGAACCATGGCTTGGGTGTGGGGGGGGGGTCATCTGCCTTGACCGGTTGGGGGGGAGAGAAAGAGAGAGACAGACAGACCTGGAGACTTGTATCAGAGGGTGTAGAGCAGAAACATGGAGGCAGCAGGTGACTCCAACCACAGATCCAGACTTTACAGCTCCAGGGCCAGAAACACCTGCAGGAAGTGTTAAGAGGAGATAGGAGAGGGGCAAGAGAGCACAAGACTACGGGAAAGGGAAGAAGTCGAGTTAGTAACATGCATTAATGGGGTGAGGTTGCATACAGATGGAGAAAAGGAGGAGGAGAGAGGTGCTCAGTGCATCATGGGAAGTCCCCCGGCAGTCTAGGCCTATAGCAGCACAACTAAGGGATGGTTCAGGACTCACCTGAGCCAGCCCTAACTATAAGCTTTATCAAAGAGGAAAGTCTTAAGCCTACTCTTGAATGTGGAGACGGTGTCTGCCTCCTGAACCCAAACTGGAACCTGGTTCCACAGGAGAGGATCCTGATAGCTGAACGCTCTGGCTCCCATTCTACTTTTGGAGACTCTACGAACCACAAGCAACCCTGCATCCTGGGAGTGCAGTGCTCTGGTGGGGTACTAAGGTACTATGAGCTCTTTAAGATAAGATGGTGCCTGACCATGAAGAGCTTTGTAGGTGAGAAGAAGGATTTTAAATTCTATTTTGAATTTTACAGGGACCCAATGCAGAGAAGCTAAAACAGGAGAGATGTGATCTCTTTTCCTGGTTCCTGTCAGAACACGTGCTGCAGCATTCTGGACCAGCTGAAGAGTCTTTATGGACTTTTTCGAGCAGCCTGATAATAAAGAATTTCAGTAATCCAGCCTAGAAGTAACAAATGCATGGACTATTTTTTCTGCATCATTTTTAGACAGGATATTCCTGATTTTTGCAATATTACGTAGGTGAAAAAAGGCGATCCTTGAAATTTGCTTGTTGTGAGAATTAAAAGACATGTCCTGATCAAAGATAACTCCAAGATTCCTCACAGTGGTGCTGGAGGCCAGGGTGATGCCATCCAGAGTAACTATCTCTTTGGATAATGCGTCACGGAGGTGCTTGGGCCCCAGAGCAATAACTTCAGTTTTATCTGAGTTTAACATTAGAAAATTACAGCTCATCCAGGTTTTAATATCCTAAAGGCACATTTGAAGTTTAGCTAACTGATTAGTTTCATCCGGCTTTATCAATAGATATAATTGAGTATCATCTGCATAACAATGAAAGTTTATGGAGTGTTTCCTGATAATATTGCTTAAAGGAAGCATATATAAAGTGAACAGGACTGGACCGAGTACAGATCCTTGTGGGACTCCATGACTAACTTTCGCGTGCATGGAGGATTCATCGTTAACATGTACAAACTGAGATTGATCTGATAAATAAGACTTAAACCAGCTTAGAGCAGTTCCTTTTAATGCCAATGAAATGTTCCAGTCTCTGTAATAGGATATGATGGTCATTGGTATCAAATGCAGCACTAAGATCTAATAACACCAGTAGAGAGATAAGTCCCTTGTCTGATGCAATTAGGTCATTAGTAATTTTCACCAGTGCTGTCTCTGTGCTATGATGAACTCTAAATCCTGACTGAAAATCCTCAAATAAGCTGTTGTTATGCAGAAAGTCACACAGCTGTTTGGCGACTGCTTTCTCAAGAATCTTAGTGAGAAATGGCAGGTTAGATATAGGTCTATAGTTGGCTGAAACATCTGGATCAAGGTTGGGCTTTTTCAGAAGAGGTTTCATTACAGCTACTTGTACGGTGGTACATAGCCTGTTAATAAAGACAGATCGGTTATATCTAGTAGAGAAGTGTTGACTAAGGGTAAAACTTAGGGAACTAAGGGTAAAAAAAAGTACAATAGATATGTTTCAAAGGCTAGTCAGTCACTAAAAATCCTTAGTACATGTCTCAAAAGTTTGACCCCCTGGACAAACAGCATGTTAATATTTTGTAGAAAAGCCATTATTGGCCAGCACAGATGTCAAACGGTTTTTATAGTTGGTGACAAGGTTTGTGCACATTTCGGCAGGGATGTTGGCCCACTCCTCCCTGCAGACAGCCTCCAAATCATTCAGGTTCCGAGGTTGTCGCCTGGCAACTCGAATTTTAAGCTCCCTCCAAAGATTTTCAATTGGATTCAGGTCTCTCCAGAACCTTGATGTGCTTCTTCTTCAGCCACTCTTTCATTGCTTTGGCGGTGTGCTTAGGGTCGTTGTCGTGCTGAAACACCCATCCTCGACCCATCTTCAGCTCTCTCACTGAGGGAAGGAGATGTTGGTCCAGAATTCCACGATACATGGCCCCGTCCATCCTCCCCTCAATACGATGGAGTTGTCCCGTCCCCTTGGCTGAAAAGCACCCCCAAAGTATGATGTTGCCACCACCATGCTTGACGGTGGGGATGGTGTTCTTTGGGTTGTACTCGGTGTTCTTTGCCCTCCAAACACGACGAGTTGAGTTGAGGCCAAAAAGTTCTATTTTGGTCTCATCTGACCACATCACCTTCTTCCAGGCCTCTTCTGAGTCGTCCAGGTGGTGAATGGCGAACTTCATGCGGGCCTGTTTCTTCTTGAGCAGGGGGACCTTGCGTGCGCTGCAGGATTTCAATCCATGACGGCGTAGTGTGTTACCAACCGTTTCTTTTGTAACTGTGGTCCCAGCTGCCTTCAGTTGATTCATCAGTTCCCCCCTTGTGGTTTTGGGATGATTCCTCACCGAGGCGAGATCTTGTGTGGAGGCCCAGATCGAGGGAGGTTGGCGGTGGTGTGGTGCTTCTTCCATTTCCTGATAACTGCACCGACAGGTGATCTTTTCTCTCCAAGTTGCTTTCCGATTCTCTTGTAGCCCATCCCAGCCTTGTGCAGATCTACAATCTTGTCCCTGATGTCCGTAGAAAGCTCTTTGGTCTTGCCCATGGTGGTGATGTTGGATGCTGGTTGTTTGGGTGTTGACAGGTGTCTTTTATACAGGTAACGAGGTGAGGCAGGTGTATTTGATGTAGATAATTGGTTGGGATTGGGGCTGTGTCTTAAAGAAAGACTAACTGGCTTGTAGGAGCCAGAATACTTGCTGTTTGGTAGGGGGTCATATACTTGTTTTTCCTCATCAGATGGTTATCAATTTTTATAAATTCATATGATGTGATTTTCTGGAATTTTCTTTGGGATTCTGTCTTTCACTGTTAGAATGTACATATGATTAAAATTATAGATCGTTGCATTCTTTGTAAGTGGGCAAACCTGCAAAATCAGCAAGGGGTCAAATACTTATTTCCCCCACTGTATCAATTTCAACAGTACTATTTACATATTACTGTATGTGGGTTATTGATTGAAAGAGACTGGACAGGATTTTGTTGTTCACAGCTTTTATTGGTGCTACTTTATGAAAGGAAAATCTTTATCCATCCTCTGCAGGCGTCTACTGTGATGTCTTCGCATGCAGCATCCATTGCAGCCAGCAGGGTCATCTGTGTGTGTGGCTGTCAATCGTACACCTTCCACCTCCATGCTGAAAAGAACTCCTCAATTGGGTTAAGGAATGGTGAATAAGGTGGGAGGAATTCTATGAGCATCCTTGGGTGGGTCACAAACCATTGCCTTATGATGTTTGTTCGATGGAAACTCACATTATCACAAATGACCATATACTTTGGCAAATCCTCTGTAAACAGACCCCTCTCATCATCAGGGATGAGAGCCCTGTAGAGAGTCTCTAAAACGTTGAGTAGATGCTGGGTATTGTATGGCACACAGTACAGCTGTTTAATGTTTAATGTGGTTTCTATGCAGCACCCTGTCAATGGTTGAGATGCTAACCGTATGGATGTTTTCAAAGACATTGTTGTCTTCTATTATGGTCTTTTGTAGTTCCCTGAGCATTGGCATTGTTTGCTCGGACCATGGTGCAAATAGCCTCCTCTTGTCAAAAGGCGTCCTCTGCTACCGGTTTGAGGTAGTCTTTCAGTCGTATGTGGGGAGAAATGCAGTGATGTATCGCACAATTTCATAAAAACTATTCAAACAATGTTTGGTTGAACTAACACTTTACATTCCTTTATGAGTTAGGGTCAATTTCACCAGCACGATTCATCAATTCCCGTTTTTGTACAAAAGATATACAGTAGAAATGTGTAAAACTATGCTTGACAGTTCATGACAAATAGTTCAACAATTTTTCATATAATGACTTATACAAGGAATGGATGGGTGTAAGACTATTCAACAGAGAACCAGCTACTATAGTTTGATCAACATGACATGAGCAAAGAAAAAATGTGGGAAAAAACTGACACTTGTACATTTTCAATTTCAATATGTACAAAAGCAATTGCAATTCATTCAAAGGAATAAGAAATTGCTTTAATGATAAGTGCACAAGTAACTAGATGATTTGGAATTTGTACACTGACTGGTCAAGTCCAACACTTTGGTTCAGACTGAAATATCTTGAGTAACATTTAGATGGATGGCCATGACATTTTGTCCACACATTTAAATTGGTCCAGTACTGGTCAGAACTAGTACCAAATGGTGCAGCCTCAACTGATCTTTGTGTTTAGCGGTAATTAGCGAATGTCTGCATGATCACACGCTTAACTAAAATGGTGAACGTGGTAAATATTATACCTGCTAAAATACAGCATGTTAGCATTGTCATTATGAGCATGTTAACATGCTGATGTTTAGCAGAGGACCCCAAGTTTTGTTTCTTGTTAACCATCTTCAACCTGTCCAATTTATCTTGCCAATAACCAGGTTGGGAACAACTATTGTTATATAATGCGTTTTAGTGTCATCAGATTATTTACTTGCTCATCCATTTGCCCTGTTTTTGAATCTCAGACCATACCTTCTAATATTAGCAAGACTTTTGCATCTCACCCCTGTATTTCCGCTTTTAAAATGACATTAATTTGCATGCAGTAAATAACGGCTCAAACCAAAGGTGACACATTTGTTACAGAGAGTCCGAGCCACAGAATCTCATGACAAGTTTACATAGTGTGATGGAAAATCATCCAGGGGAAAAGACAAATGTACCAGGGTAAAGGCAGCAGATGTTTTCTCCTTCTGTCATCTCCTGCACATACGTAACATAAGTAATTTGTCTTCATTTAGCGAGGCGTAGCCCACATCAGCAGGCTATTCGACATGAAGAGATTTGTCCTGCATGCACACACATTATGGATGGATTTTCATATGAGACTGTACACATTATGTCACAGATCAGCCACTGTAAAGCAGGCACTGGCTGCAGTTGCTTGGAGACAGGCTTCGACATAAAACGCAGAAAAATCAAGGAAATGTAAACTTGTCCTGGATTATAAGCTCATAGTAATCTTTTTGATTAATATGCTGAAATCTGCTATGAAATCTGCAATGTAATTTGCCATTTGTAATGGATAATATTGCAGGAAAAGCTTTGAAGAAGGGGAGGAGCGAGGATGGGGTTGGACGAGCAGCAAAGAGTTGAAATAAAGCAGAGAAAGGCAAAGACTGCCATGGGTTTCTATTATGGGGAAGTGGAAAGAATGAATGGTTTTATCAAGGTGGCGCTGCATCATCAGAGCCGGCGGAGGGATGTACAGTACAGAATCCTCACCCAAGGAGCCCCAACAAGATTATGAAGATTTGATATATCTGCAGGGAGGCGAAACACGGTGGCTACATATCAAAAGCCAGGATTAGTTGCCTTTTCATTTCATGTCCTCTGGCCTGGCCTCGACCATGAGGCTAGAGCATGGGCGGCGGGCGGCTCTGGCGATCACCCTTAACTTTGTGGCGTTTGCTTTTGCCTTATCAGCGGTGACCACCAGCTACTGGTGTGAGGGGACCAGGAAGGTGCCCAAACCTTTTTGCACAGGCCCGCCGCTGAAGGTGAAGCAGTGGTTCTGCATCCGCTTCAACAGCTCCAACATCAACGACAGCCGGTTGGTCCAGTACATCTTTGAGAGCGGAGAGGAGAAGTTTCTCTTGAGGAAGTTCCACACGGGAATATTTTTCTCCTGTGAGCAGGCTGCCGATATGAACGGTAAGTGGGACGCTAGGCGTTCAAAAACAGGAAGTGATGGTGGCGGAGGTAATAATCTGACTCCTTTTATCAATCTACGGGTTCTTAATGTAAATGAGTTACTGCAAAGCCGGTCTTTATATTGTTTATACATTGAACATGTTTTATTTACAGAAACATAACTTTGTATGTATATCATTAGACAAGTGGAGACCTTCATACAGTATCTAATTTATGTCTGTACACCATAAAGATTCTCCAAACTTTGAATTATTAATATTTCTGAGATTTATAGGCAAAAAAGGATTCAGTGTAAAGGCACAGTTGGGATAAAACCTCTTAACATGTGAAGAAACTATATATATATATATATTGCTGCTGCATTTGTGCATATAAAGAATGAAACAATGTTCTCTACAAACCTGATCTCTTCTATAATAATATTTTGAGTAAAATGCAGAGATAGTCATCAAAGAAGGTACCAGAATGAAGTTAGACTCCATCATAGCCAGCAGTTTTCCTCTTACTGTCATCGGGTTTAATCACAATTAAAGTCAAAGCTAAACCTCACGAAACAGAACAGAACATTTACTTACAAATTCAGATGCTTCAGAACAAGTTTATGTCCAGTCTGGATCTTTAGGCAACAAAAGGTACTCAGATATTTATTTACAGTAAAGATAAAGTAGCATATCAGCTGGGGCTGACTTCAGTGTCTGAAATTATTGGAATAATGCAGCATATCTTCAGTTTTAAACTGGATTTGCCCTGAAAACCATGTTTAATTTCTACAATAGACTATTAGGGATTATGAGAAAAAAACTCATGTGAAGTGGGTTACTTAGAGAGAAAAATGTAAAGATAAAATTGATTATGTGTATATGTTTAAACATTTCCTTACCATACCAGTATACACAGTTACTATTTCTTCTTGCAAAGGACTTGTTTGTCTGTGTATAACTATTTCAATTTGTCCTGTACACTTTAAATGAATTAAGTTTCATGAACTCATAACATAACCAAGAGAGTCACTATATGTCTACAGACAAGCTTACAATTCAACATACTGGTATGTAAAAAAGCAAAGTTGCCAATAAATGATTGATACAACTACTCTTATTATCTCTATGTTTATTACCAAATTAAATTCTTTCTTCAGAGGAACTTGATAAGGAATTGTTAGGAAATCAATGCCCTGTAAATACCTAAAGCGTCATTCAACTTACTATAATTTGACTATATTTTTTTCTTGCAGGGTTTGACTGTCGAGACTTCTCAGAAATTGCACCAGAACATGAAAGAGGTAAAATGATGAAAGTTTGCCATCTGTAAACTCTTGTGTGGATGTGTTGTTTGAAAGTTTTACTGTACATTTGTTTTTAGAGAAAGAAAATTGGGCGATGCATTCCTGAAACATCATTCAGAGAACGTGTTACAGCACAAACATGGCTACCTAAATTTCAGTATTTACCTGGACTCCCACTGTAGCCCAAGAAACAAGACATCTCTGGTACTACTATTACTAGTATTAACTACTATTAACCAGTGTTAACTATTAACCAGTGACAAATGTAAAGAACAGGAATGCACTGGTCTTGATAGATAGATAGATAGATAGATAGATAGATAGATAGATAGATAGATAGATAGATAGATAGATAGATAGATAGATAGATAGATAGATAGATAGATAGATAGATAGATAGATAGATAGATAGATTGAGATGTACAGTTGTAAAAGGAGCAGACCTGTTGTACCACCATCCCTTCAGGCAACAGGAATTATTCATTAGGGACAGGGTATTATGAGGACAACACAACTCAAATTGGGTGTGTGTCTCCCCCCTCCCTCTGTTTCCTGTGTTCCCAGGCGTCCTGTGGTTGTGTATCGTGGCTGAGAGTCTGTACCTCACCCTGCTCTTTACAGGCGGGGCTCTGATGATCCTGGAGCAGTGCCCTTGCTTCAGTATCATGAACAAATTGAAGCTCAGTGCCTTCGCTGCCTTGTGCACTGCCCTGTCAGGTAACGCTGCTGTTTTTCTTTTCTATCACTGTCATCAAACAGATGAGTTGTGACATTAGGTGGGATGTTGGCGTGGGCGTTTCTACTGGTTTTGAGTGACAGCAGCTGATGCCAAGATAATGCTGGAGTTGCATTTCTAAAAACACTGCTTAGAGGAAGAAATCAATCTCACTGGTTGTGATGGTAACCAGGTTTGGCTCTAGGCCATGCTGAGAGTTGCGCCCCCCAACCTACCACCTAGGGCCACTTTACACACATCCAGTCCATGTATAGTCCATGTCATTCTGATATACCTTTTAGGTACATTATGTTGTATGTATTATACTTCACATTTATATTTGATACATGAACTACAGGCAATATAATGGTCTCAGAACATTTTTATTTTCAGTAACTTTACAAACTCCTACAAACTAAATTAGCTATATGGCTTTAAAGGTGCCCTGCCACACAAAACCATTTTTACTTGAATTTTTTGAAACATGTTAGGTCCATATGTGTTTGTGTTATGTCGTGAATGTAAAAATGAACTGCTACCTCTTGTGTCAGCTCTAGCCACTGCAACGTGAGGAGAAATCAGGCCAATTACAAAAGCTGGTCCGTCTGATGTCATGTTGCCTGAGCTCATTACTATTCATGAGCTGGGTAAAGGATGCTGATAGCCAGGCTCTCATTGGCTAGCTGTTAGCCATTCACAGTCAAGCAGCTTAGCTTGTGGAATTTTTTTCCACAAAAACATGTTACAGAGTGCGTGGAAGAACTTTAGACATTACCACAAAGTAATGAAATACGTGTGGCAGGGCACCTCTAATTTGCCCTTAATTTATACATTTTGCGCTGTCCCTGCCAGATAAAAGAAAATAAGATTTGTCCTTTGTCCATCCTGTTGTTTGGGAAAGGTGAAATCTGGATTGGTATGATTTGGTCCTCTACTGACTTATTCATTGTGTCACACAGGGTTGGCCAGTCAGTAGGATCATTAGGTTCTCCCCTGACGGACTCATGGATATCAGAACTTGTTGTGGAGGATAGGGTGTCTGCAGGCTGTAGTGTAGAAGCAGGGCCGGTTGGGTCTGTTGCTCCTCCACCTGAAGGCAAATACATACAATTGATGTTAATCTTTTAATACAGATACATGATGGCAAAAGGCAACACACTGACAGATTTTCTCTTTTGTGCATATGTTGAGATTTATCATGTTGAGATTTTGTACCATAATACGACAGGCAGTGAATACATCTAAATCATCAATACATACCTCTATAGGCTACTGGGGTGACGCCATGTTCATTTGTTTTAATGAGAGTTTTATTTCACATTTATTGCTAGATAGCATAGCGTAGTGAATGGAATCCTATGTTGCCGGTTAGCATGTTGTGAGTAAAAATGAGCCAACAACAACCTAATTACTTCTGCGTATTCACAATGAGTACAAATAGCAATGCAGATTAAGACTAGACAATTTCCTCGACAGATGTTGATTTAGGATTATATTGGGTGGAAGTACAGCCGAAGCACTGCTGCATGGGTGCAACATACCCGGCGGGAATAGCTGGCTATTTTTCTTACAGTAGACAGTGAAAGAAAATGAACATGGGGGATTTTATGAGAGACAAAGAGGATGACTTCTCACACAGTCAAGATGCAGAAGCATCCCTCTATGAACCAGAGTTTTCAGAAGAAGAGCTGCGTGCTTTGGAAATAGACCAACGGGAGAAGGAGGTTGCAATTGCTCAACAGCACGAGGACGTGAGGCATCATGACCTGCACTTACAGAGAGTTGCTGCGTGATATCTCGGCGCCATGTAGCAGTGCTTCGGCTGTGCTTCCACCCAATATAGTCCCAAATCAATATCTGCCTAATTGTCTAGTCTTAATCTCAATTGCTATTTCTCGTTGGAAATTTAAAAAAAAATGTATTTATCCATTTAGAATTGTTTATTAATTAGCCAAGTTAATATTGTAACATTGATTAATCACATTAGCATTGGTTGAATGCATTAGTTAACAGATAATACATCTGTTAACTAATGCATGTCTAATAATAAATAATTGTTTACTGAAATACATTACTACCTACTAATCTGATCGAAACATTGATGTCCTTCAGCTTCACCCACTGAGCTCAGTCACTGACATTATTTTTGCAGTTCTGCCTATGAAATGTCTTTCTGAGTTTTGACACTGAGCGATGACCGCTGCGACCCCCCCGACTAAATCCAGCCAGGCTGCACCAATCAAAGAGGTGAAACCGCAGTGGGGCAGCTTGTCAAATGATGTCAGCTTCAATTGGACACATAAGAACATAGTTTTATAGATTCATGCCATGAATCTGGATTAATCCATGTGGTTCCCTGTTTTTTAAGACAATGTGTGTATTCCATAAAGCTTCAGTTCAATATTATTTGTGCAGATGTATCAATGCAACAGTAAAATGCTGCGTTCATCCAACAAGAATCAACTCTGTGGGGTATTTTCATACAGTCTATGGGTATGTTCCATAAAATAAACAGTTACTAATATATTTACTGAATATTACAAAAAGATAAGAAAAAACTGTCTTAGTGGTAAAGTGTTATAGGCTACTTTATTGTAAGAAATCTGTTCACCTTGTTTTTAACACATTATAGTGTAGTTGTAGGCATGGACATTTGACTGTTTAGGAAGACATATTTGATATTACTGATGTAGAAGTCTCTGCACACCTAAATATGTGACAGGTGTGTCAAGAACAATCTCTGCACACTGTCTCGCTTACAGCTGGAAAATATTTATGATTTCATATATAGAAGCTGCCTCAATTATCCAATCAGAGGACCACAGCAATTAGTTAAAGTGGTGAAGGAAACACCTTAATTATATCATATTAAAGCTTAGAAAACTATTATTACAACTGTTTTACTACATTGCCATGTATGTCTGTTGTGCACTGATGGATGCACACAGGAGCAGTAACAGTTGTTGGCATTAATAAGCACATTGCAGTGTGTTATAAACCATGTATTACTTCATTTATTACTGTTAATATTTTTATTTTTTATACTTTGCCGTAAATGAGGATGAAAAGGGAGCGGGGCAGCAGGTCAGGCGTTGACAGTGAGCAGCAGCAGCTAACACACAGAGCAGCTAACTGCGACCTCTCACTTCCTCAGAGGATTTGTTGGTTTGTGGACTAATCGGATTGGAGCCGGGGCAGCGGTTTTGGGCTCTGCCAAGACCTGCCCAGAGGAGCTCCCCCACACACACACACTCCTCTATCCCCCCCATCCCCATCCCCATCCCCTGACTCCCAGTCCCATCCCCCCCTGTGGTTACGAGTTAATCCCAAGAAAAGAAGCTGTGGAGAGGCAGACTGCTGGATGAGAGGGCCACGATCTGACAGAGAGGCCACTTCACCCCAAACAGAGTCTGTTTGAATATATCACATCCCAGTACAGCTGCAATACAGTTTTACTGTCAGTAAATAGTTGTTTCCCTCTGAAGCTCTATCTGAACATAGTGGAGCATTTTGTAGCTAAGGAGACCCTCAGTAGTTGGTAGAGACCAAAAACCAGAACTAAAAGAGAGAGAATATTGGGCTTATATTCTTTAGTTGGACACAAATGCTCCAAATGAACGGTCATGTTGCTCTGTAACAGCCGGATGTGGAAACAACTGTTTGCTAATGAGTTCAACATATCAATTTAAAACTTCAATGTTGTGTTCACAACTTGTTTTGAGAGTAGATGGCGGTCGGCGTGCCCCCTTATTAGAGAAGGAGGCAGGAATGCTGACATGGAAACTAAGCAAATGTTCTGCTGTGGACGGGGGGCAGCAGCTAAACGTAACCAATCGATATCAGTTTAAGTGTACGATATATTTAAAATATTTCCGCCGCTTTGCCTTGCCGTCAGACCGCCCTTTACAACGAGGAACTGAAGCCCTTATATCGCTCTATTCAAAGCCACCAGACACCTTTAACTAAAAACTCTCAGAACATGGGAGTTGCTGGTCTACTGCTGCCTGGATCTGTTAGTTAGTTAGTGTTACAGCGTAACAGTGTTACATGTAGGCTGAGTCTTTTGCAGCGGCCCGGGTTCGAGTCCGACTTGCGGCCCTTTGCTTTGTGTCATCCTCCCTCTCTCCCACCTTTCCTGTCTAACTACTGTTACTATCTAATAAAGGGAAAAATGCCCCAAAAAATAATTGTTAGAATGTGACTTTAGGCAGCTTTTCATGTCACAGCTTTTGCATGAGTTTGTGCATTTGCTGTGTTTTTGAGGAGCAGCTGTGATTGTCTGGACCACACCCCCCCTATAGCTCATGATTGGCCACATGATCTAATGATGTGTTGGTAAAAGGTGGATGCGAAACCGTCCTGCGAAGTGGAAACATCTTGTTTTGCTGGTAACAAAGGACTTCACACCACGGCGCAACATAATCTTTCAAGAAAAAAAACACCAAAACACATATTACTAAAGTAGTAAGTACTTTGTGTTGTGTATTCAAATGTATATATTACTGCTCAATATGCACCGATTTGCTTTTGTTCCCAGGCCTTTGTGGGATGGTGGCCCACATGATGTTCACCACCATATTTCAGCTGGCTGTCGCTATAGGACCAGAAGACTGGAGGCCCAAGACCTGGGACTACAGCTGGTCTTATGTGTAAGCACTTTTTATGTCTACTGAAAAATATACAGTCGTTTAAAGTTTTAAATCAGAATACCAGTAAATAAACAGGATATTCTTGGTGTTTATTTTGACTGGCCATAACCAAAAAGAAAATGAAAGTTTTGTTTCTTTATGATAGAGCATGTACATTTCAGTACAAGCAAAAAAACCAAGAAAACCAAATACTAGATTACCATGTTCAAAATGGAGTTAAAAAAACATTTCTGGTCCTACCTCCTTTTTCTACTTTCATACTTTTAGTTATATACAAACAATTTAATTCTTCACTTATTTATATATATATATACATACACACACATGCATACATACCTACTCACAGGCACATGTACACTGTTATTTCATTTGCAGCAGTAGGACTTTAGTCTAACGCTGTTTCCAAACCTCTTCTCAGCTTGGCGTGGGGCTCTTTCGGCACCTGCATGGGCTCTGCAGTGACGGCGCTCAACAGGTACACAAAGACCATCGTAGAGTTTAAATACAAGCGGCGGAACATCGAGAAAAGCCTGATGATCAAGCAGAAGATGATGGAGCTGGACCTCCCTGAGCAGATGTGGGACATGTACCTGACCACTGTGCCCGCTGACGCAGAGGTACAGCTAGAACTGCCGGTCAATGGCCACAAACCATCAGCAGGAACGACATATGTGGTCGAAATGGACAATGAACCAGAACCAGAACTGCAAAGAGAGGCATATTGTTAAAAATAGAGTCACTATCCCCGCCCCTGTGCCACACTGGAACCATTTTCAGGGCTGATTTCCCGGACCTACATTGACTCTTGTTCCTGGATTTCAATTTCTAAAACAGGGTATATAATTGTTTGTTTTGTTGCCACACATCACATGTGTTTCTAAGAGGCCAGAGCCCAGGAAATAATGTGACATGGTCGGCTTTGACACAACATGCATTTCATCAAATCTTTCCATGCGATAGTATTTGAGGGAGGAAGGGAAGAGGGCTGCAATTGCAACGTCTTCACACTAATCTGCGTCAAGCTGCGGGATGTGCGAGTCGCCGCTACTGCAAGACAGATCCTCATGTCTCACGTTGTTATAGTTCAACTTCAGAGAGCTTTTTCTGAATTGGCCTTTTTCTTACACTCAAGTTGCACGAAAGTGTGTTGTTCTATGTGACGACGTTTGGTGGTCACCAAACCTTTAAGACGGACAGTGGCTCTCAGTGAGAACATTACTGTACTACCACAATGGATGGATTAGTGAATGGGACTACTGGGCACAGGCATGGGAGTAGGGAGTGTACACATTCCTTGTCAGAAAGTCAATCAAACTACAAATAGGCCACACAGACACACAAAACAATCAGAAAGAGATGGCAAGTGACCACAAAACACACACAATGACCTCAAAGACAACCCCAAAAAGACAGAAAACCCTCAAAGCCACACAAAACCGCCAGAAAACAACCACGAGACACAACCAGAAAGAAATGCACAACCACAAAAAGATGCATAACAACCACAAAGACACGCATGGCAACCACAAAAACACTAAATGCCCTATGAAAAAAAAGATAACCACAAACGATGCAGCAGTTCTGTGTCTCTATATCTTTGTGTCTTGCTGCTACAGTACATGTTGGACGGTTTTTTATTGCCTCATATAGTTTATGTATACCACATACAACACATCTGAGTAGAGATTATTCTTGTGCATCTTCTATGTGTCTGGAGCCGACAACACCGAGTTTTATAATCACGCTGTTATTCCGGAGCAGATTGGACAAGCTGTTGTCTGCGCTGGGTTCATCTAACAGCTCATATGGAGCTGAGAGGATCAGCTGGCGCTTGTTGCTATATTGATGATCTCTACTTGGCAGGGACATTTACAGTGTGTGCATATGGAAGGACATCTGCAAATATGCTTCAGAAATGGTGTTAAAAAGCTTTTTTTTCACACTTTTGATGGTGCACAATTTATCAGCAAAATGCCCGTGTGTATTGGATTTTTGAAAGTTGCTAATTTCCACCATTTCTATCCATGCTATAATTATGTCACGGTTTAAAAAATGATCGTTGTATTCAATTTTAAGCCGGAAAATTTGCTTTTAAATCTACTCCCTTGAAACAGCTGCTGTTGCTTTTTGATGGGTTGTTATTGGTGTAATGGATGTTGAACATTCTGCGATTTGAGATATAAAACATAACAGTAATAAGACCAAAATAAGAGTGAATGGAGTAAGCCTGACATCTATTGGATCAAAGCATAGGATCTCAGGAGTGTGATCAGCCAGGGCAGGATATGTGTATTTCTAGCACAACACAGAAATGCATGTATGTGTAATTTGATCATAGCGTTTACTTGTTATTGAAAATGTAAAATAAAAGATGACGAATATTTCTCAAGTGAGAAAGACAGCTCCACCAAATTCAATCCAAATCTTGAGTAGTTGTTCAGTCACTTCTGGTAAATGTGCAGATCTCTCATCATTAGTTCTGAAAGGCACCATTCATCAGACCTCTCCCCTGCAGACAACCTGACGCTGTGAGAGTCACATATCGCCATACATTATTTATTTCTGCTGCTGTGGTAGCAGAAATAACCTCATTAGGTGGCGAGAATATAAGATTTCCTGCATTCACCTAACATGATCTAAGATTCTAGGCTCAATGGAAAACGAGTTCCAGGCACAGACAAACACGATGTATGTCCTACCGGCCCACATTGTGGATCAGGACTTAGGCAGTGTCAACAGCCAATGAAAACGTCAGGTGAGACAGAACAGGTGAGCTAACAGTGAAGACTCACACAAACGGTAGTGCCGGCAGATTATAGAAGTATTCCAATGAAGGCAATTACACTGTCCGATTAAGTCATAAAACCATGAGTCTGGAAAGTTAAAAAATAATAAAAAGTTACCAGCGAGCAGCAGCAAGTTGTGCCAGCGTTCACTCACAGCGGCCATTCAAATACCTTCTATAATAGTATCTGGTAATACAGGGATGCAGCAACAGGCATAGCTGTAAAATAAGTCAAATAATCATGTTTTGCTGTCAAAAAATACATCTCAGAAAGACAAAGTTATTTGTTTTTAAAGTGGACAGACATCAGCAATATCCAAACATCATGCCTTGGTACATATTCCCATATCTTGTCCCAATATTGAATACTATTGTAGGCTACTGCTTTGAGAGACAAAGTGGGGAGACCAGACAGGTTAAAGGGACAATTAATTGTTTATTGTAACACAAACAAGATAAATTTTAACAAACAAGGCAAACAGTGTGTGGAATCAATAGTATCAGTAGTGTGAGTGAATGAAAGATGTGACTTTTGGATGCTGAAGATCTGTATGGCACACTTTACATCCTCCATTTGGCCTTTGTAGTACTGTACAGTAATGCACATGACGTTGTGGTTGATTTGAGGTAGTATTCCAGGCTGTAAACTGGAACAACAGGCTGCAGTCAAGGGATTACAAGTTCTTTATAACGTTGCAGCGGGTGGCCCTCGATGTATTTCTTTATATACCAACAGGAGACATGAGCCTTGAGATTTTCTTCAACCAGGAAGTCCATGGCTGCCTGTCAAACGAACATTAAATACATGAAATAGGCATCCAGCAAAAGATGAATAATAAAATAATGCCTGAAAATGTATACTTGCTTGTGACAGCAACGCAGCAACACCTTGGCCCCTAAATGTTGCTGGTACATAGGTAGACATTAGATCCACCTCCTTCTCCCCGGTGAATCTGTAGTACAGCACAGCACAGTCATGGTCGCCTGTGGACAGAGGACACAGAGGACTTCACATCGAAGTTAACATTGCTGCAATAACCATAAGGCAGCTCCATAGACTGTAAAGATATATGTATGGCGATATGTGACATGTTAAACTGGAATACATTTTGCCCTATGGGAGGCAGCAATGTGCCGTAAAGGCATCTAGACTGCCTGAAATCCCACAACCAAACTTCCTTCAAAAATACCTTTATTTAAGTGGTCTCCACTCACCTGTTTCTACTGTGTTACTGTGGCCAACTAGTTAAAAATGTACTGAAATGTGGTACTTTTGTTGTTAATATGTGTGCCGAACTGTTTGACGGACAGAAGTAAATCGTTTAAAGCACAAGTCATTCATATCTTCTGTGCAATTTATGCTTTTGGGCGAAGTCATATTAAATTTCAAGATTTTGAAATGAAGTTTAGCTGAGTGTTCTCTCCTTACAAAAAACGACACCGTCGATATATGAGCAAAGTCCAAAAGAATCTGTAAAGAAATAGCTGTATATTTTGGCGGTAAATGAAGCCATCGGACAGGTTTGTGTACAGTAGCCAGTGACGGTAGCCTATTTCTCAGGCCGCGAATGGACGCCAGGCTCCCTTGACAGGACCTGACCGGCTCTCTGCTTACCAGCCCCGCTGCTCGGACTGACGGTGAAGCGCCGGTTCTGTCGGTCATGTTCCACCGTTAAACTGCAGCCGGAGCTTAACGTACTAACGGCGGTCGGATGAGACTTCAGTCGGAGAGTTAACGCAGTGAGTCTGGAACATATTTTAAACGCCATTTATACGTAAAATATAAGATAATGTAAAAAGACACGTAATACGGAGCTGCATGTAGTAGTAATTGCCAAGACTGACCACTAGATGGCGCCACATGCACACAAGATTATGAACTTATCCCCCGAGCTATAAACCATAGACTATATTGTTATTGTTACTATATTAACGGTCTATGATACAAACAGGGGGTTCATTTTTTAAATGGACTCAATTATGAGAAATTTTAACATTTATGTTTTCACAATTTATACGCCAAGATTATTTAAAAAAAACAATATTTTCCTAGAAAATGTTCTAGAAATATTTATATAATTTGGTATTAATTAGAGAAAAGCGCAAGTATTCAACCATCCGAATTAACTGCAAGTGAAGGCTATAAGAGAGTATAGAACAGGTGAATTCTGACTACAGCCAATCATGCAATCAACCGATATTGGGAGTAAAATGTTCTAATAATAAATTAACATTCATTAGTTTAAATGTAGCTTTTTATGGAAAAATTAAATTTTATTTCCAGAAAATTTATCAAAATTATGGACCTGTAAAATGAAGTGTTTCAGCACATGTGGTCCTCTCACCAATTGTTGTGAAAATTGTATACTAACTGATAACTATTAAAAACAAATGACAAAATAAATCTTATATTACATGGCTTGGACATACATATGTTTATTTGTCTTCTAAATCTACAAATACAAGAGCAGATTCAACATTGTCTTTATATTTTCATATTTTAAGTTAATTCAGCTCCCTGGTCTTTTTATGCATGTTAACTTGTAAAATATGCATTTAACTATGGAAATCAACATTTAACTAAACATAACACTCTGTGACATTTTTTAAAATCATCATTTCAATCATAAACTTAGTTATTTCTTTCAGTATATTTAAGACTCACACTCACGTGGTTTAAATGCAATCTCAATTGTAGCTCAAAAGATTTCATGAGAAAACAGGGAAAACAAATAGATTATCATTATTGTTTTTAGATGACCTGCCTGGATGAAAGGAGGATAAAACCCTTTCTTTAATAGCCTCAGTTATTACAGGTTATTATTGAGAGTGTACACGCCAGCAGCACTACATGTTCTCAGAGGCAGCGGCGTTCTTCACTCCTGCAGCCATCACAGCGAAGAACACATTGGGGAAGAAGGATCTAGCGTAGATGGCCACCTTCGGGAGCGAGGGACCAATTACCACCTCTTTCCTCTTGTTGCTTAAAGTCTTTATGATCTCGGTCGCTGCCTCGTCTAGAGACACGCCGAGAGGTTTCTGAGAGTACACCACTGCAAAGAGCAGAGAGACAAAATAATACAGTGTGTCGTGGCGTTATTATGCATATTTAAATATCCACAGAATGGGAATCAAATATGGTTTTTAATCTCTAAGTATAATGGTTGTCAAAGACAAAAGCGGCCCTAATGATGTTGCTCGGCCAGAAGGCAAAATCAATCATAATCGTCCTCTAGGGACCGATATACAGTTGTTTTCAAAACACTATGTACTTTTGCTTGGTTTCCTCTGATTTTACTCACATGACCAGATCGATTTGGAGGCTGGCGCTGTGTTTTCAGACGATGCAGAGTGACTGATGAAGGTGTAGTTGATGGTGCTGACGGAGATGCCGTACTCTTCTACTTCAGCTCTCAGGCAGTCAAAGAAGGCCTGAACTGCATGTTTAGATGCTGCGTCTGGAAAAATATGCAAAGTAAAGTAGCCATGCACACCCCCACCGTTACTTTTAACACATGTTGAAGTATCAGTAGAAACACTGCTGACACATTACATCATCTGTAAGCTCTTGGACAGTTTGATTGGGTTGTCTTTGCCTCACATTACCATTATTGTTTTCATTTTTATAAATATGACATATGTTGTTCTAATCTTTACTGTACAACATGTGTGTTTTATTGGATTTTCTTTCGGTCCAAATAAACGGAAGAGTCTATGGTCTATACTAATGCACATAAACGTGCCACCGAATGCGACAGTTTTGTTCCATAGGCTAATGTTACACGAAAACTTGCCATTTACTTCTATTTTCAAACTTGTCACAAACCCAGGCCCCCTTCCCAACCTACCTCCTTAAGTGGAAATTGGCACTTTTCATATTATATACGGTATAAGTATGAAAAATAGACAATGTGACGCCGTTGTTTTCAACGGAGACCAGTGAAGGCTATTAGAAGCCATGGCCACGGGAACATATTTTGAGTTGACAAATTTTTCGAGAGTGACATTTTCAGCCAAAGTCAACCAGCATACACACCACACTGCATCCATCACAACATCCCACAAGCAGAAAAACTAAAAGGAGAATGAAATCCAAAACCCAAGACAGGGCCAAACACAGGATATAGGCACAAATGGTTCAGAATAGGCCTACTACAAGCTCACCACAAAATTCAAGGGTATTAAACACGTCACGGAAGTCAATTAAATTAAAGGAAAAGTTAGCTGCCTCGCCGCCTGTGGCTAGCAGGGTCACTGTGGGAGTGACAGGTGTAGAGGTGCTGCTACTTCTTTCAGTTACAGTTGCTGGGTTTTCTGACTCAGGTCTATTAGGTTTTTTTTAGCCTGTGAATGATTTATGAAGAAATCCAAAATGCGCTTTCGTTTTTTGCGCAAAATTGGCAGATTCATGATCAAATTATGTGTTTATCTCTTCCCAACCAAATTGTAAAATCAAATTACATTTAATTGTAATGAAAAGGGAGAAGATTAATATCAATAATCAATTCATTAAAAATAAATGTGTGTCTTTTTTAATTATGGTTGTAGTTTCTACTTTTCACTAAAAGGGTGCACCCTCCGCACCCCTTGTACTATACGGTAATTCCGTAATATTTTTACAAAAATGTCTGCTACAGAGCCATAACTTGAGATACAAGGTAAATGGAGCATTTTAAACATTGTCGTCTTTCTTTAGAAATAAACAACAGACAATAGAGTCTTCAAACGCTTCAGACGTAAAGTTATTCACTGTCAAAGTGGCGCCAAAATGAATGGCAGTCAATGGGATGCTAAGGGCGGGTGATGGCTTAATAGCATCAAAATGGCTCCATAGGAAGTACGCCTTGTCGAGGCTGGCTTACCCCCTTGGCTGTTATACTTCATCACTTAACTTCCTGCTGTATTTCCGTCATGATTACAGGAGGCCACTATAGGAAGCTGTCAGTTGCTGCTTGTCCAACCGACTTATGGGAGCGTTTTTCGAGAATGACAGTCTTGCACGCATTTTGTCCACTAGCACCTCAAGTAAGAGCTGAGTATTTCCCTTCGTGAACTCACATGAGGTGCGAAAAGGCACAGCTATTTTCCCCTGGATGCTGTTGACGAGGAGCAGGTGACCGGTTCTCCTCGAGATCATGGAGGGCAGCAAGCCTGAAACAGAAATGTCTCAACACACTGCAGAACCACAACACTATCATACTTTTACAAACCGGAATGTGTTTCCATCGTCTACCTTTGGCCAGCGTGGCCGGTCCAAAGTAGTTGTTGTCCATCAGTAACTTGTCCATCTCCAGAGACACGCTCTGTGCAGGTGCCTTGACTTTCATGCTGCTGTTGAGGATGAGAATGTCCATGCAGCCGTAACACTCCAGGATCTCTGAGATCACCTCAGGCATGCTGTCCATATCTCCAAAATCCAGCAGCACCAGTTTACAGGGGAACGTCTGAGAAAGGAGAACCAGTCATGATAAAGAGGTACATTGAAGTTTTTAAAGTATTTACTTGATCCGTTTTATGCTACGTCATACTTCTAGTACTAATCCACTAGATTTATCTGTCATAAATCTGCATAGATACAGCCCATTTACACTAAAAAAACTGATAATCTTATAAAATACAACAGTAGCCTGACAGTGTTCTTCAATATGTTTGGCTTGTGACCTCTTATAAAGAAATCAGTGTCTAGATGTGGCTTCTTGTCACTTTTTCAGAGCTAGTCTATATCCTTTGCGTTCCACCTCCGCATGGATTTTCCATTTCCTTCCTCTTTCTTTATGTTGGAATTTTAAATTCGATGGATCTATGAGGACTAAGGTTTACTGCTCCTCAGATCTCTGCAGGGTCAATTGAGACCGTCAGCTAGACTATCTGTCCAATCTGAGTTTTCTCTCGCACGACTATTTTGCAGCGGCTCTGTGCGGAGCTCAGCTCTGCCCATTACGATTCTGATTGGTTCAAAGAAATGCCATTCAACCAGAGCACGTGGAGTAGCCAGACCCTCCTTCAACGCGCTTTGGAGGAGGGTCTGGCATAGTATTTAAATAAAGGTTGGAGTCCAAAAGAGTTCAAATGATCTAATATTTCACATACAAAACTAAGATAAGAGAAAAGTAAAAAAAAAAATAGAAATACTAATTTGTGGATCAGAACTTTCTTCTTTCTTCTCCCATTACTCATCTCACGAACCCTCGGATTTGTCATGTGATCCTTTTGGAGGGGCTCAACCCCTAGATTGGGAACCAGTGGACTAAACCAGCTAACCATTAACATGCTGCTCCAACATGATGATGATGATGATGATGATGATGATGAGGGTGAGGATGATGATGATGGCTTTATTGTTAGACTCAAGGTCCATTTAAAAACATTCCACACAATTAAAAGGAGAGACATAAAAGGACAGACACGTATAGTATACATCAGTATTAATAATAAAAGTATTCATGATCTAATAATGTTATATATTAGTCACTGGAGACATTTTTCTGAAGAACGAGTACTTTTACTTTTGGTACTTTAAATACATTTTGCTGAAAATACTTCTGTACTTCTACTAGTACTAGTACTAGAGGCCTCGGGGAAGACCCAGGACTAGGTGGAGAGATTATATCTCCAACCTGGCCTGGGAACGCCTCGGGACCCCCAGTCAGAGCTGGTTGATGTGGCTCGGGGAAGGGAAGTTTGGGGTCCCCTGCTGGAGCTGCTGCCCCCAAGACCCGATACCGGATAAGCGGATGAAGATGGATGGACTTCTACTAGTAGGATTCTATATGCAGTACTTCTACTAGTGATGGAGTATTTTAGTATACAACAGTGTTTCCTGTTTTGGTGCTGTGGTACTTACCACAGTGGGGTCTGAGGCGTTTGCCAAATCATCGGCCAGTTCTTCAAGTTTCTCCCAACTCTTCCCGCAGAGGATCAGCCTCGCTCCTCCTCTGTGAAACACACCTGCACATTCTGCAATGAGTTCAAAAAATACATAAATAAAGGTTGTAGACCAGAGTATACCAGTAAACTACTTTGGATTGCAAATTCTCATTTGTTAAAGTAAAATATTACCTTTTCCAAGCCCGGATAACGCGTCGGTTATAATCACCACTTTATTGCGTACAGATGTTTTGGACAACAGACCAATAATCACGCTATAGAGGTAGAAAAATCCAGCTGTCAGCACGACTACACATGGCACCAGGAGAACAGTGGTGATCCACACTGAGTCCATCTCCTGGAGGGTATCCTGGGAAAAAAAACATTTTTTTTATATGCAGAATCAAAACAGAACAAAAGTATATACATATCTTTGTAATTGCTCATATAATGATGAATAGGTCGACATTTTGGAAAGAACGCTTATTCGCTTTCTGGCGCAAAGTTAAATAAAAAGATTTGAGCAAGCAGTGTGGTAGCTTAGCTTAGCTTAGCACAAAAACTGGAATCAAACCCATAAAAAGACCAAATTAAGTTTTTACACTTTGGATTTTGTACAGAATAAACAAATGAGATATAACAATGTTAATTATTGAGCTTACGAGGTGATGGTTTTGACCAACAGATTGTGTTATTACCTTCAGACACATCCAAACACCCGTTTCCTGTCTTTGTGCTAAGCTACGCTAACTGGCTGCTGTCTCATGTTTACCACACAGACATGAAAGTGCGGTATCGATCCTCTCGTCTACTGTATATCTCAGGAAGAAAGCAAATAAGCGTATAAGAGTTAGCTAACATGCTTTATGTTGTTGTGATTTATACATTTTAAATGGAAAAGTCTTTTTTCTGATGATGCCGATGAGATGAGATGGGATGTCAGAGACCATTTAGGATCTAATGAACGTGATTTACATGAGAAAAGGAGCGTTTCATACCCAAAAGCTCTCCGTCTCCGTAACATTGGAATCCATCTCACCTGCTACAACCATTTTTAAATCTAACTAGTCTTACAACTCTGAAATAAAAACAGAGAACACATCTTTTTAACCATGTTCTTATATATTATACATATACTGTATATATCATGAAAACAAAGAGTAAATGATAAATACAGCATCATTAATGTATCTATGTGACATTTGTGTGTACTACGTGCACATACTTGGATATTTAGATATTTTTATGCATCAACAACATGCAGACCGTCAGTACTTCATGAGGTAAATCACATTCTCAAATCATTAAAAGCATGAAAACCAAGAAAAAGCATGAAAAAAAAAATCTTAATTTAGATCTTCGTTTCAATTTCATGAATGAATGTGATTATATCTTAAACGTGGATGGATTGCTGAACAGGGCCTACCGGGCCCAGACCCAGGGGCCCAGACCCAGGGGCCCAGAGATGCCAGGGCCTCTGTTTGAGCCACCTGCTTACATTTATTGTGGGGAAATCAACCACAAAGAGATGCAAAATGCTCATAAAGACACACAAAGAGTCAACTTAGACAAAAACTTGCTACACAGACATGCAAAACAACCACAAAGACACAAAAAGACCACATAGAGATGCAAAACACCGTTGACAAAGAAACACAGAATAGTCAGAAAGAGACACAAAACTAACACAACAAGATGCAAAACAAGCGCAAAGAGACACAAAGAGACAAACAAAACACCACAGACGTGCAAAAACGACAAAGAAGCACAGAAAAGCCACAAAACGACCACAACGAGACGCAAATCAACTGCAAAGAGACAAAGTACCACAAAGACATGCAAAAGGACCACAGAGAGACAGAAAACAACCACAAAGAAATACAAAGGGAAAACCAAAGTACCAGAAAGACATGCAAGAGGACCACAAAGAGACACAAAAGGATTATTGCTTACATGTGAGGCCTCTTACATGTCTGTCCCCATTGTCTCGTACAACGTCCATGACCTCATAGTGTTTGAGTGTTTAACATGATCAGCTTTCTTTTAAGTGACTTTCCTTTACATTAGATGCAATCTGTTAGAAACCGCTTGACAAGGCCAGTTTCTTGTCATCGCGTGATAAAGACGGGCACTCACACGTTTCAGATTTTCCTAACAGTGAGTTTGAAGATAACCTTTTGGTTTAGGTTTACCATGCCATGCACCAGCTGTCTGTCCAAATATAAACTGCCCTAGAAATAGATACTGTATCTCTCACAAAGGTACAATTCCACAGAGCACTAGCCACATTAGTCCACAGCAGAGTGAAAAGATGAATTAACACAATCAAAACTGAACAGGAAAAAAGAAACAGAGCACTTCTTATTCTGTGTTGAATGAAATAAAAGATAAAAACAGAGTTCGTTGACCTCCAGTTAGTTGACAAAGTGTCTTGGCACTTTGTACAAGTCACTGAGAGATTAAAGAGGGTCGAACATGTCAAACTGTTCTCGATATTGCTAGGAGTAAATAAGCAGCCAACACTTACTGCTCCTTTGGCCTCTGTAGGTGTTCCGGACTCTGGCTTTTTTAATTCCTCTCCCGAGGAGCTGCACGCTTCAGTAGCTCACTCGCACAGCTCCTCTGACATGACAGCCTGCAGAGCTGCCAGCGCAATACTTTGGGATTTGAGCTCTTTTAATAGCAGCACAGCTGAGTCAGTTATTTTCCACGCATGTTGTCGATAAGGTATGTCCAGAGTGCCAGGATTGGGCGCCGCTGGGTAAGAGAGGTGCTTTCACTGTGGCTTCTTTTAGTACAACAGATTGAGGAATAAAAGCAAGGTTTTTGAGAATCATGCATTTTAAAATGATCTGAGCAGCAGGTGATGTCAAGTTCCAAAGGGCGAGATGAATGTGGCGAAAATGCCCTTCATAGAATTGGACAGTTAAAAGTGTTTGCAATATTATTTTTATTTTCATCTTCATGCAAAAATAATGAGTTGAAATAGGAACATAATGGGTATATCAATTTACTGTTGTCCATTTTTACATTTGTTGTTCTCAGGTGGTGGAAAAAGTAGGCTGTGTAAAACAAGATTGTGTTAGACTGTCTTAGTAAATGTAGTTAGTTATGTTTTACCACTGGTCATACGTACATACACCTAGGGCTGGGCAATATATCAATGTTGTATCGATATTGCGATATGAGACTAGATATTGTCTTAGATTTTGGATATATCATAATATCGTGACATGATATAAGTGTCGTCTTTTCCTGGTTTTACAGGCTGCAGTACAGTAAAGTGATGTCACTTCCTGAACTCACCAGACTGTTCTAGCTGTTCTATTATTTACCTTTACCCACTAAGTCATTAAATCATTTCTGGAGAATATTTATCAAAAATCTCATTGTGTAAATAACATTTTGTCAAAGCACCAATAGTCAACCATGCAATATCGTCGCAACATCTACATCGAGGTATATGGTCAAAAATATCGTGATATCTGATTTTCTCTACATCGCCCAGCCCTACATACACCTACAGTATATATGTTTGAGGTTGTTTTTTGTTAAAATGTTGGCTTCTTTAATAGTTAAGTATCAAAGAAGAAGAAAAACAAGCCTACAGTAAATTGACAAATTGTAATAGGAATCATTAATGCTAAGTGGAGTTTTGCATGTCACTAAATTAAAACGTGTTACTAAAGTGCAAACACGGTTACACACATTACTAACATCGTCAATTTAATGGTTAAACCTGATGTAGTTAATAACTAGTTTAAAAACTGCTGAAAAACACGTGTGTGTGTGAGTGTGAGGGGAAATCAAGGGCTCGACAATGTTTCCAATCAAGTTCTTTTCATTCATCTAAGTGTATTTTTCAGTAGTTGTTCTGGCATTTTTTAAAAAAACATTTTAATATCTTTTCTGTCTTTATTTTATTTTTGATATTTCTATTATATTTCTTGTATTTTTTTATTTGTGTGTGAGTGAGTATGTGTGTATGTCCTTGGTAACTTGCTACTTGCTGCTTGAGTTATTCTATCTATCTATCTATCTATCTATCTATCTATCTATCTATCTATCTATCTATCTATCTATCTATCTATCTATCTATCTATCTATCTATCTATCTATCTATCTATCTATCTATCTATCTATCTATCTATCTATCTATTGGCAGTGTGGCATCACACAGCAATTACTATTTCTTTAATTGTGCTGTGTTAGTTTTTTGTGTGTTTGTCTGCAAATTTCTTTACCTTCAACAAACTCATGATTTAAAGCCAGAAGTCTTAAATCGAAGATCTTATATATAATTCTTGTTAAAAACCTCAACTTGATTAATTATATCTTCATGCTCTTCTTAAAAATACTGTCTATCTTTAATTGTGTATATTTAATATGTTTCGTCCCAATATTTGAATTGATATTCAGGTCCCAGCATTTTTCTAACTTACATATTCAAGATTTGCATAGAGCTGTATTAATTAAAAAATAAGTCAAATGACAGAAAATTAACATTAAAGTATAGGCTGAAACATCTGAAAACTTCTTCCACCACTACATATTTTAATCATTCTTTTGAGAATGAATATATTAGAGAATTTTCTATTCACAGCCCTCACCTTTAATGTCTTGATTATCTTCATTGTGTTTTGTACATAATTGTGCTGCAACTGTTACATGATGTAATGATGTAAATAACAAGGCGAACATTTTGTTACCTAAAAACTCCGGTAGAGCTCAGTGATTTTATTTTGAAGGTTCTAACCGGATGTTGTAGCTACATATTGACTGCAACTTGACACCGGGGGAGATCACAGTGGTTTTGCTGCACTGACAGCGGGCTGGTTGGTTTATCCTCCCCCTCAGACGAGACAGACCTGCTATATTTTTGTACACCGAAACATAACCGGCATAATGTCGGATTTCGAGGAATTTGAGAAACAGCTCAGCGAGAATCGACAGGGTAAGTATTAACGGTCTGTCTGTGCCCCAATTTGGTCTTCAAGCTAGCATAGTGCGTAACGTTAACGTTAGCTCCCCTGATATTTTATGAATGAATAACCCGAGCTGACAGCAACTTTAGCGTGTAGTTTTCGGCAACATGACTCAGCTAATTTATGTTAACATAATTAATGTAAGGTGAATGATGCCGGTAATCACATCCGCATCCTAAACCCTTGCTAAACCTTACATGTATCACTTAACGCAGTCTGGGTTACCGGGTAGTGAATTTAACGTTACCTGCGCGAGACAGCTAGATGCGAAACCACATTAAAATGTTGCGCCTTTTAAATTGTTATCCTCTCCTGCAAAGATACATACAAGTAGAAATGACTTACTCTGACATTTGCCCAATCGACATCATGTACTTTTCAATTCGGCATCCGTTATTCGTTTTTTGCAACACATTATGGATACAATTAATACAAAATCTCACATCTGATGTGTGTTAGTCCCCTGATAACAACAACAACAAAGTTTCACAGTGTTTCACAATCAGGAGAAAACACTGAACCGATACATACAACTCAGATAGAGCTTAATAAAAACATTTCTATACACATTGGCCACTAATAGATTATAGATTTAGTAGTTGGTTAAGGAAAAACACCAAACGCACATACAATTTGACATTTGATCTGCGTGTAATAAGAGTGCCTCTTATTGATTTGTTAAATGGTCTTAAGTCATGTTCTGCCTGACATACCCAAGAAGAACAGCCACATTAAACGGTCAGATTTCTCAAAGAAGTACGATCCAGGGGTCTGTCTACTAACAGAGGAGACTGGAGGGAAACTGGAGATCATGTTATTAATATAGAGAGGAGAGTCTTTTTACAGTAACACCTTATTTTCCTTTGTACGATAATTGTTTTTTGAAAATGCAATTAACTACAGCGAGTGCCATGAAATAAGTCCAGGTAGAGTAATTACAGCAGGAGTTATTTCAAGGTAAAAAAGACAATTAAACATTTACTGGGTAATTATGCAGAAAGTATTAGTATAATAATAATCACCTGTCAAGAATAGCAACACAGGCCTACTAGGGCTGCTGCATCTAACTGTTGCTTAATTTTCAATCAATCTGCAGATTACTTTTTTAGATTTGTGATTGATGAATTGATAAATCACTGAACAAAATAGTGTAAAAAAAAAAAAAAAAAGGTAAAACAAATACCTGTTACAAATTCCTAAAGCTCAATCATAGTCGGGTAACTGTCACATAAAACCAAGCAGAAGATTAAATCCGATGCTAACGCTTGAGAAATACTTAGAAATACGTTGGTAAAAATTGTACATTCAAGTGTTCAGTTGAGTGGGTATTACTAAAGTAAAAGTACTCATTATAGAAAAAACGGCTTCTTTCAGGGTGTTATCAGTGTTACTTCAAGGTGCTGATTGTGTATTATTATTATTATTTTAATCTATATGCACAAGATGATAAAATGTGATATCTTGTCACACAAAATATAGGCTAGAACAAAACTTCAGGAGATATCCTGTTAGTTTTGTTGTGGTAAAATGACAGTTTTGTCATTCTTATTGTCCGTTAACCCTGGTCTACGTCCACGACGTTCCACTTCCAGGATTGCTCAGTTGCTGCCGGATGTCCCTCATTTCAGCTGGATGTCCGTCACCTTCTGCTTTGTTTATGTTGGAATTCTGAACTCCGGTGGATTTATGAGGACTATAGTGAGGCGAAGTCCCTCCCCTTTCCGGTGGACCTCACAGGACCTTAATTCAGAAACAAATATCAACGGTAGTGAACAGGGAGACACAAATTCCATTTTGATCCCATTGGAATTGAGCCATGGATTACAAATATGATGTTTGTCAATTTAAAGCGCCCATATTCTGCTCATTTTCAGGTTCATAATTGTATTTTGAGGTTGTACCAGAATAGGTTTACATGGTTTCATTTTCAAAAAACACCATATTTTTGTTGTTCTGCACATTGCTGCAGATCCTGTTTTCACCCTGTGTGTTTAGGTCTCTGTTTTAGCTCCAGAGTGAGACATCACACTTCTATACTATCTTTGTTGGGGGTCACACATGCTCAGTAGCTCGGTAAGATCCCATCAGCTGATAACTCTTTCTCCAGCTTTGGTCAGTCCAAGGCAGGATCAGCTGGGAGACTTCTTCTAGACGAGGACCACTTGTGGAATACCTGCACAACAGGGACAGGAAGTAGTTCTTTTGGAGATTATGGTGAACTAGTGTGTGCTGACGTTGCATGGGAACCCCCGTATGTAAACGCACTGCTACGCCCTACTATGCCCCGCAACACCCTGCTACGCCCTGAACAGCTACAACTATTATTTCTAGTCATAGTTCCTTTTTCTTTGTTGTTACTATAATTGCCACCGTTTATCATACCAACTGCTATAATTATTATGAATCATAATTCTCTATATCTGGATCTATGTCCCAACCGGCAGCGGCAGATGGCCGCCCACAAAGACCCTGGGTCTGTCTGAAATTTCTGCCCAAATGGAGGTTTTTCCTCGCCACTGTTGCACCAGATGCTTCCTTTTGGGGGAATTGCTGGGTCTTTGTCAATTACAGAGTGTGGTCTAGACCTACTGTATCCGTAAAGTGTCTTGAGACGCGTGAACTCTTGTTACGATTTGATACTATTTAGGTTTGATTATATTTACAGATGCAGACAAATAGAGCAGAACGTGTCTTATTTTATCAGTAATTATGATCAAACAAAAGGTCAAACAAATGCTATGATAGAGAAAGTGTAAAACATCATTAGATAATCTATATATGTATGAACATATTTAACAATATAACATATACAACCAAATGGAAACAGCCCAAGACTGAGCATAACATGTCATGTCACTGAGTCTATCTAGTTATCATTATGGATTTTCCATGTTTTTTAGGAGTTTGCTTGCACTAATGCATGTAAAGAATAAAGCATTAATTTAGTAAGAAAATGAAATATGAAACAAGAATATGCGTATTAGGTAAAAATACATTTTGTTTTCTTTATGTGGCCCCTGGATTGTCTGCTTCAAATAATTCTGGCCCTTGGAACAATGTAGTTGAAGACCCCTGGTCTAGCTTTACTGCTAATGGCACAACATACAGTGGCAGTTGGGTTATAACCATTTTCTGAAGCTTCATGGTTGGTGCTGCGTATATTTTCCTGCTTTTTTGTTCTTCACCAATCACACCTATGATATTTCTTTCAGGGCCAGTGAAAATGTAGAAGGGGCCATCAAAACTCTGATCTCTGGGGATTTTTGTTATGTTGAGCCCCGGTTATGCTACTGTACTGCAATTAATATGAAAGGAGAATATAAACAAGCCATATGGTCCAAGGGTAACTGCAAGCCTCTTCCTCCCTGTCATCTTCATCTGCCTCCTCCTGATCACTCTCTGCCTCTGTCCCCCTTTCTGAATCTGCAGCCTCCTCTTCATCCTTCACAGTCAATTCTTCCTTTCCCCTTTCTCTTTCACTTCTTGCACTACTCAGATTTGTCTTGGCTGGCAGTATCCCCACATTTAGGCTTTAGCTAATATCTCCAGCTAATCTGGCCTTCAAAAGTCAAGCTGTGAAAAGCTCTGGTTATCCTTGTATTACATTACACTGTAGGGCCCTGTAGCTGAACACACATAAAATCAGAAGAGATTTATTACATGCACACACCAGTTATGTTTAGACTAACCTTCTTAATCCCATTGTATTTGTTGTTTTCCCAGTTTGACAGTAAAGGATGTCACCTGGTTTAATTTGTGCAGCCTTATTGCTGTGATATGTGAGAGGAAGTGCATTGTATAGTACTCTTTAACTAATCACATACAAATAATCGGTCTCAGCACGCACTGTGTAGTGCTTTATAACGCCACCGAAACAGCGACCCTCTTAACGTAATGAATTCAAACATGCTAGTTTGTAATATTTTGTATTATGCTGTTCTTGTCTTTACTAAAATCAAAACTAATCAAAGGGCAGAATGCTCTTACAAATCATGAGGGAGCAGTTTGACCCCCCACTCTAGGGCCTCCCCCACCCTCAATTCAAGCGGGATCAAAAAGTTATTTGTCTTTCCCCATTCACTACTGTTTTATATTTTTTTCAGAATTAAGGTCCCATGGCGGTCCACTGGGAGGTGATGCACTTTGGACTTTGCCTATGGCTGCTCGTCAGATCTCTGCAGGGTAAACCCAGACAGCTAGCTAGACTATCTGTCCAATCTGAGGACTATGGTTACCTGGTCCTCAGGTCTCTGCAGGGTAAATCCAGACAGCTAGCTAGACTATCTGTCCAATCTGAGGACTATGGTTACCTGGTCCTCAGATCTCTGCAGGGTAAATCCAGACAGCTAGCTAGACTATCTGTCCAATCTGAGGACTATGGTTACCTGGTCCTCAGATCTCTACAGGGTAAATCCAGACAGCTAGCTAGACTATCTGTCCAATCTGAGGACTATGGTTACCTGCTCCTCAGATCTCTGCAGGGTAAATCCAGACAGCTAGCTAGACTATCTGTCCAATCTGAGTTTTCTGTTGCACGACTAAAACAACCTTTGAACGTACACGTTCCACCTAAACAAGTTCCTGTTTGTCTCCCATCCCGGAATACTGTGTGGACTAGCCAGACCCTCCTCCGCAGCAACCCTAACCCTAGAGCATCAGCCACTAACAGAAAACACCTGGCCGTTGCTCTATCATAATACATACTTTTTACATTTTTATCAAATGTTTTGTGTGTAAAATGAAAGTCAGTATTGCTGTTAAATGAAGTAGAGTAAACGGTACAATGTTTTGCTTAGAGACGTAGAGGAGTAGTATAAAGAAGCAGAAATTGTTACCGAATATTTTTCTGTCAATCGATTTATCAGTTGATCGTTGCAGCTCTTCTTCATACAGTATTATTTATATATAGGGCTGAGCCATATTACGATATTAATCAATATCATGATATGAGACTTGATATTGTCTTAGATTTTGGGTATCGTAATACAGGCGGTGTCTTTTCCTGGTTTTTAAAGCTGAATTACAGTAAAGTGATGCAATTTTCTGAATTTAGTGTTCTAGCTGTTCTATTTCCCTTTACCCATTTAGTCATTATATCCACCTTAACAATGATTATTTATCTAAAACGTAATTGTGTAAATATTTTTTGTGAAAGTGCCAGTTGTCAACCCTACAACATCATTGTAATATCTACATGAAAGGGTATGTGGCCAATATTATCGCCATTATAATATCTCTATATCGCCCATCCCTATTTATATATGTTGAGTATTTCATTGGCAGACGTGTAGCAGCCTAATTATTGCTTGCTGCTGCACAGAGAGAGAAAGAGAGAGACACAAAAAGAAGAGTCGCAGTGCATCTCCTGGCCGAGGCAACAAGCACCGCAGCTGGAGCAAAGACCGGGGGAGTCGCAGCCGAGAGAAGAGAAGCCGCAGCAGAGACCGGAAAAGCCGGGACCGCCGGAGCTCCTCGCGGGACCACAAGAAGCACAGGTCGGTGGCTCAGGAAACCTGTGTGTCATGGGTCCATCCCCATTGGCTGAGACTCCATGTACTGTATTCCTAAATAAGGTCTTGTTGTAGGACTTTTTCACAGCTCACAATTACGCTGTAAATCTATTGGTTGAATGTAACTGAGTACATTTACTCAAGCACTGTACTTAAGGACAAATCCGAGGTACTTATTTGTACTTGAGCCTTTTTTTCTTTTCAGCTTGGATGACTACGAATTAAGATATTTGCATACAAAACCTCTGAAAATCTACAGCTGAAACAATTATTTGAATTAGCCACTGTGTTGATAATTATTGAAGTCATTTTTAATGCAAAAACATTTCATGGTTCCAGCTTCTTAAATGTGAAGATTTGCTGATTTTATTAATGTTAATAATTGTAATGTTATTAGTAATATTGTTGAGGTTTGGACTGCTGGTTGGACAAGACAAACATTGGGAAGGTTTTACTTATGGATATGGGTAATTGTGATGGCTTTTTTAACCATTTTCAGAATTCTTTGAAACCAAACAATAGATTCATAACCTCTTTGCGAAGATTCAATCATGAGATTAGCAGTGGAATCGAAGCATTTAATACTCGACTATTTGGGGTCACCCCTACTTTTTACAGCTCTTTTTTTAGAGAAATCATTTCACGTAAGTTGTTGTCTCTTCTCTGCAGCCACTCTCCAAGGCGTACAAGGAAGAAAAGGACCTGCAAATATTGGGATGTGCCTCCTCCTGGTTTTGAACACATCACACCAATGCAATATAAAGCTATGCAAGGTACCTATAATGTTTGCTTTTTGCTTGCTTAGTCCCTGACTGGCTTACTCCCAGACCTACACCGGCAAGGAGCATTAAAGATTTTCAAATTTCTATTCCTTTGCGGAGACATAAAGCTGAGTACATGGACATCAGCCAATATTTTTAGATTCACTTTCTACTTACACTTACACTTTCCAAGGATATCGTCGAAAAAGGTGTTACTTACAACTTCAGAACTTGCCTGGGAATCATCAAGTTTCCCTCAGTATCAAAGCAATCCAGTGATAGCTGTCTGTATGTCGATGGCTTCACTGCAAACAGGAACTGGTAATAAATCATTGGGCATACTTTTAATGGTGCCTCAAAGGTCCCCTGTATTAGCCCATTGTGGACAATGTTGCAAATGAATGAGCTGGTCGGCTTCGTGGCTATATATTTTAATATGACCTGGGGGTGGCAGTATGTCAGTCAGTACTGGAATTGGGTTGGGTACTGGAGGGTTGCTGGTTCAAGTCCCCATACGGACCATAGTATGGTGGTGGACTGGTAGCTGGAGAGGTACCAGTTCACCTCCTGGTCACTGCCAAGGTGCTCTTGAGCAAAACACCGAACCCCCAAGTGCTTGGGGGCGCCTTTCCATGGGCAGCCCCCCCCCCCACTCTGACATCTCTCCATTTAGTGCATGTGTAGGTACTGACCATGTGTACTTCAGGCCTGTGTGTAATAACAACAGAGTGCAAACATTGTAATTTCTCCTTGCAGAATTAATGAAGTATACATTATTATTATTATTATTATTATTATCATCATCATCATCAATGCCATGAAGTATTTTTTAATTTATCAGATATCTAATCTACTGGATTAGCTGCAATCAGACTGTCCGGTTACTGTCGGGTCATTTTGCCCATGAACAATGTCTCAATTGATTTTCCTGAAAACTAAAATAATAAATGATAATAGATTAAATAAAATAACATATATTGTGCTAGAATATTTAATCCATATCACCCACCCCGAATTTGCAGGCTCTATTAGTACTGAATATATGTTTCGCAATGTTTTATGCAGGTGCTTTCATGGGGAGAAAATGAAGCAAACAAAAGTAAAAGTTGAGTTTGTATACTTTAAAGCAGAGATCTTCAACAGGGGTTCTAAGAGTCAGTGTCACAATTTTGTGAAAGTTTTTGTCAAAACCAATATATCTTAACATGAATCCAACATATTATTAGCACATATAAAAAACATTGATGACAGGCTTACTGGCCTATAGGTAAGGTAGTCACCAAGGTAGCCATCCACAAATACAGTTAATAAGGATTCACTGATTTATAAAATCATGCCAACAATTATTATTTATCGCTTAGTATTCTATGCAATAAAAAGGTATGTATAAAGGCTTTAGGCTGCCCACACATTATAGGCCCATATGCAACTTAATTTTATACAATATAGTAGGGGCTCCGTGTTTTATAGTTGAGGGGTCCTTGGCTCAAAAAAGTCATTAAACTTGTTGATACTAGACTCGAGTTAGAAACCAATTTTACTCACAGCCTAACAAGATTTATCGGAAGTTCCTCGTGTGTTCTCTCCTTCAGCGGCCGGGCAGATACCAACGATAGCTCTGCTGGCGACGTCCACCACCACTGGAGTGGCTGCAGCTCCAACACAAGTGCCCATAGTTGGCAGTCAGATGACGAGACAAGCCAGACGCCTATATGTTGGAAATATTCCCTTTGGAGTAACTGAGGTAATGTCTCTCTTGTTCCTCTTTTCTTTTGACTTCCTGTTTATTCTGTGATATTTATACCAAACACGGATATATGCTCATGTTGATTCCAGCCATGCTGTTTGTTGTCTTCCTCTTCAGGAGTCCATGGCGGAGTTCTTCAACGCTCAGATGAGGCTTGCAGGACTTTCACAAGCCCCAAGCAACCCTGTACTCGCTGTGCAGATTAATCAGGATAAAAACTTTGCTTTCCTAGAGGTACGTGCTGTGGTGTATGCTATTATACCGTATTATATTATATTGATTGATATTCCTGCTGCTACCTTTTTTTTATAAAGTCTGTATTCAAAAAAATAGTTTGACATTTTTGAAATAAACTTATTCTCTTTTTGACGATTCTCTTTAACACTCTCATGTTTGTCTGTTAAATACTAGCCAGTTAGCTTAGCTTAGCATAAAGACTGGAACCAGTGGGAAACAGCTACATGTAGGCTGGCTCTGTCCAAAGGTAAAAAAAAATCCACCTATCTCTAACAAATTAACATCTTTTATATCTTGTTTGTTTAATCTGTATAAGAACTAAAGAAACCTTTAAAGGACTTTATCTGATTTTATAGCTCTTTTATTTCACAGACACAACACACAACCACAACCTTTTTACACTTTGTTTTTGTACAATTTATCTGAAAAGCAGACTACAGTCAGTCAGTCATCACATAGCAGTTGGAGCAATAGAACCGTACAAATTAACTATAACGTTAAAAAGCAAAACATGTTGACAGAGTGCTGTGATTACAAAATTTTTTGTTGGATATGTTATTAGCCAATAATAATAATAATAATAATAATAATAATAAAAGTGTATTTATTCATATAAACCAGATATTACAAAGTGGTTTAAAGGAAAATGGTGTACAGCCTTTTTTCTTATTTTTATCTTTAACATATAAACACACACATGTAGACCAATTAGATTCATCTCTAATATGTGGTCCTTTATTTCCAGCGGTAACATTAAGAATTGCCAGATTATTCTGCAAAGTCGTTTTCCTGCATTTTTTTTTTTTTTAATTTCCATTAATAAGATTGTACCTTCTATTTACACTATTGTTATGATAAATGTGAAATGGAAATGTCCTTTGCTCTATAAAGTTTTAGAAAGGAAAAACGGTTGTAAACTGTTGTTTTAAATAATTAATAATAAAATGTAATAACAATAACCCCAGTCCATCATCACCATATCCAGGCATAATAAATGTAACTCATATTGTTTTTTTAAACCTATTATCATCATAGGATTTGATTTGATTTTTTCTTTAAAAAAAAAAAAAAAACAATATAACATGCAGATCTCAAACACTGTTGTTGGGACACCAGAATGCTCAAAATGATTATTCTTTCCAGTTTCGGTCTGTAGATGAGACGACGCAGGCGATGGCCTTCGATGGAATCATTTTTCAGGGTCAATCACTGAAAATTAGACGACCTCACGACTATCGGCCTTTACCTGGCATCTCAGAGCAGCCGGCTTTCCACGTCCCAGGTTTGTTACTAAGTCATATTTTAGAGACCTTACTTTACTCCTTTTCAGCGTAATATTTGTACTCTTGGGGGTCTACTAGAATAGAAACACTCTGTCTGAGCTCTTGGCCCGCCTTCCAGAAATGCCCAGTCTGCAGTTGTGATTGGTCACCCAAATTGAAACAAGCCACTGGGCGGGCTGTGCTTACTCAGGCATTAGAGTTGAAGATCTTTGCCCGAACCTGGTTCAGTCTTAATTTCAATCATTTTACACGGGCTCGGGCCGGACTCGCGCATGCGTGGTGAATGAGCGATCAGGTGATGCGTTTTGATTAGCGCGAAAATGGATGCTGAGGAGGTGAAACAGAGGCTGTCCTCTGGCAATTACGTTTTGGTTGCACTGGCAAAGAACGTTTTTTTTTAATAAAATTTATAAATGACTCATTCTTGAAAAAAGGCAACAGAAGGTGCATTACAATAATTAGAATAATGTCGGGCTTTAAACGGGTTCACGCTTTTAAAAAGCTGTCAATCAAAATGTACTTGTTGGGCTCGGGCCGAATTCTGTTGGGCTCGGGTCTTGTTGGGCCTAACTTTTAAGACCCGATTACAGCTCTATCAAGCAGCCCCTGTGGGCAGCGTATATGAAAAACTGGCTGCCACGTTTCAGAGCAATGTGTACGATACGTTTTCAGGCAGAAAAAGTGCCGTCCATGGGAGAAAAAGCTCCATTTGGAGTTAAATGTGTTTTTTTGTACTTTAGATAAAAACTATATAACACACTAAAAGATTGGGAAAAATCAAAAAAGCATAATAGGGGCTTTTTAAGTATTGACACATTCTAATATATAATATGAAAAATGTTTTCTTTGCTTGTGGTCTTGCCGTCTGTAGGCGTCGTCTCCACAGTTGTTCCTGATTCCCCCCACAAACTGTTTATAGGAGGCCTGCCGAACTACCTTAACGACGACCAGGTATTTAACTCAAAACAGACTGAACAGGTGCACTTTTATTTTTCTCTCACTTGCTGAGGGTTTTTTGTTGCACTTTAAACATGCTGAAAATATGTTTTACATTTCTTTATGACATGAAAAATCCAAAACTGTGTTGTGGTAGAGAGACAACCGAAGTCTTAAAAAAAAAAAAAAAAGTCAAATAAAGCTGAATGTTTATCAGAGCCAGGAACAGAACGTGACCCCAGAGCATAAATACATAAAAAAAAAAAAACCGATTTAACAATTATACAATATAGAGAAATTAGTTCATATTTAATGATTATGTATGAATATGTATCTGATCTTTTAAAGTATTCGCAATGGACAACTTCTACAGATAATTAGCGTTTTATTTAAATAAATGGGTTAAGTGCAGAATGCAAAATTTCTTTTGCTAAAACTAGATTATATTAAATAAACATTAATCATATCCTGTCATAAATCGTATCTGAATATTATAAGGCTTTTTGTGACTGAGTAAACTCCTTATACCTTTCTCATGTTAAGCATACTGATTAAAGAGAGGTAAGCAAAGAATATTTACATAAGAGCCTGAAAAACTGTATTTATTTCTGTGTTATTTAGGCCTGAATGTTGCTCCTAATTCATTTGAGTAAAAAATTGTCAAAGGAAAAGTCCACCTTAAGAAAACGGGATGTTTTATTTTGAAAAGGAGCGTGACTGTAACACATCCTATAGTTCAGTAACTATATGATTAGTTGATTAAATGTTACCATGATAATTAATCACTGAGTTGAAAAGAAAATTTGATTAATTGTTTTTAATTTGTCTCTTATGTGATAACAAACCTTAGTGTCTTAAAGTTTTGGTCGGACAAAATAAGCAATCTGATATAATTATCTTTGGCGTTAGGAAACTGTAATTGTTATTTTTACTAAATTATTTACATTTTAAGGACCAGACCATTGATTGATTAATTGATTGATTGAAAAAAAAAAATATTGGCAGATTAATCGACAATGGAAGTATTTGTTCATTTAAGCCCTGATTGATTAATTGTATAAAACACAAATTCAAGAAATAGTTTCTTTTTAGCTTTAGTGAATTTGTTGCTTTTCAAGGTTTTATATCAATGTGTATTGGTATCTTTGGATTTTGGACAAAATGAAGAGTTTGAAAACATTTTGTGATGGACATTTTTAGAATGTTTTTTTGTATTATTTATTGTACTTTACAGACCAAATATGAATCAGCTTAATTGGCCAAGTATACTGTATGTTAGGGTTGGGCGATATGGTAACTTTTTCTAACTGGCCACCGTCAGCCCAACAACTGGTGATTGCCAGCAGTTGTAGCAAAGTCAAAATGACAAAAACAACAACTGGTAATTTAATGGGCCAATCGTCAATAGCTGATATATTTGTGTAGTATGTGTACATACAAGTAATTTAACTACACACACAGTTCCAGTATAATGAGAAATAGACATACAGCTACAAAAACAAGCTGAACAAATAAACACTATTACATACTAGTAAAAATATATGTATATATAAATATACATACAGTAAAAGTAAACCGTGACCAACAATATACAATGTCAATATACAAGTCAAGTGTTCCTGTAAATTGTAAACCGCATCCGAAATATCAAAAATCCATAAGGTGTAAATCTAAAATATAATACAACGTTGTTATATTTACCAAGTTTTTTTTATTTTCTAAACTCCCAAATATTGATTTAATTATCGGCCTCAAAAATTCGGTATCAGTCGTGCCAAACTTGCAGTCCTACTCTGCACCTCCTAGGACTGAGTCAAATAAATGTAGATGGTTGTAGAAAGGGCTTAAAATCAGGCAGGTTGACAAAAAGTGGGAACACCCAAAAGTCACAAAAAAAAAAATCCAGAAATACATTCAACATTGGAAATAAATCACAACTAAAAGTATGAATATATGGGGGGACTTTTTCTTTGACAATTTAAAAAGTTACAGTAAATATTTGGACAGAAATAGGTTTCACTCACGTCTAATTATTTGAAGGGCTAAACAGTTTCACAGGTCCAACCGCTCTCAGGTGAGCAGACGGTGTAAACGTTACACAGTAAATTTAAAGGGTTAGTTTGAATTTTTTTAAGTGGGGTTGTATGAGCTACTTATCCGTAGTCAGTGTGTCGCCTACAGTAGATAGCGGTCGGCACGCCCTCCAGCAGGTAGCAGTACCCACACGGAAGCTAAGCAGTGTACTGCTGTGGACATGAGGGCAGCAGCTAAATGTATCAATATCAATCAATATTTAGAATATTTGCACCGCTTTACGGTGCTGTCAGGCAGCCATTTTCAGACTCATATAAAAACAGTAATTTTACCTGGCTGAACACGGGAGTTGCTGATCTACCGCTGCCTTGATATTAATGACTTGGGTGAATCTGATCTATCCCTTTTGAAACCCCAGAGTCACACAAAAACACAAACAAACTAACTGATCGAGGCAGTGGTAGACCAGCAATTCCCTTTTCTGTGAGGTAAAATTGGTGTTTTTTTCAAATTAGTCTGGTGGCTTTGAAGAGACCATAGGTAGTGGCTTTAGTTCCCCTTCGTAAAGAGTTCTCTTATGTGTCTTAAATGCCTTTAGCTGCCGTCCCCTGTCCCAGCAGTACATTGCTTAGCTTCCTGTCTGCTTCTCTAAACTGGGGGCATGTCGACCGCCATCTACTGTAGGTAATACACTGACTATGGATATTTACCTCCATAAAACTCCACTTAAGAAAATTCCAACTATCCCTTTAACTGTCCATTCTGCCTTATTTATTTTAACTAGCTTACAGAGCACATGTCGCCTGATGTATATTATTCATTGACCTTTTTTTTTTTTATTTAATACTTGCAGCCACTTGCCACTGCGTTGATACTCACAGCTCTTTCATTTTTGTTCCCCCACTTTGTCCCCAGCTAGGGGCCTGTAAGATCGTTAAGTCTGCGCTCATAATTTGTTCAGTAGTACTCATCTACTGCTGCCATGCCAACATGTAACACAAGGCAAGTAAGACATTCTGGTCCTCACACGGATACTCTCCCAGCCAGCAGGCTCCCTTACTGGCTAGTTTCTGTCTCCCATCATGCTTTTGGAGCGCGTTTACGACCAGGGGATTTTGGGGGTTAAGTCTTGATCATTAGACTTGGGGATGTTGTTGATGGTGGTGGTGGTTTTTTTTTTTTTTCTTTCTTTTTTTTTGTATTTTAATGTAAAGGTAAGAAAACTTGGTAAAGAAATATTGTCTAACTGCCTTTAGCTGGCAAAATACAATAAAAGTCAATCTTTAAATCTAAATAAGACTTTTTATTTTATTTGCACCATTTACCGCTGAGCTTGTCGTAAAAAATAACTTTGAATATGAAATTATTATTGCTCTTTCAGCATAATTTCCATATTTATATCTACACTGTATGTCTCAATAATACTTTAGAAAATCTCAGGAAGTTATTTTGTTGATGCCTCAGATGTAGCTCAGTTCCACATCATCAGCTCTTCACATGTCTTCCCTAAACCCTCAAAAGACATGAATGTTTTTATGCACTGCTGTCTCTTCTTTCTTCTTTTCATAGCAATGCAATATCTGTAAAATAAAAATTGCACAAACAACCAAAGCTAAATCTATTTAAGTGCATACATTTGGTTTCCAATAATCACATACTGTGATGCGACAGTTAGACTTCACTCTGTATCTTTCTGCATGTTCAAGATGAATTATCAGTCTCATATCTCGTCGTCTCACTCTTCTTTGCAGGTAAAGGAGCTCTTGACATCGTTTGGGCCTCTCAAAGCGTTCAATCTTGTGAAGGACAGTGCCACTTCACTGTCAAAAGGTTACGCCTTTTGTGAATACGTAGACGTCAGTGCCACAGACCAGGTAATGGTGTGATCTGGTGTTACCTGTATAAGCTGTGGTGTTTGGTACTTTAAGATCTGTGTTTTCTTTGTCAGGCAGTTGCTGGGCTCAATGGGATGCAACTGGGCGACAAAAAGCTGATAGTCCAAAGGGCAAGTGTGGGAGCTAAAAACGCCAATCCTGTGAGTCCTTTTATCTTCCTTAAAGATCACAGTAGGAATAGCATAGGTGTGACAGTGAGCCTGCATGTACAACAGGGAAATAATCAAAAACCAGAAAAGGTTTATTGCCACGCTAAGTTTGTTGAAGTACGTGGAATTTGCCTTGGTGGTTGGTGCATACATACTCAAACAAACATATTAAACAGAAATAAGAAATAAATAACATATACAGAAACAAACATATACAAAATAGCTGTTTAGCATAAGAAAAGGAGGCTGAATGGATTATGTCCAGAATGCAAAAAATATATATAGTACAAGCAATGGGCTGATCTAGGATGTAGGTTGATGCAAAGTGTAGTGGCTAGATTGGGTGGGGTTAAGACTCAGTGTCAGTGGGGGTCCGGGGCCTTGGTAATGCGGCTGACTGCAGAGGGGAAGAAACTGTTTTTCTGTTGTGAGGTTTTGGTCCTGATGGAGCGCAGCGTCCTGCCACAGGGAAAGGGTTCAAACAGTTTTTTTGCGTTAATTTTTCGACTCTACTCGCCGTTTTTGGTTTTCCGTTATGAAAAAAGTCCCTGGTACCTGCCAACAGGTACTTTTTTTTTGTATCACCTCTGTCGACAACCTGTTCTAAGCGAGCTGAGGCGATACCAAAAGGTGACGTGAAAACCTGCAGACTACTGATTGGTCGGAGAGAATCGTCACTAATCACTGCGTCCTCTTTTCTAGCGACAGACCGTGTGTGTGTGTGTGTGTGTGTGGGTGAAGGGTGGGGGTCCTAAAAAAAAGCCGCCCTTTTTAAATAGTCTAGCCAGCTGTTTTTTTTGTTGCCTCCAGCTTCTTTTGAAATTAAATCTGTCTTCTGGCTGTGGCAACAGCCTCATGCTGAGAATCCGCCTCATGCTGAGAATCCAAAGAAGTGCACCATCTCTGACATGTTGAACTTCTTCAGCTGCAGCAGGAAGTACATCCTCTGCTGGGCTTTTATAACTGGATGATGAAGGAGGGGCCTCCCGCGACAATCTTCTTTGTGTTGGAGTTTTATACTCCGGGCTTTCTGAGGGCTATGGCTGCTCCTCAGATCTCTGCAGGGTAAATCCAGACAGCTAGCTAGACTATCTTTCCAATCTGAGGACTATGGTTACCTGGTCCTCAGATCTCTGCAGGGTAAATCCAGACAGCTAGCTAGACTATCTGTCCAATCTGAGTTTTCTGTTGCACGACTAAAACTACTTTTGAACCACCTTTGTTCCACCAAAACAAGTTCCATCCCAAGGCTGTTTTGCAGAAGCACCAAAATCGGCACTTATGCGATTTTGATTGGTTTAGAGAAATGCCAATAAACCAGAGCACGTTTTTCTCCCATCCCAGATTGCTGTGTGGACTAGCCAGACCCTCTCTGCAGCGCAATTTGAAGCCTTCAGTTCGTATTGATGATTAAAATTATTATTTTACAGTACAGTAGTTATTTGTAAAAAAACGTTTATACAGTACTTTTATTTGCTTGGGCCTGTAAACAGGTTTTGTTCTTTGGTTTCAATGTATTATGGAGTATTTCATCGTATAATAATTGTAAAAAAAAAAGGTTACTACTTCACGGATTTCACCTATCACGGGTTCTTCTTGGAACGTAACCCCCGTGAAAAACGAGGGTTCACTGTACTAGGAAGTCTGTGATCCACTTGCAGGTGGAGTCAGGCACATCCTGGTATTTCCTGTGATTCCTTGTTTCTTTGAGAAAATAACTGTGGAAACCCAGAGTTTTTTAATTAAAATGTTTCCCCAATTAAAGCAAACCATGCTAACAATAATAAACAAACGACAGCGATGACAGAGAAGGAGAAAGAAAGATAGATAGATATTGAGAGTAACCTTCAGGAACAAGCCTGTTGCATTAAGGCTTATTTACATTTCCGTCTTTATTTGTGCTCGTTTTATGAAATCTTACAGATACGGACGAAGTGGAGCAGTACCACCGTAAACCGTGGGGCCAATAGTTCGAGCGAGACACGACCATTGGACACGACAAAGAAATTAGAAATAATAATAGGCGAGTTGGTCAGAAAATGTAATCATCTATACTTACTTTGCCCGGGCACAGGGACAAACCGTTAGTAGAGAACAGCTGGGAGGAGATTGGACGGGAATTAAATGAGAGTTGGACGGAAATCCTTGGCAACGTAAAGGAGGCGTGGGAGTATGTTGGCAGAATTGGACGTGTCTGTTTTCATACGTAAAGACAGCATTAATGAGCCTGTGTGTGTGTGTGTGTGTGTGTGTGTGTGTGTGTACTGAAGTACTTTTGTGAAAAACAAACCGAAGCTGATGTATACAACATCTCCTCCACCCCCAGACCTCCATCATAGAGACCCCTGTGACGCTGCAGGTCCCCGGGCTTCAGAGGCTGCAGAACACTGGCATACCCACGGAGGTGCTGTGCCTTCTCAACATGGTGATGCCCGAGGAGCTGGTGGACGACGACGACTACGAGGAGATCTTGGAAGACATCCGCGAGGAGTGCTGCAAGTACGGCAGCGTCCGCTCCATCGAGATCCCCCGACCCGTCGCCGGTGTGGAAGTCCCCGGCTGTGGAAAGGTACAAGTTTGGACTTCATTGTTTTCACAAAACACAGATTATGTTAAGATTAAGTACACAAAGCCAGTTGTTATTGGCCTTTGATTTAAACTCTGGAAAAACATAGTGGACAATGTCAAAGTTCTGCTTAATTACACACCAACAACAGTTCCCGAATAAAGTAATATGTGCAGTAAAATTATATACCATATTTCCTCAAATAAAAACCGGTGCTCAAATGAACGCCAGGCCTCTGATTGTGGCCGGGTGTCGTGGTCAACATGGATAAATAAAGGGAAAAATGAGTGTGGATAATCTCCTAAATGCCTTTCCCTTAATGTGCATTCAAGTTTATCATAATGTACATTCCTACCAATTTTATTTGACAGAGTATTCATGCTTTGTTTTTCTGGATTACGGAATTGGTACTCATGTAAAGTATTATGTATGTGTTTCTCAGCCAAGTGCAGTTTGTAGTAACATACAGGTGCCAATAGATGGCGGTAGCTGCATTAGATGTAACACGGGTCTTATATAGTGCAAGTGACGGACTTTTCAACAACTTGAAACGAACGAACTTAAGGAGTATTCTGGCACCAAATTGCTTTGTCGCCCTTCTGGCTGTGGTCGCATGGTAATATTTTGCAAATGTTTCTTAAAAAATAAATGCTCTCTATCCACTGGAACTATGGCTTTTAATTTAAAACAGTTTATTTAAAACAGTTATACTTATCAAATAGAAATAAAGGCCTGCCTCTAAGAAAAGCCTGCTTCAAATAAAAGCCAGGTACCTTCTGCAGTTCAGGTAAATAAAGGCCCCAGCTTTTATTTGAGGAATTACGGTAATATAGGCCATGGCAAGTCAAAAATCTGCTAGCAACCACAGGTCCTAGCATTTGTGTCTTTGTGAAGCTAGAAATGTCTGCTCAGTTAACATTTCTATTGTCATTTAAAGCAAGTGCTAATAGAGTTTTCAAAGCAAAATGGTTCTGCTATTGTGTACGTTTTACAAACATTACAAGTTCATATTGTGTTCTTTTTTATAAACCGGTAGCTTTCATGACAACGTTTGGGACTGTCTCATTTATTGCATGGGACACAGTCCTAGATGTACAGTGGCTTGAGGAAGTGTACACACCCATGCTAAAGTTAATTTAAAAAGAGGAATCAAAAAAAATGCCTTAATTCAATAATAATTAGGAAAATCCAAACTTTCAAGGACACCAATTTTCTTTGTAAATGAATAATATATTGTAAATAAATAAATGTTCTTCCTTAAAATACAGGGGGCATAAGTATACACACCCCAAGGGGCCAAGGGATCTTTATCAGGATGCACAGTATCCTGATCCATGAAATAACTGGCCTTTAAAAATAAAAATGTGCCTGCCTCTATGGGAATTTAACATTATTCGCAAAGATAATTGGTGTCCTTAAAAGGTTAGATTTTCCTAAATATTTTGAATTAAGGCATTAAGATCAATTTCCAAAAGATGTTGTTTTTATTCCTCTTTTTAATCAACTTTAGCCTGGGTGTGTAAACTGTATCTCCTGGAAAGCTTCTGTGTGCTTTAACCCTCATGTTGTCCTCTGGTCAAATCGACCCATTTTCCTATATCAATGTTGTTTTTAACTACCCAATTGATGATTGATTCCACACAACGCTCTTTGGGGTCATTTTGATGGGTAATGTTGCTTTTATGCTTTTCTAACTCAAACGTAAGGTATAATTTCCTTATTTATTGACAATAAATTCCAAAAATAACTGTAGTGAAAGTGACAAACATTGAAAAAAAGCATCAAAAGTGTTGAAAAAAGGGACAAAAACGTAAGAAAAAGTTAAAAACATCAATAAAAAGCATCAACAAAATTGATGATTCTCAATTTTGACGGGGAGACACCACAAGGTTTAAGGGAGGTGGGGAAGTTAGCTCACTTGGAACCTCGATTGAGGTAGTACTAAAAAAAAAAGTACCTGTTGGCAGGTACCAGGAACTTTTTTTCATAATATAAAACCCAAAAAGGTGAGTCGAGTAGATACCATGCAGTGGAAAAATGCCAAACAACATAATGTGTCATACCAACCAGTTAGTTTCCATCCTTGAAGTGTTTTCTCTTGTGAAACCTTTCTAAGTCTTTTTTTTTTTTTCTTGAAGAAAGTTAAACTGAAAAGAAATACTAATCCACCTATCCTTCCTTCCTTCTTAACTCCACACATCCACCGGGCTGCCAGACATAGAAACACTACACATAATAAACATGTAAAGAAGTCAGTTTGCTTTAATGGAGGAGTGAAGGAACTAGAAAATATTAACATTAAAGAAGCTGCAATTAGAGAATTTTTACTAACATTCATAAAAAATAACTATTGATCGATTGTCACAATAGTTTGCGATTAATGTAAAAGCTGACAATCTTTGCAGCGCTGCATGTTTCTCACAGACAAGTTCAGGGAAGGGGTGGGGAAGTTAACCATAGGTGTATTTGTCAAAATCTCACTTTTGTGTCACTTGTTTTTGAGTGTGGAGTCAGAATCAGTACCAGGGAGAAGCACCAGTGTGCATTTTCAGCCCTCAATGGCAGTAATGAGCCCATTATAATTAGGGGTGAGGGGGAAAAAATCGATACAGCATAGTATCGCAATATTTTTAGCGACAATACTGCATCAATACACACGCGCCAAGTATCAATCTTTATTATATATGTGTTGTTCAGTTTGTCTGCTTGACAATCCCATTTTGCAGAAACAAACAGAAGCGAGAAATGGATCTTTTTTTAAATTAGGAGTTGGAAAAAAGGTTATAAATTGCAGTATATCGCAGAAAATTGCTATCCGTTTATAATATCGTATCGTGGCATAAGTATCGAGATGATATGGTATCGTGATGGTATCGGGAGGCGCCTGGTGATTCCCACCCCGAATTATAATGAGCCGAAGAAAATGCCACACTGAAAACTTACACGGCCAAGCGAGCCAGAGATGAATGCTTTATTGTTTTGTCGCACCACGTTTTAATTTTACAGAAGGCGAGAAGAAATAAGACTTCAAGGATGAAGACAAACTGGTTGGTTTGACAAATGTCGGTCGGGTGAAGTTTCCCACCTCCAGTAAAGAGCAGAGACAGACGCTTCTCTAACACTTTCTTTGGGAAACATCCAAGACTGAGACACACATTTTGTGGACACACCCAATGTTTGACACGCATGTAAAGAAGCTGTGAACGAGTGTAATATCTGAGATCCTCCTCATCTTCATGCCGTTTTTTCCTCCAGATCTTTGTGGAGTACGTTTCTGCTGCAGACTGTCAGAAAGCCATGCAAGCTCTCACCGGCCGCAAGTTCGCCAACAGAGTGGTGGTCACCAAATACTACGATCCAGACATGTATCACAGACACGAGTTTTGAAAGTACAGGCGAGTCCTCCTTTTCGGTTTGTGAGCTCGGGTTGAGTTCAGTCCTGTTTCTTTACTCTTCTGAATGTTGTGAACGCGTCCAAGAAAAGACTTGTTTTATGACATCATCTACTTAACAAACTGGACTGCAGTGTGTGTGTTTCCTCATTGAATATCTAACTCCCAGCTTTAGCTTTAACACCCACACCGTGAACTGATCTCATTCTGAATTTCAAAAATATTGTAGTGTCCATTACATTGGTAGAAGAATGAATGTGACATGTATCTAACCTAAACTAAACCTAAACTAAACTGCCTGACAATGCCAGAGTAGCTGTCTTATCGAGTATGCACTATGTGAGAAAAAAAACTGTCAATTGTGAAGATTTCCCTCCTGAGCACAAACATTAATTTCTCTGTTTTAGATTTGATTAGCCACTGTAAATGATGTGGCTATGAGACAAAAAAAAGTTTTTATTTCTTTATTTTTCCAAAGTAATATTTTCATCTATACCCCACACATTAATGTCCATTAATATGGATGATGCTATTATCTCCACTGCTTACTTTTTGTCGTCAAAACGGCCTCAAATATTGCAAATAGGAAATATTAACATCTAAAAGATAATTATATTAATCGGCCATGTACACTAGAAGCTACGTGACTTGTGCCAAATATGTTCATTTTCTTAATTGTAAATGTTGGATCTCTTAATACACCCACGGGCAGCGTGCGCTCTCTTTAGGTATATTGAATCTTACCTCATAATACATTGGTTAGTCCGGAAATCTTTTTTTTTTTGACATAGCAACATTAACTAAGGGGGCGGGGCTTAATTAATGTTGTGTCCATCTAACAACAGTCCACAATTAGTTGTCAACATGAGAAAATCAAAATCAATCTCTTAATGGTCTCATTGGAAAAAAAACAAAGCAGATTATGCAAATATTAAGAAATGCACCTTTGTGTTTTGTAGATGGCACACTACATTTTTTTTAAGCTTTATTGTTTGTTTGATCTGTTGAAAAAAAAAAAGGCATTATAATAATTTAAAAAAATGTAATAACTTTTATCTGCTTGACAAACAATTTTGTCCTACATTGGGATGTGAGAAAATATGCATTTTAATGTCAACTGGTTTGCACATATACAGCAAACAATACGCTCTGTTTCAAAGTAAACAAATTGTATTTTAGTGTAATAGTAAGTTTAACATATCAACTTCTAATAAACAGCCACTGTATTTTATATGTTTTTGGATGGCCAAACATTTAAAAACACTTTGAGTTGGTACGATCCCTGCCACTGCCATGCCTTGAATAAATGCTTGCCTCCACTGTCTGCCTGCCTGTGTGGGCGTCTTTCTTTGGCATTACTTGATTGCATCAGCTGTAAGTGGAAATAAATATACTGTATTCAGTGGGGGGAAATAATACAAATACAATAATAATAGGGTAGTTACTCTTTTTCAGAAGGGCAGTTACTCTTTTTCAGAAGGGCAGTCACTCTTTTTCAGAAGGGCAGTCACTCTTTTTCAGAAGGGCAGTTACTCTTTTCAGAAGGGCAGTTACTCTTTTCAGAAGGGTAGTTACCCTTTTTTTAGAAGGGCAGTTACTCTTTTCAGAAGGGCAGTTGCTCTTCTTCAGAAGGGCAGTCACTCTTTTTCAGAAGGGTAGTTACCCTTTTTCAGAAGGGTAGTTACTCTTTTCAGAAGGGTAGTTACCTTTTTTTAGAAGGGTAGTTACTCTTTTCAGAAGGGTAGTTACCTTTTTTTAGAAGGGTAGTTACTCTTTTCAGAAGGGTAGTTACTCTTTTCAGAAGGGCAGTCACTCTTTTTCAGAAGGGCAGTTACTCTTTTTCAGAAGGGCAGTTACCCTTTTTCAGAAGGGCAGTCACTCTTTTTCAGAAGGGCAGTTACTCTTTTTCAGAAGGGTAGTTACTCTTTTTCAGAAGGGTAGTTACTCTTTTCAGAAGGGCAGTCACCTTTTTTTCAGAAGGGTCGTTACTCTTTTTTTAGAAGGGTAGTTACCCTTTTTCAGAAGGGTAGTTACTCTTTTCAGAAGGGTAGTTACCCTTTTTCAGAAGGGTCGTTACTCTTTTTTAGAAGGGTAGTTACCCTTTTTCAGAAGGGTAGTTACTCTTTTCAGAAGGGTAGTTACCTTTTTTTAGAAGGGTAGTTACTCTTTTTCAGAAGGGTAGTTACTCTTTTCAGAAGGGCAGTCACTCTTTTTCAGAAGGGCAGTTACTCTTTTTCAGAAGGGCAGTTACTCTTTTTCAGAAGGGCAGTCACTCTTTTTCAGAAAGGCAGTTACTCTTTTTCAGAAGGGTAGTTACTCTTTTTCAGAAGGGTAGTTACTCTTTTCAGAAGGGCAGTCACCTTTTTTTCAGAAGGGTCGTTACTCTTTTTTTAGAAGGGTAGTTACCCTTTTTCAGAAGGGTAGTTACTCTTTTCAGAAGGGTAGTTACCCTTTTTCAGAAGGGTAGTTACTCTTTTCAGAAGGGTAGTTACCCTTTTTCAGAAGGGTAGTTACTCTTTTCAGAAGGGTAGTTACCTTTTTTTTAGAAGGGTAGTTACTCTTTTTCAGAAGGGTCGTTACTCTTTTTTTAGAAGGGTAGTTACTCTTTTTCAGAAGGGTCGTTACTCTTTTTTTAGAAGGGTAGTTACTCTTTTTCAGAAGGGTAGTTACTCTTTTTCAGAAGGGTAGTTACTCTTTTTCAGAAGGGTCGTTACTCTTTTTTTAGAAGGGTAGTTACTCTTTTCAAAAGGGTAGCTACCCTTTTTCAGAATGGTAGTTACTATTTTCAAAAAGGTAGTTTTTTTTTCAGAAGGGTAGTGACTCTTTTTCAGATAGTAAGTTACTGTTTTTCAGAAAGGTTTTTTTTGTGTACTAATTTTAATCAGTATTGTTGTCATACGTTTTATTTTGAAAGATTTTACTGGAATTAAGGATTTTTGTAGTTACTGCAACACATATTTTGATATGTCGCCATGACAGTGTTATCGGTAATATTTGTATAAAAATGGTTCATGTCAATAAGTACAAGTCAATGCTAGTGTGATTATTACAAATTGCAACAGTAACCGTATTTGTAAATCCTGTATCAATACTAACCAATTATTTTCAAAATGTTATTGTTGTGGATGCCGGGTTAACCAATACATACTACTTTTGGAAAGTTTTGTCTACTGACATTTACAAACTTTGCTGCCAGTGTAATATTAAAAAAATGCTTTTGGTTGTTTAATTTTGAAAGGTTTTACCGGATGTGATAATATGTCTGTTACAATTGGCTTTAGTGCTTTAAATAAGAGTCCACTGCCCTCCGGTGGCCACAGTGAAAAGCTGCAAAACATCATTATTTGTGGCTAACAGTGAGTGTTAATCAATCGATATGTACATATATTTATGGTGCGTTTATTACAAATAACAAGAATAACAATATTTGTAAAAGAAATTTAAAAAAATAACGCCTAACATGCCTGCATGTGGAATATGTTTTCACTGCCTTCCAGTGGTCATATTGAGGAAAAGTTCTTCCAGGCATTACATGAAAGTCAGATACAATAGCATAATAACTATAAGTGACTGAACTACTGCAATCAGAAATTAATAAAATTAATTGTAATGGAATGATTTTCCCACAGTGTTACAGTTAGACTTCACATTATAGTATTATAGATATTTATTCTCACTATCGATCTTAAGGAGTATTAATATGGTTATTAATAGGCATCTTATTACAAATATTAGTAGTATTGTCACTTATAATATACATGTTTCATCACCATATGAACCTCAGCATTATACAATGTCTAACAATAAACAGCCCTGCAGTAAATACTGTTTGTTGCCCTTTAGTGGTTGCAGTGAGAAACTGCAACACTATATTTAACCTGAGGCTAGTCTCACATTGTAATTATGTATTGGTAAAACTAAAAGCTAGAATGATACCTTATTTGATAACATGACAAATACAATTGATTGGTATTAATGCAGTACAGTAACTAACTGGGGGGAGAATGTATTGTTTGTTTACTGAATATGACAAGAGTTCCTGCTTTCAGTTTTACCCTAGTAGTTTATTTTTGAGCTAATGTTATCTTCATAAATCAATACCAATCAATCTTTTTGAGCTGATTATCTTTGTAAAACAAAACATGTCAGCTTTACAAGGTTTTTATTTTATTTATTGCTGTACTATGCATTTTGTTTGTTGTTTTACCTCATTATATATATTGTATATCCCATACCTTATTATACGATATCATACTATAATATGTTAATATGTTTATTATATGATTTGCATTATATCTGAGTATAAATACTTCTACTTTTATATAGTATTCTTGTGTAGCTGTCATAGTAGATGTCACTTCACTTTAGACAGTATTGCAGTATAAGTACTGTTTTTGTCAGTGTGTTGGGTACACTATGCTTGCCTTTTTTAAATTTTGAGTTGAATTGCTGTTGTATAGGTTAAATTTTTTTCATATCTATTCTCATTTTATACACCTCTAATTATTTATGTTCTAATTTTCTCTATTTATCTGTAGGTTTTTTTTAGTCATTGTGCTGCTGCAACACCGGAATTTACACTCTGAGTCAATAAAAGACTATCTTATCTTATTTTCTTTTGAACATATTGGTCATGTTATTGTTTGCTTGCTGTATATCGTTTTATAGATCGTATTTAAATTGTATTAAAGCAAAAGCAAAACTGTTGATTTTATTTTGTAGGATGTGACCGGATGTTGTTTGGTAATAACGCGTCAAATGACATTTCCATGACGACAGAGACACAAGCTCCGTGTTTGACAGATGTTCGTGTTCGGGATCAACCGCTTCATTCAAAGCCGAGAACCGGAGGAGGGAGAACGGACTGTGTTTGGATTACTCGCCGGCAAAGGACTGAAACATGTCGGGAGAAAAGGCAACGAGCCCCTGTAACAAATTCCAAGCCAACATTTTTAACAAAAGTAAATGTCAAAACTGCTTCAAGTCCCGGGAGCTGCATTTGTTGACCGACCATGACATGGAGCAGGTAGCGTTAACGTTTAACTTTTTGTTCATGTGTTAAAGTGACTGTTAGTTCATTTTAAGAGTGAATTATGGTCTACATGCATATGTCCTGAAATTATTAATAGAAAAAACCCATTTTTTTCACATCAAGAAAACACCTTTTATGAATATTCGACGTAGTGGTCAGCTCTTTTTTTGTTTTTTTGTTACTAGGATCCTAAAATGACCGGATGTCAACGTTAGCTAACGCTAGCTAGCTAGTTTTCTTAACGGTAAAATAATGGATTGTGAACCCAGCATTGTTTTGAAGTCTGAAAACAGACAAATATAAAACGTCAACATGTAAAAAATTTTTAAAAAAAATTAAAAAAAGCTTAATTGTAGCTATCTGCAAGTATGTAAGCCTACTCCTATCTGTTAAATGTTAGTTAAATGTGTAAAATCTTTGGTTAAATTAGAGACTGTACGGAAATGCAGGGGAGGTCAGGTGTGTTTGTTTTTAATTTATATATAATTTTTATTTTTAATAGAAAAAACCTGAATAAAATAGCTGCAAATGATGGTTCTGGAGTGCACAGTGGTTCATAAAGGACCACAAATCGTGTTCCAGGTTATTAGGGATTTATTATTGCACTTATAGTATTACTACCAATTGTCATTTTCTTTATTATAGCAAATGATCAAATAAAATGTCTCATATAAGTAAAACCTTTTCATAATTGCTGTCAATTTTTTTCCATTGAAGTTGGGATGTTGTGTGGAACAATACAGTGATTTGCAAATCTTTTTCCAACCTATATTCAATTGAACACACTACAAATACAAGATATTTAATGTTCAAACTTGTAAACTGTATTGATGTTTGTTTTTTTGTTGCAAATCTTCACTCATTTTGAATTTGATGCCTATTTAGGCCTGTACGTTTTGCACAACATCCCAACTTTATTGGAATTGGGGTTTTGTAGAAAAGTTAGCATTTTACTGGACATATGACAAAACAATTAATCAAATGTCCAAATTATACATCCACATTTCTGGTGAAACATGTCAGCAGAACGGACTTCCATTTATTTGGTGCTCCCAAAAAGTGCCAATGAACCTGCTCACCGCCTCTGAAAACAGTGTTCCTGTAGGTCTGTCACGTGGAGGTGATGTAAAGAGACGATCATGACGGCTTCCTGCATGCCTCACATTGTTAAAATATGTTATTACTCTCTGTCCCCCTGCTTGGTTTCACTGTGCCCTGTAATTTCAGCGCTATAGCTCAACCTGCGAACACTACACATGGTATTAAGTCACTCTGCTCACAGAGAAAACAAGCTATTTTGTGGACTGTTTTTAACATATTGTAAAATATTACATTCTGTGTGTATATTGCTTTTATAGAAAAGTCAGCAGTATTACAGCACTGACAGCTTCTAGCTTGTAGAGCTGGAACAAGAAGGTGATAAATCGATGAGTCAACTAAAAACAATAATGAAAGTAATCATTAGTTGCAGCCCAGATTGCTGAACAAGATGATACTTTATTTAGCCACCCAAAGAGATTTTGTCCCACCTGAAAAGAAATGTTTTTTTGTTTTTGTATATCTTACTTTAAGATTTAAGGGGTCCGGAGTTAATAGTGTGGAGTGATTGAAAAGTTTGCCACAAAGGTGCATTCATGTTCTGTCATATAAATTAGAAAGGTGGCTTGGCTTTTAGCGCTTAAATGCAGTTAAAAACAGTTTTGCAAGTGTTGGATGTACATTTTAATACAGTATGTAGCTGCGCAGCAAATAATTATTTTCATTGTTGATTAATCTGAAGGTCTTTTACACGTCATAAAATAATAAAAAAAGGAAATGCCTCACACAGTTTCGTATACCGAACAGGGACGTCCACAAATGTTTTGTTTTTATAGCTTGGCTGATACTAATATCAGTATGTGATATTTTAAAACATCTTTTTTTCATAAACATACCATAATAAACACTTTTAAGACAGATCCCTATATATTTCTTTTTTTTCTAAACTATGTGAATGTGAAATAAACTTAAAACGTTTCTTTATAACAAGCTATGAACTAATATCTGCAGATGTATCAACTTGGGCGATTTATTAGTCTAGCTCTAATTGTGTTTGCAGTCCATCAGTCCAACACCTAAAGGTGATTAATTAAAGTATTTCGTTTACTATCAAGACAAAGGACAAGCATGACATCCTCACATTTGAGAAGCAAGAACTAAGGAACAAAAAAAAATGACTATGACAAGCAATGGATTATATAAACAGATGCTAATTCAATTGAATAATCCATCAATCGCCAAATGTTTTTAGCTCTACACACCAGTCAGGTGATCACAGCCAGTGCTTCAACACCTTAGAGGCGATCCGAATGCTAACTCCACTTTCCCCCGTGACTTGCAGGCAAAACCCATCTATGCAGGCTGGCTGTGTTTGGCTCCAGAGGGGACAGATTTTGACAATCCGATGCAGAGGTCAAGGGTAAGACACGAGCAAAACTGAGCTGAAATACACACTTTTATTTTCTAGTTCTTTATTGTGACCCTCAAAGAAAAATGGTGCTGTGGTGATTTGATTCGTTGTGTCTTAATGTCAGAAATGGCAGCGGCGCTTCTTTATCCTGTACGAAGACGGCAGCCTGAGCTTCGCCCTGGATGAACTGGTGAGAAACTGCTCTGACACATATATACACAACGCAGCAGTATACAGCAAACCCTGATCTGCACATCTGCATTTACAGTAATGTCGGGATCAAGCAGGCATCTTTAGGCCAGATGTCGCGTGCAGAACCACAGCAGATCATTTAGGCTTAGTCTGTCCTCTAATGCACACATCCCCCCCCCATCTCTCTGTGATCCCCTCAAATCTCTTTCATTGCACACTTAACACCACAAACTACTCTCTGTTTAACTGTCAGTCATCTGCGTTCTGGTGATCAGTCCTTTCAGTAAGCCAGATTCTGTAACTGACTCTCTAACCTCTCCTCCGATTCCCCTCCAGCCGAGCACTTTGCCACAGGGGACAGTGAACATGAATCTGTGTGCAGACGTCACTGATGCAGAGCCCAGGACGGGACAGAGAAATGCACTTTGCATCGCCACGCCGGAGCAGGAAATATACATTCGTGGTGACAATAAAGAGATCATTAATGGGTTGGTATAAAACTGTAGAGAAATTACAGGAGCGGTAATTAATAAGGTTTCCCTGTAACTAATGCATTGTCTCGGCTGGTTCTATCTTTGTTTCCCAGGTGGAGTGAACAGCTTGTGGTCTATCTACAGACTAACAAGCAAAATCAGAAGAAAAAACGCAAAGTGGAACCTGTTGCCTCGCAGGTAGCAAAGCAAATGTCCATCATATGCTTCTGTACACAATTGAGCACACATTGTAGTTTTTCCATCGGCTGTAGGGCCAAATGATTACTCAGCGATCTACCGGTCTGATTGCTATCGAATTCAACATAGATAATGTCCTCAGAGGATGAATCTTGATGTTTTTGGCGACCCCTAACCTTGCATCTTGGATCACTAAAGTTTTTACAATTCACACTGAGGGGAACATGAATATCTGTTCTAAATTCCATGGCTATCCATACTATAGTTATTGAGACATTTCACCCTAAACTAAAAAACTCAGAGGATTACTAAAATCTGTAGGATTCATTCCCTGGGCACCACAAATGTATGTTAAAATTACATTGCATTCCATTAGTGGTGGAAGAAGTATTCAGGTCCTTAAGTAAAAGTACCACACTCTACCACCACACTGTAAAAATACTGTGTTACAAGTAAAAGTCCTGCATTGCAAATGTTACTTAGAAGGTGCTCTAAGCGATGTTGAGTGACATTACTTCTTGTTGATGTTCAAAGTATTTTCAAACAAAACGAGGCTAGTTCCCCCATCCCTCCTCCTCATCCCGTCCCCTCTCCCTCCCTTCTGCGCACTAACCCCCACCCCCGACCCCCAAATCCTTCTTGTTGGTTATTGGCTGGAACGCTGGAACACTGTTTGTGTATGCTTCCTGGTGCAGGTTGGCCAGTTTATTTTTGTTGCCGTTTGTAGACCCTGGGCTGTCTACTGAGACTACGTTCTGGGGACAGGCAGCTAGCAGATAGTGAGGAGATGTTTTTTACAGTGTGTTCAGGGTACAGGCAGCTAGCAGATAGCGAGGAGATGTTTTTTACAGTGTGTTCAGGGGACAGGCAGCTAGCAGATAGCGAGGAGATGTTTTTTACAGTGTGTTCTGGGACAGGCAGCTAGCAGATAGTGAGGAGATGTTTTTTACAGTGTGTTCAGGGGACAGGCAGCTAGCAGATAGTGAGGAGATGTTTTTTACAGTGTGTTCTGGGGACAGGCAGCTAGCAGATAGTGAGGAGATGTTTTTTACAGTGTGTTCTGGGGACAGGCAGCTAGCTGATAGTGAGATGTTTTTACAGTGTGTTCTGGGGACAGGCAGCTAGCAGATAGTGAGATGTTTTTTACAGTGTGTTCAGGGGACAGGCAGCTAGCAGATAGCGAGGAGATGTTTTTTACAGTGTGTTCTGGGGACAGGCAGCTAGCAGATAGTGAGGAAATGTTTTTTACAGTGTGATCAGGGGACAGGCAGCTAGCAGATAGCGAGGAGATGTTTTTTACAGTGTGTTCAGGGGACAGGCAGCTAGCAGATAGTGAGGAGATGTTTTTTACAGTGTGTTCAGGGGACAGGCAGCTAGCAGATAGTGAGGAGATGTTTTTTACAGTGTGTTCTGGGACAGGCAGCTAGCAGATAGTGAGGAGATGTTTTTTACAGTGTGTTCTGGGACAGGCAGCTAGCAGATAGTGAGGAGATGTTTTTTACAGTGTGTTCTGGGGACAGGCAGCTAGCAGATAGTGAGGAGATGTTTTTTACAGTGTGTTCTGGGGACAGGCAGCTAGCTGATAGTGAGATGTTTTTACAGTGTGTTCTGGGGACAGGCAGCTAGCAGATAGTGAGATGTTTTTTACAGTGTGTTCAGGGGACAGGCAGCTAGCAGATAGCGAGGAGATGTTTTTTACAGTGTGTTCTGGGGACAGGCAGCTAGCAGATAGTGAGGAGATGTTTTTTACAGTGTGTTCAGGGGACAGGCAGCTAGCAGATAGCGAGGAGATGTTTTTTACAGTGTGTTCAGGGGACAGGCAGCTAGCAGATAGTGAGGAGATGTTTTTTACAGTGTGTTCAGGGGACAGGCAGCTAGCAGATAGTGAGGAGATGTTTTTTACAGTGTGTTCTGGGGACAGGCAGCTAGCAGATAGTGAGGAGATGTTTTTTACAGTGTGTTCTGGGGACAGGCAGCTAGCAGATAGTGAGGAGATGTTTTTTACAGTGTGTTCTGGGACAGGCAGCTAGCAGATAGTGAGGAGATGTTTTTTACAGTGTGTTCAGGGGACAGGCAGCTAGCAGATAGTGAGGAGATGTTTTTTACAGTGTGTTCTGGGGACAGGCAGCTAGCTGATAGTGAGATGTTTTTACAGTGTGTTCTGGGGACAGGCAGCTAGCAGATAGTGAGATGTTTTTTACAGTGTGTTCAGGGGACAGGCAGCTAGCAGATAGCGAGGAGATGTTTTTTACAGTGTGTTCTGGGGACAGGCAGCTAGCAGATAGTGAGGAGATGTTTTTTACAGTGTGTTCAGGGGACAGGCAGCTAGCAGATAGCGAGGAGATGTTTTTTACAGTGTGTTCAGGGGACAGGCAGCTAGCAGATAGTGAGGAGATGTTTTTTACAGTGTGTTCAGGGGACAGGCAGCTAGCAGATAGTGAGGAGATGTTTTTTACAGTGTGTTCAGGGGACAGGCAGCTAGCAGATAGTGAGGAGATGTTTTTTACAGTGTGTTCTGGGGACAGGCAGCTAGCAGATAGTGAGGAGATGTTTTTTACAGTGTGTTCTGGGGACAGGCAGCTAGCTGATAGTGAGATGTTTTTACAGTGTGTTCTGGGGACAGGCAGCTAGCAGATAGTGAGATGTTTTTTACAGTGTGTTCAGGGGACAGGCAGCTAGCAGATAGCGAGGAGATGTTTTTTACAGTGTGTTCTGGGGACAGGCAGCTAGCAGATAGTGAGGAGATGTTTTTTACAGTGTGTTCAGGGGACAGGCAGCTAGCAGATAGCGAGGAGATGTTTTTTACAGTGTGTTCAGGGGACAGGCAGCTAGCAGATAGTGAGGAGATGTTTTTTACAGTGTGTTCAGGGGACAGGCAGCTAGCAGATAGTGAGGAGATGTTTTTTACAGTGTGTTCTGGGACAGGCAGCTAGCAGATAGTGAGGAGATGTTTTTTACAGTGTGTTCAGGGGACAGGCAGCTAGCAGATAGTGAGGAGATGTTTTTTACAGTGTGTTCTGGGGACAGGCAGCTAGCTGATAGTGAGATGTTTTTACAGTGTGTTCTGGGGACAGGCAGCTAGCAGATAGTGAGATGTTTTTTACAGTGTGTTCAGGGGACAGGCAGCTAGCAGATAGTGAGGAGATGTTTTTACAGTGTGTTCTGGGGACAGGCAGCTAGCAGATAGTGAGGAGATGTTTTTACAGTGTGTTCAGGGGACAGGCAGCTAGCAGATAGAGGAGATGTTTTTACAGTGTGTTCAGGGCAGGCAGCTAGCAGATAGTGAGGAGATGTTTTTACAGTGTGTTCAGGGGACAGGCAGCTAGCAGATAGTGAGGAGATGTTTTTTACAGTGTGTTCAGGGGACAGGCAGCTAGCAGATAGTGAGGAGATGTTTTTTACAGTGTGTTCTGGGGACAGGCAGCTAGCAGATAGTGAGGAGATGTTTTTTACAGTGTGTTCTGGGGACAGGCAGCTAGCTGATAGTGAGATGTTTTTACAGTGTGTTCTGGGGACAGGCAGCTAGCAGATAGTGAGATGTTTTTTACAGTGTGTTCAGGGGACAGGCAGCTAGCAGATAGCGAGGAGATGTTTTTTACAGTGTGTTCAGGGGACAGGCAGCTAGCAGATAGTGAGGAGATGTTTTTTACAGTGTGTTCAGGGGACAGGCAGCTAGCAGATAGTGAGGAGATGTTTTTTACAGTGTGTTCTGGGACAGGCAGCTAGCAGATAGTGAGGAGATGTTTTTTACAGTGTGTTCAGGGGACAGGCAGCTAGCAGATAGTGAGGAGATGTTTTTTACAGTGTGTTCTGGGGACAGGCAGCTAGCTGATAGTGAGATGTTTTACAGTGTGTTCTGGGGACAGGCAGCTAGCAGATAGTGAGATGTTTTTTACAGTGTGTTCAGGGGACAGGCAGCTAGCAGATAGCGAGGAGATGTTTTTTACAGTGTGTTCTGGGGACAGGCAGCTAGCAGATAGTGAGGAGATGTTTTTTACAGTGTGTTCAGGGGACAGGCAGCTAGCAGATAGCGAGGAGATGTTTTTACAGTGTGTTCAGGGACAGGCAGCTAGCAGATAGTGAGGAGATGTTTTTACAGTGTGTTCAGGGGACAGGCAGCTAGCAGATAGTGAGGAGATGTTTTTACAGTGTGTTCAGGGGACAGGCAGCTAGCAGATAGTGAGGAGATGTTTTTTACAGTGTGTTCTGGGGACAGGCAGCTAGCAGATAGTGAGGAGATGTTTTTACAGTGTGTTCTGGGGACAGGCAGCTAGCTGATAGTGAGATGTTTTTACAGTGTGTTCTGGGGACAGGCAGCTAGCAGATAGTGAGATGTTTTTTACAGTGTGTTCAGGGGACAGGCAGCTAGCAGATAGCGAGGAGATGTTTTTTACAGTGTGTTCTGGGGACAGGCAGCTAGCAGATAGTGAGGAGATGTTTTTTACAGTGTGTTCAGGGGACAGGCAGCTAGCAGATAGCGAGGAGATGTTTTTTACAGTGTGTTCTGGGGACAGGCAGCTAGCAGATAGTGAGGAGATGTTTTTTACAGTGTGTTCAGGGGACAGGCAGCTAGCAGATAGTGAGGAGATGTTTTTTACAGTGTGTTCAGGGGACAGGCAGCTAGCAGATAGCGAGGAGATGTTTGCTGGATGTGACAACAAATGTAGCCTAAAACAGGCATGACATTGTTAGAGCACTTTTTTTAAGATTATTTTTTGGAGGCTTTTCACTTTATTTCAGTGACAGTGGACAGACATGAAAGGGGGAGCGAGATGGGGGGATGACACGCAGCAAAGGGCCGCAGGCCGGACTCGAACCCTGCCCGCAGCAGGACCCAGCCCACATGGGGCGCACGCTGCCACTGGGTGAGCCCGAGGCCGCCCCGCTTAGAGCACCGTTAAAAGCATTAAGTATCATCAGGAAAATTACATATTACAAATTAAAGTACTTAATCCAGACAAATCCTCACATTTTACAAACTGGAAACAATCCAAAACAGTTCTCACAGTCAACTAAGTGTTTAATCGGCCCATCATTTCAAACAAACTTGTAGGCCTACTGTATATAATGTTGGGTAATTTAATTTATAATAAACCATTGTATAAACTACATGTGTTTTGTGTGCAAAACTCTTAATGTGTAAAGTAACTAGTAAGTAAAGCTGTCAGATTAATGTAAAGGAGTCAAAAGTACACTATTTCTTTCTGAAATATAGTAGAGTAGAAGTTGAAAGTGGCATGAAAAGACTCAAGTAAAGAACAAGTACCTCAACATTTGGACTTGGGAACAGTATTTGAGACCTCTAGGTCCCCCAGTGGGAGTGTTGGCTCCTTGGAAGTCCTGCAGCGGGTCGGGTTCAAAAGAGTACCTGCGGCCCTATGCTGCGTGTCATCCCCCCATCTCTCTCCCTCCTTCATGTCTAAACACTATAATAAAGGGAAAAGCCCCCGAGAAAAAATAATCTAAAATAATGAAATACAAATAAATAATAACTTTGAAAAAAAAGAACAGTACTTGAGTAAATGTACTCAGTTACATTCAACCACTGCATTCCATCCAGTAGTTAGTAAGATATTTCTGGACGAATGTTGTGGACTGACCATTGCATCCCTAAAGCTGCTAATATTGCTAAAGAAAATATCAAACTCTACTCAGCAGATTGCTTTGAAAATTTTGAGGTTGACACATTGCCATGAAATTATCACATTTATATATAAATAGGATGGATATAAAGAGGATGAATCATTTTGGTTTTAGTGACCTTATGTCATGTCCCTCAGGGCCAAACAGACAAAGTTATTCAGCATCAATTTTTAATTGTGTAGATTATTTATCAAGGAGGGCTTTCTCATATGAATCAGTTAATGGAGGAATCAATCGAGATATAATCGATAAGGAAAGTGAGTAGTAGCCAATCTTTGTAGTATGTTATTATTCTTTACGGTCTCTGAACAGTGTACAAAAAATAAAAACACGTTACTGAACGGTCATTTTGTTTTTCTAACAAAACATCAGGAACCCAGTCCTGCAAAAATGGCTGCAACTGAACAAAGTTTTCCGTCCTCTGAGAATGCTACAGAGTCCGGCTGTGGTCGGTGGCAGGAAGACCAGCAGGTCAGGGGACCGGGTGAAACCCCCATGTGGACTGTCCCAGACTCCGATCCCCCGGGCCCGGAGAAGACCCCTGCAGGTGCAACAGAATCAAAACATACACTCACATAACCCAGGCTTTCATGTCCGTCAGCCTATCATAGCCACTTCCTGTCCTCTCTCTCTCTCTCTCTCTCTCTCTCTCTCTCTCTGTCCTAACATCCTGCAGATGTTCTCACACTTCCAGCTTTTTATTTATACATTTCATTTAACCCTTGTTTAACCAGGAATGTTGACACAGTACTGACTTGTAATCATGGGAACAGGCTGGAGGAGTTTTAGCAGGAAGTTACACAACCAACTGACAGACAGAAACACACTGAGATGTGCCGGAAAACGTGTGTCTCTAACCCTCAGGCACCATAAAAGCCAAACATATCCATTAAAGACCTCTTAAACATGTCCTAATAGGCTTGATGATTAGCACAGGACAGGTATTCTTCCTTATTGGAGCTTTGTGCTGTGACAAAGTGGACAGCAGCACCCATCTGGCGTCAGACTTATTGCAGGGTCTGGAAAGGTCCTGTAATCAAGGTCTGGGTTAACTCCTGCTGACAGGGCCTATAGGCTGCTTCATTAGGGAGATGGGGGTTATACACGATGGACCCTCTGAGAGCCAAACAGGGAGGCTGTCTAATGAAATATGCTCTGTCAGTGTTCCCTCTTGTCATAGGATTCCTGGACCATCATTGAATAGTTTTTAGCAGCATTGCAGTAGAAATGAAACAGCTCACCCTTTCAAACAGAAAACAAATACAGACACATACAGTCAAATATTTAAGTTATGGATCTACTCTGATTTATATCTGGAAACTCGTAAAAAGTGATGGAATTAGTGGCTTTTTGTTGTCAAATTTGACCCCTTTTCAAAAGGTTTTTAGATCAGAATTCAGGTTTCTTTCAACCAAATAAAAATAAATTAAAAAAGGCAATGGTTCCATACAATGCGCTTCACATGTAAAATAAATGATCAGTTTACAACTTTCTTTGAATTTCAGTGTTTTATTCAATTTTATAGCATTTGAAGAAAAATAAAGTTTAAAGTAAAAAGTGACAGAAAATACTTGGATAAAAATGACAAAAATGTCGGGAAAAGTGACAGATGTGTGGAAAAAGACGACTGATAAAAGTTAAAATTTTAAAGTTGCATGGTCGACAAAAAGACAACACAAGGGTTAAACATCGTTAAGATTTCCCATAAACTGTATAACTGCTATATTAACAATGGATTAAATGTGTCAAACAGAGTGACCAAACCCACAGCAAATTATTACCCAACTCTGCAGTTTACAGGGTTTTAGTGTCTTTCAGCTCATTGTTTTGGTTTTTTAGCACATTAACTCTATTGAAGTAGAACAGCTGTTTTCAAGAAAAAACACTGATAAACCCAATGTACACTACCTGCTCAGCAGCTAACAGCAGACAGACCCAGTTAGCAACTAGCTGGTGAACATAGTGGAGCATTTAGCAGCTAAAGAAACAGATAATTTCCTCAGCAGATTGTAGAGACCAAAAAACGGAGTGGAAAAGAGAGAGAATATTGGGCTTACATTCACCAGCTGGACAAAAACACTACTCTTAATGAATGCCCCCAATGACCAAAACCCCCCAAAATCAAGTCAGTTCTACTGCATGTGTGTAAAAAGTAGTATAAAGCCAAGCAAACATGGGTAGAACATACACACTCCATACAGAAAGGCCCGCCACAGTGCTAACCATTGGGCCACCGTGCCGCACCAAGTGATGTCACTTGAGTCAGCATCAGTTGGGGCTGAAGACGAGTTTGAAAATGAAAAATAAATGTGGAGGGTTGGAGTTAGTGAGAAGTGAGCTTACCAGACCTCTGTAGCCTGCTGCTCATCTCTGCTCGAGGTAAGTGACTTGACTCAAGCTGTCAAAGGTTGACTGGCATTGTGGGTAAAGATAAAGTTTTGATAAGGAAGAAGAATGTGTGGAAATGACGATACCTCCGTTTTTTGCTGTATGGACTCTAAAGCTAACTTATAAACTGTCCATCGTGACTCCGACTGTTATAGGTGTACAATAAAGTGGTGGAGTATATGCAGTAAAATACCATATATATATATATATATATATATATATATATATATATATATATATATATATATATATATATATATATATATATGGTATTTTACTGCATATATTTTTTTCTTCTCTGTCCAGTTCATCTGTCTGTTTTGTTGATTTTTATTCATGATTAAGTCACTTTTCTTTGTTTGTGTGTGAGTGTAGCCAAAATGAAAATGATGAAGTAGCTGTCATATGGAACCGAAACTGTAGTTTTGTCAGCGTTACCATAGAAATTCTTTTGAAATATTGAACTACTTCATACCACTCAGTCTTTTATCTTATTACCCAGAAAATCCAGATGAGTTGCTTCTTTTAACTTGTTGGTAATTTGAAGGATAATGTTGTTCATCACAAAGTTGTTTGTTAAGAGGAAAAACTCTGAGCCACTGGCCTCAGTGTGAACCCTGACATAGTGTTTTAAACACACACAAAAACAATGATTTCCTCTAGCTCTTTTGCTGCTGGCTGTTTAAAGCAAGTCAGTGTGGAATTGCAACACACTGCGTCGCTGCCTTCAGTATATTTCACAGTCTGAAACCCATTTTGTGTTGTTGTTCTATATCCAGGCAACACATCTAGCTACCTGTGCCCGGTCTCTACTGACAGTTTTAGTGGCCCAGTTGGCTCCTTGGACTTGGTGAGAAGTGGATACATCGCCCCCGGCAGTTACAAACAGCTGGCTGAGTCAAACAACATCCAGACATCAGCAAACAACAAGAATCAGAGCCAGAATAAAAGGTTAGAAATTAATCTGGGGGAAGATTTCCAGCCAATTTTGATAATAATATGCGTAAATAAGTCTTCTATATGTTGTGTTTGGCAGCAGTCTGGTGTTTATTTTCTTATGTATTCTGTTGGTAACAGCCATTTAAATTGCCTTGGCAGAGGAAAAGGGGGTAAATGTGCAAGCAATTAGCACAAAGGACATCCAATGCTTCTCTGCCCCCAGTATAAAGCCGAACAGCCATCACACACCGCTAAACACCAGATCAAAGGCTCACGCTCTACCCCTCCATTAGAGATCTGACTGCTGCATTTTTAAATTTAGCTTAAAGAAACCCTCCCAGTTTGTGCCCCAGCAGCATGTAAACTGGTCACGGGAGGAGAATACATCTCATTTCTTCACTCATTGCCTTTTTGGGAAACAAAAACAGAAATTGCTTTCGGCCCCCCAAATAAGGCCAGAAATTCCAAAACTCTGGTGTAATTAGATATCTTCGGCATTGTTTCTCAGGACCTTAATACTGACTGTCTGCCTGCCTGTCAGAGGAAGTAGACTTCAGTTTCAGGGCACAGCGCAGTTTCAGGGCACAAAGTTCTCTGAACCCACCAGAGGCAGAGCGGGCACTAAAACATCAGGCTCAAGAAAAGGTTACAGTTAGTCCATATGATAATGTACTGACAGAGTTACAGGGTGATGTAATGGTTTTTGCTTTTACAGACTATGTTAAATAATATGAAAATAGGATTTTAAAGGTTATGTCAAGATTCATTGGGGTCAAAGAAAACTAAAAACTCCCATCATTGTTATTTGATAATATTGCTACATTAATGCCTGTTTTTTTGTTATTTTTGAGTGACATTTCTGGACAACTATTGGATTGATTGCTGGGAAAGTGGCTTCAGACCTCTGGATCAAAATGTTAGTGGTCATCTAAGTCTTCTTCTAGTGCCACCATCAGGTCAAAATTTTACTTTGTGCAACACTTGGTTAATGACCAAATACCTATAAAACTAGTCTATGTCCATGACGGTCCGCTTTCTGGATTGCTCTGAACTGGATTGGTTGATTGGCGTTCTAAACTCAGGTTGATTTCTGAGGCCTATGGTTACCTGGTCCTCAGATCTCTGCAGGGTAAATCCAGACAGCTAGCTAGACTATCTGTCCAATCTGAGGACTATGGTTACCTGGTCCTCAGATCTCTGCAGGGTAAATCCAGACAGCTAGCTAGACTATGTGTCCAATCTGAGTTTTCTGTTGCACAACTAAAACAACCTTAATATGTACACACGTTCCACCAAAACAAGTTCCTTAATGAGGCTTTTTTGCAGCGGCACCCTGGCTCCATTCGGTGTGTTAGCATGCTAACACGCTAAACTAAGATGGTGAACATTATATCTGTTGCGCATTCCTTTTGTTATTGCTTTCATTTCTCTTGCTGTCTCAGTTAACCTACTGATTCCTTTTTCTATAATATACATAGAATAATCACAAATACTAACCAATAAGTTACCAGTACACAAATGAATATCTTAAAACAACTACAGGGTAGAAAGGGTATAAAGGGGTAGGAGTATATAAGTTTTACTTCTGCCTACTCCTTTTTGCATGTGTAAATAGAGGTAAGTACCAGAAATAATGGAGTTTTATTTTTGTTTAATCATTTTCTTATTACTATTTTTCTGATGTTTTGTTTTTATTTACATGTTCAAAATAAATATATCAATCAATCAATCAAACTTATTTTGCCAAACCAGTGGTATAAAAAACAATTTTAGATCACAATCAAAGAGAGAAAACGTTTAAGAGGTAAAACCAGCATATCTTTGGGTATTTTCATGTGGTGACAAAACCCACTAAATAAGAATAATGTAAATCTTACAGTCATCCTTTGGCGTCAACTTCCCATCAGCACACATCACCACAACCCAACTTTTAAGTGGCAACACTGCTTTTCATCACAGTTGTGTATACATTATATCAGGTTACTGTGGTGCATTCGGCGTATAATACCTTCTCTTCTTCTACACAACACACCTCCGACACCAGTTGGAAGGATTTCAGCTGTTATGTATTCTAAACAGCGACGATAACAGTGGTGACAACTCTGAACAGCAACAATGTTGTGAGCGCTGTTAGGAGTGATACCTCTTGACAGGAACAATAACAGTGGTGACACGCAGAGAAAGATCTGGTGTCCTCTGGGCTCTTCTCTGCTGCACAGGTGCTGTTTGGAGTCTATTATCAAGCTGTCATCCTCAGTGATCACGCTGATGGAAATAATGTCAGAACCCACCTGTGTGTAAGCAAGGTCAGGGAAGCAACACATGCAGTTATTTTTTTTGTTTGTTCACTAATTAATTGCAGATCAGCAGAGAGGCTGCTGGGATCGGAGGCCACCGAGAAAGAGCAGGAAGTGGAGCCAGCCGTTTCCAGAAGGGGCAGAAGAGAAGCTCGCACCAACAAGAGAGAGGTAACCACACCAAGAACACGTTTGATATGACAGTGTACCTCTGACACTACTGTACAGTACACAGGCCGAACCATATCTATTTTTTTTTTTTTGTTTCACACATACAAATTACATGAAATTAATATAAAATACATGTGAGGGTGTGGTAGAAACCTGTAATGGCTTATATAAAATGAAAAACACACCCAAAGGACATGCCAAAGGTAAATTGTAGACATGCAAAATCACAAGTGCATTTTAAGAATTGGTGTTCAAAAGTTTCATGTAAAATAAGCATAGAATTATATTTAAGATTTTAAAAAAAGAAAGAAAAAAAATGCAGAGAAAAAGACATTTTCTCACCGTCCAAGGCACTGGGAGTTCTAGCTGAATCTGAGGGTGTAGTAACCCTCTCTACATATATACATATTTATTATACATATTTAAAAGATGCAACAGAGGAGGGAGGGGGGGCAATGGACTGTAGGAGTGGTGTGAATGTAGCGCAGTTATCAGCGGGCCCATGAGTTGTGTTGCTGCCACTGTAGAGCAATAAATCTCGGTCATGAACGACACTGTTTTTCTTCAGGCGCTTATCAGGCTAATGCTATATGTGAGAGGCACTAAAAGGGGTTACAGTTAGCCAGTTTTTTGCTATTTATATAGAAAGGCAGACATTAGAAATAGACCTCAAGCGATTCCCCTATTCTTATTTCCTGTTCAGCCAGAAACTGTACTTTTTCTCAGGTCAGTCATGCTGAATCCAATCCTGTCCTCCTGTGCTTCTCTGGTGGTCCAGTGGCAGCATCTGATATTTCTGCGTCGCCTCAGGTCACCAGGTTGATAGCGTGTGTCTTTTGAATAACTCAAATATTTTTGACGGCTTTGGTTTTTTGACAGACATTTCTGTGGTTCTTGGAAGTGTGTGTTGTCGCAACTTGGCATGCTACCACTGAAGAAATGCAAAACTTGAACTATACACGATTAAGGGACATTATTTCAACCTTAAATGTCAATTTCATTTCTTAATAGTTATATTTTGGCGGCCCCCCAATATGCTGAAAAAACACTGTCCTCGGAGTCTTGCTTATTTCATCAGAGAAATACTGATACCGACTGAACTGAACTTTCAGATCTTGAACAGAAATAAAATGTGTTTTGTTGGAAAAATCCTGTGCCAACAAGAACCTATGTGCTGGAGTTCCACTTTAACACCCATAAAAGAACTCATTCTCCTTTTGATTACAATCACCAAATTTGGACCTGCATGATTTATTTTGGACAGCGACCTTATGTAATCCCTCCAGCGTGTTCTGGGTCCGTCACAGGGTATCCTCCCAGTTGGACGTGCCCAAAATACCTTGAGCGTTAGTCATCCATGAGGCGTGTTTTGTTTAACGACACACAGTAATACTTTTAAATCACCAAAGCAACACATTTGTATAATTTCTGCAAGTTTCTGCATGCTTCTTTATTCATCAGTGTATAAAGAACATCAATTTATGTCATCCAGTGTATGTTAAAGGAACAGTTCAACATTTTGGGAAATAAATAACTGCTTTCTTGCTTGGAGTTAAATGAGATGATCAATATCTCTCTCACGTCTGTACGGTACAGTACATGAAGCTACAGCCAACACTTCGTTTTAATTAGCATTTGCTGATCAGGTAGTTATGTTTGGACAAGGGGCCACCTGAGATAGAGGGATACCAATGGGACGTCACATTATTCTGATTATATTTATTATGTTATTACAATAGAAGCATAAATGTCCCTTGTGAAGTGACTAGTATTAGTATTAGCATATTGTAGGAATGTGATTTAGAAAATAGGTTTTCAGGGCCTTTAACATGAACACAAACAGTTAAAAACCCATTTTCTGACTGCGGTTGTTTCCTACCATTTGATAATTATAACCATAATGAGAAATGGTTGATTAATCTCAAGGTGGGTCCGTCATGATTAAGACCAGTCATTGTATCCAGCTGTGCTCAGCCTGTACTGGGCTTGGCTGTGGGCTGGTTTGAACATGATCCACACAACCAGTTGTTACTCAGAGAAAAACCTCACTCTACCGATGAAGCGCTGACCTGATCAAACACTGCGGACGGCTGGACGAAGTCAGCCAACCAATGTGTGTAGACACGAGGCCTGATTCAGTGAGGTCTTCTGTGTCGCAACAGCCCTCATCCAGTTCATGTTGAAACGCTAAAAAGAAGGTGCTGAGAGTTTGGCATAAAACGCGTGGACGAGTCAATCCTGCCGTGTCAGGGCTTGTGTTTCCTTCAAGCATGTGTGAGAGTGGGTGCATGTGTCAGCAGGTGGGAGAGAGGCAGTGATTCATTCAGAGCTGCATTTTGTTTGTGAACAGAACTGGTTGTGATGCCCTGAAGGCATTCTGCCTGCCTCTTTTTTGTGTGTGTGTGTGTGTGTAATAATCTGGGAGACGGCATTCCCCCTACAGACCTTTTGCAGGGATACCTCTGACCTAAAACAAGATACAATGTAATGTCAGGAACTCTCAAGGACTCTTTAGGAGAATCTCAAAACTCAGTATTATGTGAATTCTGTGTTTGCTGAACCTGATGAACTCAAAAAGGCATGCCTCCTTTCCAAGTGCACATCTGTTTGTGAATGATAGTCACTGTGTATTGTCAGGCCAGACACTAGTGATTAAAGAGGTGAGTAGATGTTAAGGAGACGGGTGTCTGTCTGTGTGTGACACTATCAACAGGACACATCCATGAAGCATAAACAGTCCACATGAAGCAAGATTACCAGTTCAACCAGGTTTACTTCAGTAAACTGAAATTAAATTTCAGGAAATTCGGTATCAGGAAGCAGGCTTTTGCACTACTCTCTCTACTACCTAAAGTCTTTTTGCAGTATAACTTGCATACCGTCGCTGTCGAGTGAAAACCTTGTGTGTCCTGAACCCTTTTCTTTTTCAGGAAATGAAAAAGGCTAATTTGAAAAAATGTTATCAAACTGTTTACTTCAGGCAAAATTGCCTCGTCACTGTTTCAATATTTATAAAACCCACGGACAAACGTAAAGGGTGACCAATAGCATTGACTTATGGAAAAAAGATGATATAAATATGACAATAAATAGAGAGATATGAGGTTTCTGCCCAACAACAACAATATTATAATTGATATTTCACATACTTCCTGTTTATTCTGTGTACATACGTACCTGTAAATCTTCCTTGTAAATGCAATTTGGTTTTCATTTTTATTTATTTCTTAAATAATAATAAATTAATATAAATAAAAATAAATTGAATTTATATAGCACTTTTCAAGCACTTAAAGTCGCTTAGTGCTACTTTTATATACTTTTGTGCTATTTTATTGTCTTCTTCTATGCTAATTTATATATTTGAATTTGATTTTTTTTGTTTGTAGAGCGGACTAAAGCTGCATTTCTTATCTGAACGTCGACCCTTGATTAGTGGGTTAATCTGCAATCTTTGGACTTAACTCAGTATACGTTCAGAGAACAAAACCACTGTCATGAACAACGCAAAAGAGAACTTTAGACTGCACGCTGTAAGTCAGCAGCGAGTTTACATTCTGTCAGAAGTAAAGATGAACTCAGCTCAGCTGTACTCTGTTGGCTCTGTTTGTTGCTGTGTTTGTTGTAATAATGACATCGAGGGTTCAAATCGCACAAGACCGATGTAAACTTTGTATAATTAGTGAAGTAGATGTATATAATGCAATTTGTTGTACTTAAAGTACAGTAAAATGAAGTAAATTATGAGCCTATTTTCCATAATTGTATTGTCCTGCACATCGCTGCAGCTCCTCTTTTCCCCCTGTGTGTTGAGCTCTCTGTTTTAGCTACAGAGTGAGACATCTCACTTCTATTCCATCTTTGTTAGGAGTTGCAGATGTGCAGTAGCTAGGTAAGCACTGCTGGCTTTTTCACTTTGTAAACCTACAACATGCACAAAAAAGATGTATAACACAATAAAGGAAAGGGGAAAAGGGGAAAAGCCAAAAAGCGTAATATGAGCACTTTAATATCGGCTGCTCATTGGCCACAAACATAAGTTGTATCTTTACGTGTCTGTTTTCTTCACAGTGAATTGTGATCAGTGCTTGATCGTTGAGGTCTGTGTTTCAGATAATGAAATGAAATAAACCAGGCTTAACTTCAGCTCTGAGTGGGCTTTTATGAAACAGTTCTGAGTTCACAGTTGACAGATTCTGGTTTAGTTCGGTAGACTCACAGTAAAAACTGCTTTCCTGAGCCACCTTCATGGAACAGCCCCTCCATGGTCAAAGCTCATGTAGAAAACAACTGTAAAAGTATGATCAGAGTACATTTATTTTGACCCAGATGGTCATCACTGTGGCAGCTGTTAATCTTTGATTAAACAGACAGGCTCATTCCAGAGGATTTGCCCTTTAAATACACCCAGCAGCACATTTTATCCCATGTGAGGATTTATGTGTCTTTGGGTGCGTTTGTTTTGGTAGCCAGGAGAAGGTCAAAAGAGCTTGTCTGGAGTTCATTCAGGCCTCAGAGTTGAGATTCCCAAGACAGCCTCCTCCTCCTCCCCCACTCTCCCCCCCTCCAGCTTAAGGAGGCTTCTTCACCAAACAGAGGACAAGCTCTGTCTGCAGCGGTCAGCCATTGTTTGGGAAGAAAAGAAAGAAAGATCGCTGCAGCCCAGAGCACTGTGTTGCTCCATGTGTTGTGTCCTTGGATAGTTTTCAATTTAAATGTCAGGAAAAGAAAAACACAAAGAATGTTCTGTAATGATCAAAGTGGTCATTTTTTTTCCTGTTGAAATGTGGTTATATAAGAGGGGAGAATGGATCTTTTCAAGTGTAAAAAAAAGCATACCCTTGCTTTATTTAATTCTGTGTAATTCAGACTTAAAAGACATACATGCAGCTCTATCCGCCAGCATGAAACCTAATCATAAGAAGCACACTGGGATCTCTGTTTCTGGATTTGGAGCATAATTTTTTTAAACAAAAACTCACAAAGTATCAGGCAATATGTTGTGTCTAAAACCTTTTCATGCATTCCATATACATGTAGCCAATTGCAGTCATCCGTGTGCAGTTCAGTGGTGATGTGAGTAAGAGTTTAACAGGCGGTGGAAAAGCCAGTTGGGCTCCCCGCGGTGCTCTACAGCAGACCTAATCCTTACAGCTGACGTCTGTGCCAAGGATCCAGACTATCGGTTACTCTGCTTGATGGAATGCAGGCGGCACATACAAACTGCCACCGTCCTGATTAAGAAAACACCTCACGTCTGCAGATAAAAACACCAACAAATGTTAGTGATGAAAGAAGTTATCACCACAAAGTTACCATTTCATTTTTTTTTTGCCTTCCAACAGAAGCTCCAGTCATGTGGAGACATAACCCAGCTCACTGCACCCCCGCCCCAGAGAAGAGCCAGGTCTCTTGACCGTAGGACGTCCGACACCATCATGCCAGTGAGTCACCAAACAGATTGGGGTTTTTACTCACAATTAAAATACTTAATTCCTTTCATTTGTGACTGTAATCTGTATCAGGGGAGGTAGCAGTGACACATAACCCTTTGACCTACAGTGTGAATAAAAAATAAAAAAGTATGGCCAGTATTGTGACCCCTAGAGACCAAACAGCTCCTTACACTCCATGTCAGTATTTCATATCACTTTCCAAAACTGTGTCTGCACCACCGTTGGAGGAAGTATTCAGACCCTTAACTAAAGTACTAATACCACACTGTATATTGGCTTGGGAACCGGATGGCCGCCTATTCAAGTTCCCACACGGAACAAGTATGCAGTGTGGGCTGGTAGCTGGAGAGGTGCCAGTTTGCCTCCTGGCCACTACTGATTGACCCCTTAAGCAAGGCACCAAACCCCCAACTGCTCAGGGGGCGCCTGTCCATGGGCAGCCTCCTCCCTCTAACATCTCGTTAATATGCACATGTTGAGCAACAGTGCATATGTGTATTTTGGTGTGAAAACATTTAATCAATTTGAAAAATATAATCCTGTTCTTCTTAAATACTTCATTTACACACACGTCTGATTACTGATGGGAACACTATAGGAACAATATTAACACTGTGTTTTCTTTACAGCCAGATTTATTAAACTTTAAAAAAGGCTGGATGGTCAAATTGGATGAAAGTGAGCAGGTAAACCATTTTAACTGACTGATTGACTTAAATGCTTCCCATTTGATTCTGTTTAACAACTTCTTGATCATTGGTTTGTTTGCCTTTTGCTTCCCTCTAGTGGAAGAAATATTGGTTTGTGCTGTCGACTTACAGCCTGAAGTACTACAAGGACTCAATAGCTGAGGAGGTATTTTGATATCAGTTTATATATATGATTGACAAAAGAAATAAGAATTGTTTTATTTAAGAAGTTCAAATGTATTTTGCTTTTCTCCCCTCAGGCTTCAGATCTTGAAGGAGATATCGACCTGACAAAGTGTCATAATGTGTCGGAGTATCAGGTGCAGAGGAACTACGGCTTTCAGATCCATGTAAGAAAACAGTTTCCACACTAACAGACAAAACTATATATTTAGCATTAACATGAAGTTAAAGCAACACTTTTCCGCTTTGGTACCCCTACAGGTTGGAAGCAGAATTGTCCATTACCGCTATCGTAATGTCTCATTATATCTCAATCAAACTACAGATCCGCTACCCGATCTGGCAAACTTGCATAGCATAGCGGTAAGCAGCAAAGCAAATGCAGAACTGCCAACTCGTACCCTGTTACAAGTTGATGAACCACTGAAATGATTTTGGAAATATTATTTTAAGGTACATTATTTTGGTGCAAGTTTGCCAGACCGGGTAGCAGATCTGTAGTTCGAATGAGACATAAGAATAATGTTAATGGAAACGGTAATGGACAATTCCGCTTCCAACCTGTAGGGGGACCAAAAGTTCTTTAGTGTTGCTTTAAGTTAAATGTTTTTCTTAGACCCTAGACGGTGTCTACACGTTGTCGGCCATGACTTCAGGGATACGCAAGAACTGGATCCAGGCTCTGATGAAAAACGTCCGTCCAGCTATCGCCCCTGATGTAGCCAGGTAAAGTCAAATTAAAATGCCCTTGTGTGATAGTGTGTCAATGTTTAAATGTAAAATCTCAAACCAGTCAACCACCAGTGACTTTGTTTTAGGATTTAGAAACATGATGTGTCTACATTAATCAGGATCTTTTTCTTCTGTCTGTTCCAAAAGGTTAGAACTGAGCTGGGGGGGAAAGGCGTTCAAGTTAGCTGCATCCTTTACATGGAACAAGTTACAGAAATCCATGAAACTTAATGAGCAATTAATGAGCTTAAAAGCGACATTGCTTGTTGATTGAGTTGGAGGCAGCCACATCTGGCTGCAGATGTTTTTCCTGATGTGTTTAGAATTGTGGTTGTCTTTAAGGGGTTTGCTGTTTCAGTTTTATGTTTTTAGTGTTTTTGTGCATTTTGTGTCTGTATGTGTGTGTGTGGTTAAACTGCTGCCTGTCTTGGCCAGGGCATTCTTTAAAAAGAGATTTTTAATCTCAGTGAGTCTCTTCCTGGTTAAATAAAGGTAAATAAATAAATAATATAAAACAGGGAAAAGCAGAAAATCATCACATTTTTAACAATTGGTTATCAAAATGTTTGACGATTAGTCGCCTAAATAATACGAATTGTTACATCTTTTTTTTTTTACATTGTGCTATTTTCCCATCCTCCATCCAAACATACCTACGTGTACAGTTTACCTAGCCTCCACGTTCCCTGCAGCCCACCTGATGCTCTCCCCAAACCAGATGTGACTCAGGACTCTCTCCCCGCCAACGTCTCCACAGAGAGAGACTCTCACCTCAAACACAAGAGTGTGATGGAGAGACGGCGGGAGGGACGCCACAAAACCTTCGACTGGGCCGAGTTCAGGCCTCCGAACAAACTGTCTCAGGATCCTCAGAGGACTAAAGATCTGTGCTCACTGGAGCTAGGCGACCTGGAGAGGAGGACGAGGAGGGAGGAGAGGAGGAGGAGGTACGAGAGCATGCTGGGCTTCCCTCTGGGTTGGGAGGGGATTGGAGTGAAAGAAGCAGATGTCAGAGCACTGAGTCCAAAATCACAGCAGAAAGTGGAAGAAGAGATTGAAGAGTGTTGGAAGCAGGTGGAGAAGACGTTGTTCAAATCAGAAAGAAGAGTCCCGCTGTTTACTGAAGCCAAAGACTCTGTGGCGATTGAGAAGACGCTGGAGGGCTACAGGAAGGCGGTGAGTGCTTTTAATATGGGTTCAACTAATACCAATATTCTCATATGTAATTGATTATTGTTCTGTAGCTGCAGATTTGGGATGCGAGAAGCTTTTATATAGTAACTGGTTGTCTATTGAAGGTGGAGGATCTAAAGGCTCAGCTGGCAGAGTCCGAGCGTTGCAGACTGGAGCTGGAGCCTCAGCGGAGTACAGCAGGATTTTATCAGCAGCAGGTCCGCCAGAGGTTGCGCCTCAGCTACTTGCTTTTCTCAATTCTTGACACTTGTGGGGTCGCTAATGCTTTTATTTGTCTTTTTTAAAGCTGGACCGTCCTCTAACTTCTGAAGCCGATTTCTGCCCATCAAACACAAATGAAAAGCCATTAAACAGCAGCGCACCGACCGTGATGGATGCGTGCAAAGAAACTACAGAGCCCTGGGTCAACATTATCAGCATGCAGCAGCAGCTCAGCTTGGAACCGCCTCAGATGCCCAGCATCTGGCTGCATGACTCAGAGGGCAACTTCCAAGAACTGGGGGATTTGCATCCTGAGACAGAAGACGCACCTTTATTATTATCACCTGCATCAGACAGCCAACATTTATTTCCTCAGATTGACGGACAAGCTTTAGATTTGGACGTTGCAACAATTAACCACAAGAATCAGCTGGACAAAGACGACTGTGACCAGGTTCCCAGCTCAGAAACACAAATAAATAATAGTGACTATAGTTCATTCATTCTGGAGTTGCCTGCAGAGGTAGATGCTGACCCGCCGAGCTACTGTGAAGAGCAGCATTTACCTCCAGAACAGGAAATGGTGAGGAGGCTTTCCCAAGAGGTGGAGCAGCTCACAAGCCAGAACGAGGCTCTGAACCAGCGCAACCAGGAGATGCTCAACCAACTGACGGAGGCTGACCGCGAGATAGAGAGGCTTAAAGAGGAGCTCAGCAGCAGGTACACTGAACCCCATCACCTCCCTGAAGTGGAACAGCTGGGACAAACAAGAATAGAAGATTTGGAGAGGGAGCTGAGCTCCAAAGACCAGCAGCTCCTTGAGGCCAAGACCTTGATCACCTCCCTGGAGGAGAACATGAGGCAGATGGAGGAGCTGCTGCAGATGGAGGCACTGCTGCAGCTGAACGTCCCAACAGAAACAGAAGAAACAGAAGAGGAGGATAAGGAATACCTGCTCCGATGTTCCGAGGCCACGCTGACGGGGCTGCAGAGACAGCTCAAGCAATCGGAACTGACCTACAGGGAGCCCGGGATGCAGAATGCAGAGCTGAAGGAGGCTGAGAAACGTCGCCGTCAAACAGCCGCAGAGGTGCTGAATCAAGAGTTGGACAAGAGGATGTTGGAAGATGGAGATAGCAACGGATGTGTTTATGGTGAAGAAAAGATCCGGCAAGTGATAGACGGGATGGTCATGAGGTTGAAAGCTTTGGAGAAATTGTTGGAGGTGATTGACGAGTTGGATTTTGGTTTGAGAAAGGAGGACGAGAGGAAGCCCACAGCGGAGAGTCAGTTGAAGTGGGAGGAAGAGTTTTGGAGTTTGCTGCTCAACAAATTGAAGGTCAATCCCTCCGAGCTTAATGAGGAGAAACATGTAGAATGGCTTCTTAGTGAGGTGACAGAACGTATGTTGGTGGAGACACAAATGTTGCTTTTAGGGCATCGTCTACTTTCTGAGACATGCACAGATGAAGGGAAGGAAGGTTTAAAAGATCTAGATGTTGTTTGGAATGTTGCAAGTGAGACTGAAACCAAAAAGACGGATGAAAGCAGGACGTCTGATTTGAATCACCAGCTGTGTGGGATGGAGCACTTCAGAGGCGTCACACAGGTGAAAATGTCTTCGCTGAACCATCTCGCCTCCTCTGTCGACACCTCAGCCCACGACAAACTCCAGTTGATGGCTGACTTTCACTTTTCTGAGCATCCCTGGTCTGGTTTCATTCACTCTGCAGCAACGGAAGCGTTACACTGCTGTCATTTAAGCAGGCTTCAGTCAGAATACGAGAGGAAACTCAAGGAAGCCAAACAGAAGCTGCTCACTTCTTCTCTCGTCTGCAGCAGTTGTGTGGACTTGATGGAAGAAAACCAGGATCTAAGAGAAAAATTGTCACTCGTAGAAGAACAGCAGTCGTCGTCGTTGGGCGGTAAGATGAACACGTGTTGCCAGACAGAAGAGACTTACCCACAGGACACAGATGTTGAGTTACAGGTAGCAGGTGAAAGTATTACAGGTGGAATTGGGGAGGAAGCGGAGATGGTTGAGTGCCTGGAAATCCCCCTTTCATGTGTTGAATGTCAGTCAGGGATCCAGGAGATAGCAAATGAAAACGCAGAGAAAAGTATGGCATCCCACAAGGAAACAGATCCCTTGGGCATGGAGACGGAGCAAGTTGTAGTGCTGAGAAGAAGAGTGGAGGTGCTGGAGGAGCAGCTGGCCGTCATGGCCGAGGAGGTGAAAGAAGAGCTTGATGGGAAAATGAGTTCTGTTCAGACGCAACATGAGAAGGAGATGGAAAAGCTGAAAGTAAGTAGAGCTGGAGGGGTTTACATAGACAGTATTTTAAGATTAAAGATGCCCACACATTTATAAAGATCTAGAGCTGCAACAAGTAATCGATTAGTTGTCAACTTTTAAATTATAGGCCAACTATTTGGATAATAGTTTAGTCGATTTGAGTAATTTTTTAGACAAAAGTAAAAAATTCTTTGATTCCAGCTTATTAAATGTGAATATGTTCTAGTTTCTTCTCTCCTCTGTGACAGTAAACTGAATATAAAGGTGATGGTTTTTTTATTGAATGTGGAAAACAACACTTTTTAAACTATCCTTTTAACTATTTTGTTTCCATTATAACAGAAAGGGATGACAATTTCTGACAAGATTAGTCCGACATAGCAAACTCATATTCTAATTATTATCTAGCATTGTTATTAATAACATTTAAATGATAAAGATATGGGACAGAGAAAGTTATAAGTAAGTGACTTGTGTCTTCCAGGCCACGTGTGAGCACAGCTTCGCCTCCATGGAGGAGTCTCATCTAAAGATTGTGGAGGAGCTGCAGCGTCGACACCAACAGGAAGTCGAGCGTCTCCTGGAGGAGAGAGACAGACTGCTGGAGGAGGAGACCACTGCTACGGCAACCGGTGAGGAGAGACTCTCATTACTCCTGTCCACAACATATTTTATTGTGAAAAGTCCCCCTGCATGGAAAAAGGAAACCCATCTAACCCTTAAAGGAAATGTTAAGGCATTTTGAAACGGGGTTGGATGAGGTACTTATCCATAGTCAGTGTATTACCTAGAGTAGATGGCAGTTTGGAGAAGCAGGCAGGAGTACCGACACGGGATGAACAGGTACTGCTGTGGACGGAGGCATCAGCTAAACATATTTTAGCCACCTAAAAAAAATGAGGTGGTTAGGCGGTTTACCTTGCCATTTCAACAGGGAGCTGATACTGTTATGTCCATCCATGCTCTCTTTCAACTATGCACAAGTATGGTATTAATGAGTTGGTATATATTCAGAAATGTAATAAACAACTTAGTCTACTTATGCCCTGGTTAGGTTATAATGGTACATTTGTAAATGATTCCTGGGCATCTTCAATAAAACAAACTTTGATATTCAGCATAATATATCCTTAATTGATCTCATGAAATCTTACACCCCGCTTAATTTCACCTTTCTCAGCAATCAAAGCAGTCAAGAATGCTCACCGGCTGGAGCTGGAGAGGGAGGTGCAAAAGAGATGTCAGTCAGAGAACAGCACAGGAAACACACACCTGGAGGACATATTCAGACAACACAGGTACATCTTGTATGTAGGGCCCGTTATCCAGACAAACCTTATATCTGAGCAGCTTGTGGTGTAGCTTGAAACTGATGACTATGAGCACATTTAGACCTAGTTTTCTCCAACACGTTCTAATGAAGAGTAGATGTTTATGTTGAATATCTGTGTGCTTTTGCAGTGAGGAGCTGTGCTCGTACCAGCGGGAGCTTGAGGTTTTGTCCCAGCAGTTCTCTCTGAAGTGCCTGGAGAACGTACACCTTGTCCAGGCTCTGGATGCTGAGAGGAAGGCTTTGTGTCAGTGCCAGCAGGAAAACCAAGACCTGAGGACCAGAAACCAGGTTAGAGCCATGATACTTACTTTTTAATACATCCTTTACATGCTCCTCTACACAGTTAATACCCACAGAGATCCAGCGTGTGAAGATCAGAGATCCTCTGTGGTGTCTTAATTTAAACCCCTTATATGTAGGATTTTATATATTTTTGCATATTTTTGTTTTAAATTATTCTGAAGGTTTTTGTTTGTAGAAAAAAAAACGAGCATGATGTGTATTCAAAAACGTAGTGTCAATAATAGGTAAGAAGCCTCATTGTTGTGTGGTTTCTGACCTTTTTCCTCCAGGAGTTGAGCGGTCACCTCGCTGCAGAGATCACCAGACTTTGTTCTCTGGCGAAGCAGGACGCCCTGCCACACAGTCAGGGAATGGATGTGTATGAAATGGAGGTACGTCTTCTCTTTATTCACTCTTGGGTGAAGGTGGAGAAAGGTAACAGTTGAAATAGAAATGAGAGGGAACTGAAAAGCATGCCCTCCGGCGCCTAATAATAGCCGCAAACACGAGCTGTACCGCAAATACAAGAGGTGCACGGCCCCTAATAAAGTAATTCTGAACATCTGAATGGGAGGTTGGGAGGTTGCTACTAAATACTAGCAACCCTCTCAATATGTGCATATGTGTCATTTTAGTGTGAAGAAGTTTAAAACTTATTTTTCATCTCAGATTACCCTGCGAGTGAAGGAGTCTGAGGTGCAATGTCTGAAGCAGGAGATCACATCTCTGAGGGATGACCTGCAGTCAGCGCAGAGGGTGAGAGTCTCGCATGTACAGCCGATCCAATAGTAACTGTGAACCAAAGACGGGAAGTGAACCTGATGTCTGTCACATTCCAGGACAAGAGGAACGCCGCAAAGAAGTACAAAGACATGTACACCGAGCTGAGCATCACGAGGGCCAAAACAGAAAGAGAGATTGACGAGCTGAGAGAGAACCTGAGGCTGGCCCATCACACGCTGGACCTGACTTCACCCTGAAATTGTCCATTTTTACAATAGCAGCATTACATTTGTCTTCACTGTAACATGTAGTATATTTACTGTAGCTTTACCCGCAAGAAATATATTTAAAACAAACACAAAGTATTATTTAATAAATCCAGGAACTCTTATACACAATCTCCCTTCTCACTCCTTTTATGTTTGCGGTTTTACATATGTTTATACTGTCTGTTTATTGTGTATTGACACTGAGTTTGTTATTTACAGTGATTTCTACTGCAATAGTGCTGGTGAACTGCAAGTTCTTTTTTAATATTTCCCAAATAGCATCATTAAAAAGTGGTTATGTTGTGTGTTATGTATATATTTCCTTTTTTCTATAAAGCCATTGTGTTATGGTAACACTTCTGACACACTGTATGCGTATGTTGTTCTCACTTGTATCCTCTGCTGTATGACTTGTCATTAAACTGTCATTAAAAAAAATATTTGTTTATTTAATCAATCAAATGATTTAAATTAAACACATTTCTTGCAGGTAACTTTACTGGCAGATGTCTCTGTCTATACACACACTGTAATTTATATTTGCACACTAAAGTATTAGAAATATGAATGTATTTTATTAATTAAACCAAAAATTGGCAGATTAAACCTATACCATCTCTGTTAGTTTGTGTTGTCTTTCATCACGCTACAGGTCTCTGCAAGGGTTGCTAGGTTGATATTTGGGTCCACATTTTATTTATTTATTTTTTATCCAGTCGCTGTTTGTACATGAAAGATAAAAAACTCACAGCTACTACAGTCATTTTATTTTTGCTGCCCTGTCAAGATACGAGAAAATTATATATATATATATATTTGACAGTATTCACCACTTTTTTTGTATGAAGAAGAGAAAGTCAAGTTTTCCTCATAAAAATAAAGTTAGGTTCCGAGGGAATATTTCATAATAAAAGCACTAACTGACATCCAACTGGTGACAGTTGGACAGAATATAGTGGAAAAAAGATGAATAAAGATAAGCAGTAAATATGAGCATCACTAGCGTGAACGCCGGCGTGAGGTGCTGCTGTATAACCACTGGCGTAGCTATTGCACTTGCTTTGCAATAAAGAAAAACCGAAACTGTGTGCTCTTACTTTGAAAGCACATCGTTCTTGTCCGGTGTCATCCGGGTTGCTTCAGTGTGACTTGACGCTGAAGGAAGATGGTCTCCATTATGACAACTTCAAAAATACCAACAGTAGCCAGAGGCTTCTAACTGACTGACAGCAATTAGAGAACGAAAATGTTTATTTCTCGTTATCGCGTCGAGTGCATGATACGTTTTTGAATGAGTTTCGCGGGCTAAAAGGAGCTCGTCAGCTAGCATGAACTCCCAGCTTTTGTTTACATCCAGTCCTGATGATGGGCCCGGAGAGGTGTGTTAGCTAACCCAGCTACCCGACTTGTTTGAGGGGAAAGTGTCTTTCTGCCGCCCGCGCTGTCAGGACCGGGGTCGTCCATCAGAACCGTCAGAACTGCTGCCGCCTCAGGGGTAACACCACCAGCGTTTTTACACTTTCATTAACAGACAAGTGTACACATATTGGGAGTTAGGTCCAACGTTACATCATGTCATTATTTATGGGCAGGTTACCTTTCATATAGCTCCATTACTCAGGAACGGGCCTACCTGTTAACAGGTCATGTTAGAAAGATCATTAATGACATGTCCTGATCCTTAACAGAATATTACTATATAATATATAAATAGGCAATGTTAATATTGAAAATCTGCAAACCAAAATCAATTTTGTTTTTTTAATTTATTTGATATTTTGGTGGATTTTCCTGTTGTTACAGCTACATTTAATTTAAATACACTCACATTTGCGAATCAATTAAACTAGGCAGAGTATATCTGCTTTTAGAAAATAAAATCTGCATCTCTGTTTTTTTTTAATTGGTTTCCTGTGTGTGTGTGTGTGTGTGTGGGGGGGGGTTCAGAGAAGTGTCAGTGTGGACAAGAGCTTCTCTTCATCTCCAGTGTGAATTAAAAAAATCTCAAGTTCAGGTAGCAGCAGGGCTGCAGCTTGCAATTATTTTCAGTATTGATGAATCTGTTATTTTTCAGATTAATCAATTTGTATATTCAATGTAATGTCAAGGAATTATGGGGAAACAATCTGCATCAAAACGTCCCAGAGCCCAAGGTGACGTGTTGTGTTTTGTTTAAAAAAAAAAAAAATATATATATATATATATATATATATATATATATATATATATATATAAAATAACTTAAAGATATTCAATTCCTAGAGCATTATGACGATAAACGGCAGACATATTCTGTCATTTGAGAAACTGAAAGTGTTGGCTGAACATTTTCTTCTTCTTTTTTTCTTCTTTTTCCTATTTTTACTTGAAAAAAACCCCTGAAACAACGATTTATTAAAATAGTTCTTTGTATCTTTCTGGTGTTGGTACTTCTGGAAAATGTCACTCAAAGAGAGAAAAAAACAGCAAAACAACTACAAACAACATTGTTGTTTTTAAGGTCCAGTGTGTAACGTGTTTAGTTGTCCTTGTCTTTTTTTTGAATATTTACCTCCCCCATCAATCTCAAGCTATTGGCTTGAAATTTTACATTTGCATTTGCATGAACTGGGCTAGACAATTCATACCCTGCAAATCCCGAGTTCTCACGAGAACACAATTTGAATTTGCTCAGTAAGTTACTCTGGCACACGAGGTCTGGATGTCTAGGCTAAACAATTCATAGAATATATGATAAATCCCCCAAAAATATTCAGCGAATAATCAATAATGTGTTCCCTTTTAATGCCCTTTTGAAGAACTACTAAGAAACCGATATAAAAGTAAAACATCTCCATAATCAGTGTTTTCCCTAGCTTTGTGGCAGATTATTATGTAATGATGAAATTAGGAATTATTTAGACTAAAATGAAAGGAAAGTATGTTGATGGATAATCACAGACAGGAATTTCAAAACCACTTCAATTTTTCAAATGCTATAAAATTGAATAGGACACCCCAAAATGAATGGAAGTAGAGATTTGTACTCGCCAAAGAACGTTGAATCAATCATGTTATTTTCGGTGATTACAATTGGCTGGTTAAAAAAAAAAACATTGATATAGGAAAACGGGTCAATTTGACCCGAGGACAACATGAGGGTTAAACCTTATAATGGCGGGGAAGAAGACATGAATAATGTTAATATGTGTTTGTTGCAGTGATGGAAGTGTCCCCTCAGGATCCATCCCTCATGGCTATGGACCTGTCAAAGGGCTACTCCGTCAACCCCCTGACCTGTAGCCACACTGAAGCCACAGACCTGGCAAAGAAGCCCGAGTGGTACCACAGACTCCCACCGAGCTGCAGCACCGAGATCAGTACCCCGTACAGATCAAGAGCCTTGTCCTCCTTCAACTCTCAGCTGCATCCTGAGCTGGGGGCACCAGCCCTCTGCAGAGACATGGAGCAGGCCCCCCACCCATTAGGTAACTACATGAATTCAACAATAGCTCCCGGGTTGGATCTGTACCATGACGGAGTTCATGGCAACCTGTGGCATCCGGGATTCTACGGGCCCGACCCGACCGCCGACCCGGTCCCCGAAAGCAGCGGAGGAGAGGAGAGTGACAGCGGCTCTGATGTTATTTTCCTCCTGTCCTCCGCTAAGGAGCCGCTCTTGTGCGGTTCTTTCATCCAAGACAGTGTGAGGCACATTGTGGAGCCCCTGTCCCCAGCTGTGTCCTCACTGGACGAAGGGAGAGGTTGCTGTCACCTACCTCGGCCTCTGAGCTCACCCAGTCCCGACAGCTCGTACTCGGAAGACTCCTCGGACAGCTCCGTGGACATTCCCGTACATCACACCAGGCCCATTGTGCTCCTGTCAGACCTAAGTGCTGTTTACGGCAACCCCGCCGAATCTCCGGTAGATGTTTCAAGCGATGACAGCGACGTTATCGAAGTTTCGGTCACCAACAAAAAGAAGAAAAGCAGCGCTTTTTCTTGTAAGAAAAGTGTTTCTCGCAGGAAGAGTTTGGTGAGAAAAACTCCCCCTCAGAGCGAGGATGAGAAAGCTTCACACAGAGTTCGACGTAGTACCAGAATCCGAAAATCGGTGTCCGAAATTCCTCAATATACCTGCAGTGTGTCTCGGCACAGTTTGAGGAGACAAGCTAAAATGGACGCAGTGGGCATTTATAACGAAAGTTGCGATTCTGACGACATGATGGAGTATGCGGTGAGGTTGTTCAGCTCGGATGCGAACGAGTTGGCCTCCAAGCCAAACGTGTCCCAAAGAGCGAGCAGTAATTCAGAGGAGTCCGATGTGGACCGGTGGACGGACAGGAAGTCCCCGCAGAGAAAGTCGCAGCCTTGCAGCAAAGTGTTGCACGCCAAAAGTGCCACTCATAAACTAAAGAAGCCCCTCGCCCTTCGTCAGACTAAAAGGTTGGGAATAAACCGAAACAGGACTGCGGAATCGCAACAGAGCAGCGTGAAAAGAAAAGAAACAAAAAAGCGGTTGCGACACGGAAGAAAAGAGTGCGCCCACAGACCGGCCCTTCTGCCCTGTTTTCTCCAAGAGAGCCAGAAATCAAGCTTAAATATGCAAACAAAAACCAGGAAAAAAAGAACAAGAAATTGGGAAATTTTAGCCCTTTTATTCACTTGAAGAAGAAGATGTGCACCGTTGTTAACTATCAGGAGGAGGAGGCCAAAGTAAGGAGCAGCCGAGCACGGCAGCAGACAGCCACCAGGTCTCGGGCTGGCTTTGTTCCTAGTACTTCCTGTTTCCAGCTGGGTCGGTTCAGCTCTCAAAGCAGGTGTCAGGCCTCGCTGTTGTGCTGCCTGTGCGGTCAGACGGCCAACGCCATGGGCCTCGGGGACCTGCACGGCCCGTATTACTCCACCAGCCCATCTCTGGGCCGCGGGGGCGAGCAGAAACAGGACGAATATTTACTCGTCAGTAGACGTTCAGTAAATGCCTCCGATGATGGTTTCTACGGTTACGACTGCTCTACTTTGCCCGAGAGCGACGACCACTCTATCCCAAAGGTGCCTTTTCATCTGGATGAGGGCTGGATCCATGAGGACTGCGGGATCTGGTCCGCCGGCGTCTTCCTGGTCAGAGGGAAGCTGTACGGGTTAGAGGAGGCGGCGAGGCTCGCACAGGAAACAGTAAGTGACAGGAAGTGACAGGTGTGGTCATTTGACACAAGGAAGTGACATCATGATATACTCATGAAATACAAGTGTGTTTAGTGTTTTGCTAATCACTGTGTGTACTGTATTACAAAAAATGTGAGGCTGATGTGCACATCTGGACCAATGTGTTGCTCCTTGAGTGTAAGGTTTGGATAATTGTGGATAGTTTTGACTTCAGTGTGTAAGCAATCGGCAAAAACTGTAACACATTATTGATATAGTTGACGATTATTTTTCTAGCAATCTAATAACTGATTGATTGACTAATAGTTTCAGCACTACAGTTAGTCTTTGTTTTTCCTTGAAAGTACCTCTTTATGTTACGATCCTCTCACTCCTGCCCAGAAAGGACACAAAGAGGGAATTTCAAACTAAAAGCATCAGAACTTTGTAGGATACCAATTATTATAAAAAGAAATTGATCTATTTTTAATGCAATGTGAGGAATAGAAATGTATGTGGAGAATCTTTTTCCATCCCAGCATGAAGAGGAGTGACGATTTTAAGCAACCAAAACCTTTTAAATGTACATGCAGTATGTGCATGTGAGTAATGTATCAAGATAGACTTAAAAGAATCTAAACCTAGAACCTCAAACTCATTTAATGAGATAAGACATATTTAAGTCATTATGTTACATGTGCAACAAGTTTTGTCTTATAAAATGCTTCATTGAATATATTATCGATATGATAAAAGTGCTTTTTTTTTCTCTTTGTGTGCTTTTCCTGTTCAGACTTGTTCAGCGTGTCAACAAACAGGTGCAATAATGGGATGTTTCCAGAAGGGCTGTCCCAGAAATTACCACTACAGTTGTGCCATTCAGTCAGGTACAGTATGAAATATGTGTCAGAAGTAGAGCTGGGCAATAGTATCGATATTATCGTGTTGAGACTAGCTATTGTCTTAGATTTTAGATATCGTGATCGTCATATGGCATAAATGTTGTCTTTCCCTGGTTTTAAAGGCTGCATTACAGTGAAGTGATGTCATTTTCTGAACTTATCAGACTGTTGGAACTGTTCTATTATTTGCCTTTACCCACTTACTCATTATATCTACATTACTGATGATTTGATTTTTTTTTAATGACATTGTGTAAATATTGTGTGAAAGCACCAATAGTCAACACTATCATATTGTTATCAAGGTATTTGATCACGATATCGTGATGTTTGATTTTCTCCGTATCACATTGCCCTAGTCAGAAGCATATGTAGAGTATTGCAGCCATAAAGGGATACAATAAAAGCCCTCATTATTTGTACTGTTTGTAGATATGTTGTAAAGTTGTTGTCATATTGTGTTAAACTGCTGTTACCTGGGAACTCTGTCTGGCGTGTGGGAAGGCTGTCGTTCTCACTCTGCCTAGTGACAAATGTTATGAGATATAAGGCTTGTTTTGTGTGTCTGCGTTTTTCAGGCTGTGTCTTAAAAGAGGACAACTTCTCAATTAGATGTCCAGAGCACAAGGTAAGTTGTAAGCGTGCTTGGAGCTTTCAGATCTGTCTGTTGGCCCAAAGTATTAGATGTTATGTAGTGTGAGGAGCTGCGTGGCCTCTGGGGGTCACTGGTGTTTTCTTTAAGGCTGTTGTACTGTTTCCAAAATACTTGATCCTGCACACTAACTGCAGGAGGGGTAAAGTATTTTACATCTTAGTATGCAAATGTAGTGAAAAACCTAAACCTTGTGCCTTTTAGAATCAAATAGACAACAAAGTGGGATTAACTGCAAATTAATATTGATATTTGTAAAATAATATATGAGTAAGTCTGGGGCTTGCTGCCCTACAAAGACAAAACACAACAACAAAATAAGGTTAAGACCAGAATCTGTTTTATGGTGAATTATTATACCACAGAAATGTTTAAATAACCAGATCTACTTTTTTTGTTATCTCACAATCATGACTATATGTCCTGCTTTTGGAAAAATGATTTTGTTGCATTTTTTTTGTGTGTTTGTGTCCAACAGAACATTCTGGTCACAAGCGTAACCAGACAACACAAGAGATGACACGGGAAAAATTGGGGGGCACTTGAGGTATGGAATATTTTCATTATTTTCATTTCATTAACAGTCAAATGATTGGATCAGGAGAAAATGAAATGGCAACTTTTTTTTTCATTAAAAGCGCAAGAATGACATTGGTTTATGTCGAGATATACATTTCTGTATCACTGATGTCATTTTTTCTTCTTCTTCTTTTATTTTATTTTTTTCTTCTTCCAGAATGAGCCACAGATCTCCTCAGGGTGCGCCGTGATCTGCCTGATTTCACGTCACGTTTTGAAGTCATGTTTGAGCAGAAGGGGAACCTTCTGGTAACATTCCACTCGACATCCAACACAGATCTATCAGGGGCCACGTTAGGATTTTTATAAGGTGTGTGTGTGTGTGTGTGTGTGTGTGTGTGTGTGTGTGTGTGTGTGTGTGTGTGTGTGTGTGTGTGTGTGTGTGTGTGTGTGTGTGTGTGTGTGTGTGTGTGTGTGTGTGTGTGTGTGTGTGTGTGTGTGTGTGTGTGTGTGTGTGTGTGTGTGTGTGTGTGTGTGTGTGTGTGTGTGTGTGTGTGTGTGTGAATATTTATTCCTCTTCTTCAAGGTCACAAACACAATTCATCATTTGAACATAATAATTATATGAATTTAAATGAGCTTTATTGATTTGTTGTATATAAAATGATATCTTTATATAAGGCCACACCTATTCTTTCTACAGTTTTGTACTACTTTTTTATTACTGTTAGGGCTTCAGTTATTAAGAAAATTAGTTATTTTCAAATTGCATGCATAATTGTTGTTTGCTACATTGCACTTTAATGTAGCATTTTATTCTTCTGGTTATTTATGTCTATTTGTAGACTTTGTTTTACCCTTTTTAACTAATATGTAACTTAAATGTAAATATGCACTAAGAAAGATTTATATATAGACATTTGGAATTCCGGTTCAAGTCTAAAGTAGTACTGCAACAGAGAACATCCCATCACCTCCGATCGAGACCACGAACTGGACATTGGTCATATTTCATGCACTTTTATTTCTGGTGTCAGGTTTGGAGGCGTCTCTGCTCACAGAATGGGACAATTTAAAATTGACAAACAGAAGCTAGAATTTGGTGCAGAAAAAGATGTGTTCAATGTGTTCATGGCCAAGTCTTCTCTTATGGTTACGGGACTTCTGGAAGGGGAAAGTTAAAGGGTCATTTCAATGAAATCACAAAAATTGACTTACCCCAAAGTGGTCATAGTTTGATTGATAAGGTATATATATATATAATTAGTTGGCTGCAAATAAATCAACATTTGATTTTGATTTTTATTCCAGCTTCTCAAATGGGAGGGTTTGCTGCTGTTCTCTTTAGTATGTCATTGTAAAAGGAATATAACAAACTACACGGAAAAAACACAAACTATTTCAATATGTTACTTTTGGCACTTTGGATCTACTGTTCCCATAATTTGTGGGCTTTGGGAGATGTAAACAGGAAGTGTACTGCCGTCACGAGTTCGCTGTGGGCTTCGGCATGAGTCCTGTTTTTTGTTGGGCCTATATTTGTTTAAATGTTTGTCAAATTAGCAGCATCAAAAGTATGCCAAATAAAATATTCACACTTCCTGTTTGCATTGTATTCACAGATGCACAGACATCAACGGCTGTATTACTTTGATACTGAAGAAAACTTAAAAGTTTGATGATTCTCAGGCAAGTTCTGGAGTAATAAGGAGTGTTTTGTTTGGTAAGCAGATTTACTTGAGGCCCCTTTCTTTTTTTTGCCTCTATTTTTGACATATTTGACAAATTAGCTCAATAAAAAGTATGCCGAATTAGCTGTTAGCCGTTCCTGTTTTCAGTGTACCACTGGATGTACAGACAACTATCACTGGATTACTTTGATACTGAGAAAAGCTTAAAAACTGGCCGATTCTCAGGCAAGTTCTGGATGTTTATTCAACCAAATGTAGAAAAAAAAAAAAAAAAAGCTCTTTAGATTATCCTCAACAAATGCATGTACATAACTTAATAACGTACCACGGGAATACGCTGGAAAATATGTTTTTGTGATTTGGATGAACTGACCCTTTAATATATTTTAGTTATGTAGGCCAAGTGGAGATTTAATTATCCATCTGTGTATAATAGTCCAGTCATTTTAAGCCAAAATGGGGGTCAACCTAGAACAAATTGCAACAGAAGCAAACTCAGCTGATTTTGTATCCTCGATGTGTCCTGAGTAAGGGAAAAAGTCCAGAAGAATCCCATTGGGGAAAGTTATGAAAAAGACCCAAAAATATAGTCTTTTCATTTAATTTTTTTCTCATGTGAATAGGGTAAATATTTGAACCTTTAGATATCAACATAATAATTACTGTGTAGATTATTTACATCAAGACAAACAAACAAATTGTATTCTTTGAAATTGTTTGTTAGCATGGGCAAACGGTGCATCATCTAATTATGTACTGTATGTACTAATTTGCATAAATACAACAGATCTAAACATTGGGTACAGCCAGCTGAATATGTCTTGCTGAGTCTTGTTGACATCTCACAGTAAAAGAATGTTAAGGTGTCAATGGATCCCATTTAGGCTATACCCATGATCATGCAGGAAGGAGTACTTTAAACCAGACGTCATTCATTATTATTGCAGAGATAGGGTTCGGGACTGGGTCTGTGGGGCGGTTTCTGGGGGACGAGTCTGAGGGAAGAACTGGAGACAAGAATGCAGAAGACAAAAGGTAGGTCCTGTTCCCCAGTCCCTTCCTCAGGACATATCGAGGATACAAAATCAGTTTTCTTCAACTTGTTCTACCGTTTTTTCCTAAATTGACTGGACTATAAGCTCTTGTATTTCAATTTCACATTACATGTTTAAGAACAGACGCTTTTAAGTCAATTGTCAGAGTTTTAGAGTTTGCTTTCACGCCTGCACTTTTTATTATTTGAGGAATAAAAAAAGATAAGTTATGTTATTTAATAAAAGCCAGAAAAATGGAACCCTTGTCTCTCTCTCTCTCTGTTTCTCTCTCTCTGATATGGACAAATAGACTTAGAAACACGTCTTTATTTACGCAGTGTTTATTTTGTAAATGTTTGCAGAAATTGTTATGCTGCATAACAGCATGTTCTTGCTGCAGGGAGGGAAGTGTGTCTCGGTTTTGGCAAGTCACCAAAAAACTGAATGGGTTGATTCTCAAACTGTTTGTGACGTAGCAAGCAGCATTACTTTTCTGAAGAAAATATTTTAATTCTCATTGGAATAAATAGAATAACCAGGGCTATATGAATAGAAACCAAAGTAACTGTCTCCAAACCAGTTAATAGAAACAAATAAATGTATGAATTGCAACAAACGTGATCATAGACTGGTGGAACCTTTTTAAATCAATAAAATCATTTGTAAATCAATGTTTGTCAAATGATTGTTTTCTGTAGTAAGTAGCAGTGTGTGGGGATCCTGCATCAAAACAAATCCTCTGTCAGAAATCAATAATTGGACAAAATATTGATTTAAAAACGTGTTTATTGATTTGAAAATTGTCCTCGGACCTTTGAATGCCTTTATTGACCAATCGGAATTGAGTATTAAAGACAGGGTCCTGCATCACCCTGCCAGGTTTTATTCGTAATAATGACCTGCTCACTCTACATAAGGCCCTTACAAAACAAATATACATTTCAGATTTTTAAGGCCAAGCAGATATACTGTACATACTTCAGCAGACAAAAAAAGAGTAATTTAATTATTGTTGGACTTGAAGTTGTTAACAGCTGAATGTGTGGGCAGGGTGCCGCTGCAGAACAGTTAATACGGGAGTATTTTCAGTCAGGCTTTAACACTAAGCTCTGCTTTTGGAGTCACAACAATTCGATGGAAATAGTTCCAACACCTCCGTCTTCTTGTAAAATCTATCTTTGGGAAACATTTCACAGCTGTTCTTTGGCACATCATTATCAGGCTGCTGTGTTGACCTGCAGCGGCATGAGGAAGATGTTTCTCACCGTGTTGCATTCAGGATCGCTGCTCTCACCTGCTGAAATAGTCTGACTGTATATGGACACGGTTACCATGGTATACTTTTTAAAGCAGTGTTGCAGCAGTGCAACAGCTGTGTGGGTTTGTATCGGGATTCATTAATCTCATACAAGGAGAAAGAAATGTACTACACTATATATATATATATATATATATACTAGCTAATTACCATCTCAACGCAATGTCAAATGGAGCTTCTCATTGTTTTTATTCCTCTTCTTTTATTGCTTCTCTTCAACTTTTTTTCGTTGTTCTCTTCCTCTTCACCATTTTCCTTATCCTGCTTATATGCAGTTCTCAATGTCTGTCTCTTTACCTTCAAGATTGCTCTCTCACTATCTCTGCAGCACAGATCTGCTGCTTTGGCAGCTGGTTCAGCACCAAACGCTGCTGCTGAAGCCAGTGGTGGAAAGGAAATATTATTCAAGTAGTATTTCCACTGCATTCAACTTTATACTTGTACTACAGCTCAGACGTACACATTGTACCATTTAACCTCTTTAAAATCACTTGAAAATACATGTTTTTCTCGCCTAAATTTTTACCCCAAAAAAATTGCTACAGTTCCCCCATCCTTTGGCCCTCTGGGAGGGTCCCGCGGTCATTAGGAAGCTAACACTCTCAGTTTTTTGTTTCTTGTGTCAGTGTGACACTAGGTCTTACTGACACAGAGCTAAAGAAGTTAGAATAGAGAATTTATATTTCCGTCCAAGTAAATCATCTGTAAAATTATTAAAAAACACTACTGTAAGCATATTACATGGGCTACATACAAAAATAGTACCCCAGCCACATGTCTGAAGTTAATACAGAAAAAATCCAGAAGAAAATGACTCAGAAAATGGCTATTTTATGAAGTTATTTCTCTATGTCTTATGTCTGTGCGTTTTTCTTATTTCCTTTCAGAAAAAAAAGCCCAAAAAGTGCAAAATAAAAAACTTCTCAAATTAAAAAAACACATCCCCATCACTCACACACATACCTAAAATAACTACATGCATACATTTATAGAAATAAGTCATTATAATTTGATGAAATGGTGAAATGCAATAACTAAGGCCTTATTTTTGCTTTGACACAGCTGGAGCCATCACAGGGTTAAAGTTTTCTGGTGAAGTGTGGTATCAATCAACTCGTCTTCTTATTGGCTACACAGGGAGGCCGGTTTCATAACTCTTGCTTTTGACTGGTTGAAGTAGCTGCCAGTCTTTCCCACTTTTGCCCTCTGTAAATCTGCGACTTGATTGGCTTCCATAAGGGCTAACTCAGGTTATAGTAGACGGATTGGCTGAAACGACCTGTCAATCGAAAGCTGTTGAGTCAACCGAACCTGCTGAATATTTGATTCACTGTAGCTTTATTTGAGCCGACAGTAGCAGCGGTTAAAATCCATAAATGATGGACTTTTCAGCTTTGTATACAGTGGACCTTTTTTCACCGAGCTGCTTGGACATGTCCCCGTAGCCCTTTCCAGCCTTGTGGTCTCTAGTGTCTTTGGACAGCTCTTTGGTCTTGGCCATGTTAGTAGTTGGATTCTTACTGATTGGATGGGGGGGACAGGTGTCTTCATGCAGCTAACGACCTCTAACAGGTGCATCTAATTTAGGATAATAAATGGAGTGGAGGTGGACATTTTGAAGGCAGACTAACAGGTCTTTGAGGGTCAGAATTGTAGCTGATAGACAGGTGTTCAAATACTTATTTGCAGCTGTATCATACAAATAAATAGTTACAAAATCATACATTGTGATTTCTGGATTTTCTTTTTTGATTATGTCTCTCACAGTGGACATGCACCTACGATGACAATTAGAGACCCCTCCATGATTTCTAAGTGGGAGAACTTGCAAAATAGCAGGGTGTTCAAATACTTATTTTCTTCATTGTATATACACACACACACACACACATATATATATATATATAAAAATTTTTTTGCAGATTTGCCGTTGTCTTTACATTCCTAATTTCCTGTCACTACCATTGTGCATTCTTCTGGAGAAATACGGAGCATGTGCCGTTAGGATGCAGATTAAATACATTATTTTTTTAAATAGATTAGGTTGATACATCACTGACATTCAAGTCTTTGCCTTCAACACACTTCAGTACATTGTGTATTGTGCCACAGCCTCATAGAGAACCCGGATCATTATGTTTCTATCCGTTGGACTTTTCTGGCATGGTTCTTTGTTGTCTAGCTTTGTTTGTAGGTGTCTGGGGAATGCTGGATGTCAAAACTAGCAGGCAGTCTCACATTAGCTCCATTCCTGTAATATAGCAATTTTTGTCTTTTAATTTTAGGTGTAAATCAAATTAACACAAACAATTTATACGTAAATAAATAGTAATACGTAAAGTGCATGCCTGCGGTCTTTGATAATGTTAGAAATTAACTAACTACGTGTTCGTTGGATCTCTGAAGAAGGAAGGCTGGGGTCCAATGGAAGGTTAACACAAAGATTTATTTAACAAAAGTGATAAAGCAAAACAAACAATTACGCTGCAGCGGACAAGAAACAGTTGTGTCACCCGGAAGTTTTACATCTATTTCTGCCCCGAAATCCCGTCTCCCTCCCCTCTATATTCCTTTGGCTCCAGGGGCGGTTCTTTTCCCCCTTGTGAGTAATGTCCCTCCTTATTGGCTCCTTGTTGCCATGGTCACATGTAGGACGAGTTTTGTTGGTTTCTTCGCTGTCCAATTAGATTGGACATGCTCTACTCCCCCCCTCTTGGGGTCGTTTTTCACACAGATGAAAAGTAATTATCATGTAAGTGAGAAGTTGTTACAGAATACATAAAATCAGCATTCCAGTGTCTTAGCTTAGTCTAGGACTCCAAATGGTCGGAGACAGGAGGTTGCTTCCTTTTGTGGAGCAGACAGTGTCTTCTCATATGTTAATAGTTCTTTATTTTAAACCATATGTCAGAGACAGGAAGGAATAAAGGGGCAGGTGAGAAAACAAAAGGGAACCGTCTTGATCTTCCTTTCTTGAGACAAACAATGGTAATTACACAGCATATGGCATCTACACCACTGTAATTAAAACATGTCTTTTTCAACCAAAACCACAGCATACATCTTAATTATTAAAACATGCATAATTACATAGTAATTAAACATTTAAACTTTATTAGATTCAACAGTCCCTCCTTTTTCACACCTTACTTGGTGTGAAAACACTATAGACAAAATAAAGTTTGTACAAAAACATAAAAACTATTAATAGAAAAAATGTAAACAATAATAACAAATGTAAAGAATACTTCATGGTAGATGGCCAACTCAGGATGTATACATTTAACAAGTGATTCATCTCCTTCTTCGACCTCGTTATCTGACTCCTCATCTTCTAACCAAGGTGCTATAGGTGCTTTTCTTAGCAGAAACTGTCCCTCCTTTTCCTTAGTTAAGGCTGTGGTTATGAGCCGATTTGCTAAAGTTCTAATGCAGGGAATGCAACAACATCCACACATAACTAAAATGGCAACAAACACAGCAATTGAAATCATGAGGGACATCACCAGATCTTTCCATTTGCCAAACATGTTAGATATCCAATCTGAAAAGGGATTATCAACACCTGATGCCTCATGCATCTCCCTAGATAGAGCCTTCAGTTGATTCAGTGCCCTGGTGACTTTCCCGTCCGGAGCAGTGTTATTGGGTATGATGGTGCAGCACATCTCTCCAAACATCGCACAGACGCCCCCCTTTTCAGCCAGTATCATGTCCAGCGCCATCCGATTCTGCAGAGCCATAAGAGAAGAGGGGGCCATCTGCTCGGCCAACCCGTCTATAGCGTCCCTAGTGGCGTTTGACAAGCGTAAAACATTATAATGTACAAAATTAATCCTATCCACGTTCTTGTTGGGAGTGATTGGGAAAAGTGCCGAAATAATGGGAATGCTTTCAAAGCCCGCGGATATTTGGTCTGCTAGCTTGTACTCGTTTGGGACGCCACGAGGCACACCTATAGCGTCTATGTACGTGGGGGTGCCTACGAAGGGGTCAAATGCAAACGTTGACCTCTTCATGATGTGGCGGCGGCGCCTTTGGGTGAGTCTCTGGGGTATGGTTGGCGTTGTTTTTACACGGTTTCCGACTATGGAGATGGGCATGGCTAGTCTAACCATGGCACACAGGCCCGCGGTCTTATCAGGCAACTTAATCTGGGCGTACAATTTTAGCCTTCCACAATAATAAAACAGTCCTAATCTTGAGACGTTCCCTATATAATCATCTCCACCCTTATTACCGGCTACTGTTCTATTGCACCATTCTGTTGGGATAGATCCTAGCCTAATAACTCCTGGTCCTGAGCTTGTGAAATTAAAACACTGGTATCGTGCTCCTTCTCCTTTTATGGCCGTAAAATACCCTGGCTTCTCTAAACCTGGTGGGTAGACTGCTGATAAGGTGGTGCAATTTGGAGGGTTTTTACTTGAGTTAAGTTCAACATGCAATGATACCCTATTTTATCACTTTCTGGGTAAAGGGAGCTGGTTCAGTGTACATAGCCGGTCGGGCTGCCGCACAGGCCACGCAGCCCTCCATTTTCTGATCTTGGGCGTTTTGCACTAACCATTTTACCCATAAGTTGTCGCTACCTGCCCCTGTGGTCAGTTCCAGTATGTCTTGGGGTTTCATTTTAGAAAAGTCTTGTACTATCACGTCTTTATTTGTTAAAGGTGCTGGGTCTTGCTCTTCTGGTTCTACAATAGTGTTAGTGATAGGTGGCGGTATAGGGTTTTTAATATTTATCTGTATTTGTCCCATTGGGTCTGCCCGCTGACTTCCACCCCTAGGACCATCCAAATTCTATTTTGATTAGTGGGGCTTTTATAAATCTTGTCTAGGGATAGAGTGATGGGGTTTTGTGTCGGACTATAATCTCTCTGCAGACTAATTTTTTTCCAATCATAAGTTCTATATTGTGGTGGCCTAGAGGGCTGCCAACGGCCTGTATATTCCACTACGTCCGACCAATCCCTACACCAGTCACATCTCTTACTCCACCCTGATCTCTCACATTGTGCAGCCTTGCATGAGTAGCACAGATACACGTCGTAGCTTCTATATGAGGAGTTGTACCCCCCACAATCAATTACGGAGCATAGGTCGAATGTGAACGAGGTAGTGGCTCCCTTTGTGTAATTTAAGACTATTCGGGCGTTACAATTTAGATCAATTTGGGGTCTCGAGTTGGGACTCCTTTTACGGCGGGTCATTTGAGGGGCTATTATCTCAGTATCATTGGTTGGAGGGAGTACGGGAGCTTTTTCTAGAGATTCTATTCCCCACATTATCAGTCCCGCCCCTATTCCCAGCATGACACAAGTTAACACTACTACTTTTCTTCTGAGCCCCATTTCTTTTAGGCTTGGTGCTCTCTGTCCAGACTGAGGGCTGTCTGGACTTCCTAGGCAGCGCTTAAGTAGCCGCTGCATATTTTTTTTTTTTTTTTTTCTATCAGAGTTTTTCTGGTTTTGCTGTTTCTATTCCAAATTCGTCATTATTTCAATTAAAAAATCTACTTTTAATTCACAGCGTGGCCAAATCAGTTCTAACCTCCTCTAGTGGTCGGGAGGGGGCCTGAGCGGGTGTACAGTGTGTAAGGTGGTGCCAATTAGCTCCTGTTTTACCTCTAACTTTCAGGGCATGGGTTGAGCGTTCAATCACTTCCCACGGACCTGTCCACCTTGGTTCGGCCCACTTTCGCTTGTGAACTCGCAACCTCACCCAGTCTCCAGGCCCTACAGGAGGCTCCGTATCGCTCTGTGGTGCCTCGGTGGCTGCTTGGACCTGTGAAGACAAAACTCGAGTGAGATTAGTGAGAGCCCTCATATAATCGTCTGCTTCTATCTGCCACAAATCCAAAACTGGGCCTATACCGCCATCTCTGGGTGGTCCTGGCATTGGCCTGCCTGTCAACAACTCATGGGGAGACAGATGAGTTTTATTACTCTGTGAAGACCTCATAGACATTAGTGCCAGGGGCAGTGCATCTACCCAGTTCATTTTGGTGTTATGACAAGCCTTAGCAATTTTTCTTTTCAAAGTTTGGTTAGCTCGCTCCACCAGCCCTTGTGAAGAGGGGTGATACACTGAGCCAAACTTGTGTGCAATGCCAAAATATTTTTCTACTTCACTCAACTTCTGGCTGGTGAAGTGAGTTCCATTATCTGATCTAATGCATCTGGGGACCCCATATCTTGGTATAAGTTCATTTTTAGCCATTTTACCACTGAGTTTGCATCCTCTTTCTTACATGGAATGGCTTCAATCCATTTGGTATAACGGTCTACCATAACCAAAATGTATCTGTGTCCCCTCACTACATTATCTGCTCCCATGTCTGTGTAGTCTATACAAATCTCTTTGAATGGAGCATCTGGAACTGGAAAACGTCCCATTGGGCATTTGTAGGGTCTTTTATCATTGTGAGCATTGCATTTTTCGCAGTCGTTTATTGCGTTTTCCACCATTTCTTTCATGTATGGATGCCACCAGTGGGTTTCCACTTCTTTGGTGGTTCTTGCTCTGCCAACATGGGTAGGTCCATGGGCTTCTTTAATTAACAAATGACAGAGTTTTGCGGGTGCCACCAAGCGACCATCATGTGATCTCCAAAGACCTTTGTCTGACTTCTTTGCACCTTTTAAAAGCCACTGGTTTTGTTCATAGACACCTGCATGTTCCTGCATTCTCTCTATGTATTCTTCAGTTAGTTCTGGGGTGTTTTCTGTCTGTAGGCATACCAATTGTCTGCTGTAACCTCCTGCCTTTTTAGCTGCTTTGTCTGCAGCATCATTACCTTTAGCTACAGCTGAGGTTGAATTTTGGTGTCCTTTACACTTCATTACTGCTATCTGTGTAGGGAGCAGGATGGCTCTGAGAAGGTTTTGGAGTGCACTGGCATGTTTAACTGGGGTTTTGAACTAGTCAGGAATCCCCTTCTTAGCCATTGTGGGCCGTCTATGTATACTGCGCCATGCGCATATGCTGAGTCTGTGTAAATGTTTACTCTTCTGTCTTTCCCTATTTCTAGAGCTTTGGTTAATGCTATTACTTCAGCTAATTGGGCAGAAGCTGGTTGGGGGATGATAGCAGAATCTAAGGTTTCAATTTGCTGTCCCTGTTGTTGTACTACTGCATATGAGGCTACATTTCCCTGATCTCCTCTATAACAGCAGCCATCACAGTACAATGTCATTTCTGGATTTTCTAGCGGCTCTGCTTGTAGATTTTCTCTGAGCTTCAAGTCTTTTTGTACTACAAATTCACAGTCATGTGGTTCGTGTTCTTCTGAATTCAGCCCATTGGCCATGTTTATTCTTTCAGTTTCATAACTGATGTGTGGTTGCTTTAGGATGTCAGAAATCTTGATTTATCTTGATTTTTCTTACTGGGGAGAAGGTGAATGCATTTGAGCTCAGGAATGCAATTACTCCATGTGACGTGTTGATTTTTAGGGGGTGGCACATGACCACATGTGATGTTTTGTCTATAGCTCTAGTTAAAGCTGCTAGATGTCTGGCACATCCTGTTTGTCCTTGTTCAATATTGTCCAATTTGGAACTGTGATACATCAGTACTCTCCTTTCTCCCTCCTTTTTCTGAAACAGGACAGCATTCACAATGCTTCCTGTTTCTGAAACATCAAGATGGATCCAACTGTGCGTAGAGTTTTTGAGGAGAGAGGGGGAATTCCTCCTTTGAGTTTGATGAGGCATGAAGCGGATGCTCCACTGTCAACCATCATGTTAATTGTGTCAGACTCTATTGTGCAGGTGACCATTGGTTCAATGTGAGGTGGGGTGGGAACACCTGCAGTTGGATCCTCTGGGCCCCTTCATTGGCTCTCCTCCCATGCAGTCATTGGCATCTGGTTGTAGTTGGGAGGCATGCCTCTCCCTCTTCCTCTGCCCAGGTTTGGTGGTCCTCTTCCTCTCAGTGGGCCATAAGGCATGAATGCTGGTGAACCCGCAGAAGGGCAGTCTTGGGCCCAGTGTGTTGTCTGTCCGCAGCTAAAACAGCCAGTATATCCTCTTTGTCTGCCCTTATAGTGCCCTTTCATGTATGCTCTCTGGTGTATGGGATTTTGTTGTGGTATAACTGGTTCTGTCATTGAACCTCTTGGCCATGTGGGTGGGGGTGGGGCTTCTACAGAGGGTGTCTTCATAGCTGTAGCAACGGCTTTTGCAACTGCATCTTGTATGTCTCCTGCAACTGATTCCATTATCATTTGTTTTTCAGGTTTATTTTTCTTGGTTTTGTTTATTGTGTCTTCTTCTTCTGCTACTTGCATTCTTAGCAGACGCTTGTTGAGGGTCTTTAGCTCTTCGTCTATACGTCTTATGAGTGCTTTTATATCTCCCAAATAAAGCTGGTCTGTGGCTGTGGACTTCTCACAATCAAGGATCCAATTGGCTTTTGAGTTAAATGGCATGTAAGGAGGGGGTGGGAAGAGTAAACTCAAATACAGTTAATACTTCGTTAGTGGTGTCTGAGCCTGGCTCTTTTCCAGGGCTAACTCCAATGAGTCCACCTGGGGTGACTTGCTTCATGTACAGCAACAATTTAGAGACCCGTGCCATGCGTTTTCAGCGTTTTGAAAGACCCTTTTGTTGATCCAAACTTAGGCTTTCCTTTCCTCTCCCAATCCTTTTGTGCCTTGAATGCTTCTCCCTCCTCATGCACTATTATCCGTGCTCTGTATATCCCAGTGGGACATGGGTCAGTATCACCTGGTATGAGTCTCCTGTCTTGCCAATCTTTCCAAATTTTTCTAATTTCTTTTTAGTTTTCTGTCTGTACTTTGGTTCTGTGCTGGCTTCAATTTGTTCAAAGATCTCATTCTTCCAGTCCTCTGTATTTTTGTATGGGGATGGCTGTAGGGGCTGTCTGTCTATCATTTTGCTCATAGTCTGTCCCTGATTTTATTTAAAAATATAAAAAATAAAAATTACAAATCTAAGAATGAAGAGGTGAAAATGAATGAAAACAGAATTAAATTATTATTGTTTCAAATAATATTTGCTTAAAGGAAATAAAAATCTAACCTAAATGTGGGTGTTAAAAAATAGTACTAAGTGGAAAAAATGAAATGAATGAAAACCCAGGAATTTTTAACAAATAGCTGTCCTGATCATTAAAAAAGAAAGGGCACTAATTTATGTAAGTCTGAACTTGGTGACACTTGCCTCTGTATTTTTATCCAATTTGATTTGCTAATGCTCACAAGGATGATACAAAGTATTTTCCCTCCCCTTTGCCACAGAGTAAAACTCAAATTTCTGTTTGTTTCCAACTTAATTCACCTCTTATGGAGCCAAGCTTCTACCATCTCTGGCGGACACTCATAAGTGGTGAATGTTTTTTCAACCAGAAATTTCTGTTAAGTTTTTCAGTTAAAAATAAAAATCCTCCCCACATTCCCCAGTCACTACAGGATAGGCGTCAATGAACGCTTTTTCCTGTTTAAAACCACACTGCACAAATATTCATGAGTTATTTACATTCACAATCGACACAGCTGAAGTTACCTTCCATAAACTTCCAGAAAGTAAAACCAACCTTACACGATTAATTATTTACAGTATTCACACTCCTAGTTTTAATTGTTCCTATTTTTTATCGACTAGATCCACTCTTGTGATCTCGATTCGCCTTCTTACTGGCTCAGAACCGAACCCTCTGTTGCAGGTTTTTTGCCTTCCTTGCAGGACTTTTAAACTAAGGAACACAATAACAAACACTAATTGTCAGCGCTGTGCTACTGTGCCCTCAGAAGAATTCCAGAGGAACAATCCACTCTCAGTGCAAGATTCCCGGAAAAAACTTCTGACCTTCCGTGCAGGTTTTTTTAAGACTAAGGTACACAAGAACAAATCAGTGTCAATTGTCCTGCAAGCTTATGCCCTCCGTGCAGGTCTTACTAAACTCAGTTGAAAAAACGACAAAACAGTGCTCTGCTCTTGTGCCCTCAAAAGAATTCCCAAGAAACAATTCCCAGATCGAGAGACAAAAACTTTGACCTTCTGTGCAAACTAAGTAACACAGAAAGAAAACTGCGTTCTCCTCCTGTGCCCTCAAATAATCTACCACTCCCAGGGAAAAAGTCCTCGAAAACACTTCTGACCTTCCGTGCAGGTTTTTCTAACATTAGGCAGCAAAACGAGAACTGACAAGCATTAGACTGGGACCAACACCCGTCGTCACCGCGATGCCGGTTAATCCAGCTCCCACAATCTCACAGTCTGTTAAACTGGCTTTAAAAGAAAAGACTTGGTCTCGCATTTGCCCCTCACAGAGACTATCACTCTGTCGCCGTCCCTTATCGGTCTTTTTATCTAAAATTTAACGGGATTCTAAACCTGGCCGTCTATCGGACTTCTAAAGTGCACTAAAATTCCGGACCTTCCTTGCAGGGTTTTTTCAATTGACCTTCCACGCAGGATTTTACATATCACATACAAACAATCAAACACACTTGCTTTGGCTTATCACTTTCAATACTTTCAATTGAGTATTACTTTTAAATTATTTTCCAATTTTTTTTTTTTTGTAAAGACTTACGAGCTGATGGCTGCTGGGTCTCTCATGCCTAATATTTCCTACATAAGCTATGCCAAGTTATGATGAAACAGGTCTGGCTTACCTTTTAATTTCATGGGCCCGCATGAGAGATTCAGCACCACCGGCTCCGGTCCTTTCAAGTTTTCTCCGTGCCTTTCCTCAGAGAATCCACGTCAGGGGTCACCAACTGTTAGAAATTAACTAACTACGTGTTCGTTGGATCTCTGAAGAAGGAAGGCTGGGGTCCAATGGAAGGTTAACACAAAGATTTATTTAACAAAAGTGATAAAGCAAAACAAACAATTACGCTGCAGCGGACAAGAAACAGTTGTGTCACCCGGAAGTTTTACATCTATTTCTGCCCCGAAATCCCGTCTCCCTCCCTCTATATTCCTTTGGCTCCAGGGGCGGTTCTTTTCCCCCTTGTGAGTAATGTCCCTCCTTATTGGCTCCTTGTTGCCATGGTCACATGTAGGACGAGTTTTGTTGGTTTCTTCGCTGTCCAATTAGATTGGACATGCTCTACTCCCCCCCTCTTGGGGTCGTTTTTTCACACAGATGAAAAGTAATTATCATGTAAGTGAGAAGTTGTTACAGAATACATAAAATCAGCATTCCAGTGTCTTAGCTTAGTCTAGGACTCCAAATGGTCGGAGACAGGAGGTTGCTTCCTTTTGTGGAGCAGACAGTGTCTTCTCATATGTTAATAGTTCTTTATTTTAAACCATATGTCAGAGACAGGAAGGAATAAAGGGGGCAGGTGAGAAAACAAAAGGGAACCGTCTTGATCTTCCTTTCTTGAGACAAACAATGGTAATTACACAGCATATGGCATCTACACCACTGTAATTAAAACATGTCTTTTTCAACCAAAACCACAGCATACATCTTAATTATTAAAACATGCATAATTACATAGTAATTAAACATTTAAACTTTATTAGATTCAACAATAACATATGTTAAATCTTTGCAACAGGTCAGGTATGAACAGCAAGGAGATGGACAGCAATGGAACAGTAAGGCCATTTGGTCAGTAGGGGGGGGGGGCTGCAGTTTGTGCAGCTTCATTTTGGATGAAGTTCAAGATCCACAACCCAAAAGTTATGTACAAATCCTGCTAAATCTAGACTAATATAATCACACATTTGTTATACTTTCACCCAGGAAAACACGTTCCGTTCCTCTAGTTTTAATTCATCACTTTCTAAATGAAAGCTTTAAATAGCATGTTATATACATCGTCCCATAAAATATGCCGTAACATTCTCTCTAAAAGGGCTAACATCAAGGTTTCATGGTAATCACAATGATTTATAAAGTATTTACTTTTGATACCAAAGGTGCCATTTTATGCTGCCCTCTCTTTACTTCCTGCTCCCATTTTCAATTATGATCTTTGTAAACTTACCACAGATGATTTGGCAAAGTAATGACTGGGAATATGGCAGCTTTCTGCATGTCCCACATGTCCTCTTGGTCACCATGGCAATTGAGAGATCTGAAAAATACTAACATGTAAAACATTTTAAATAAGATAAGATCCTTAATTAGTCCCACAGTGGGAACATTTTCAGTGATCCTGCACCAAAGGGAAAGTGCAATGACAAACGCAGCAGTAAAAATGCAAGAATAAAGCAGTTAAAACAGTTAAGGATACTGTTTTTTAACGTTTTCAACACTACATAACACTAACTTAATATCTTATTACATAAGAAATGTAATTCTGTTTCGATATCCTGGAGGTAATGAGTACAGACACGTTCCTCTCGTGGTCTCCACACTTTTAAATGGCGACCTCTTTCAATTTCCAGCTCATGGTCACTGACTCTGGATTTTGTTAAAATTTGTATTTCTTTGGATTTTTTGTTTTGAGATATTCAGCCAATTGGATGTCTCTGTTCAGGGATTGATAACAGAGGAGTTTGTGTTGTATTTTATTTTCATTTTGCCGTTGTTCTTTATACTCGTCTTTTAATTTAGTTTTTAATCTTTTGATTGAAGTCTGAGGATTGTGTCTGTGGGACTCTGAGGCTCAGTGTACCTGTCTCTCTCTCTACCTGTCTGTCTACTGCTGACTGTGTTTAGCTCAGTGTACCTGTCTCTCTCTCTACCTGTCTGTCTACTGCTGACTGTGTTTAGCTCCGTGTACCTGTCTCTCTCTCTACCTGTCTGTCTACTGCTGACTGTGTTTAGCTCCGTGTACCTGTCTCTCTCTCTACCTGTCTGTCTACTGCTGACTGTGTTTAGCTCCGTGTACCTGTCTCTCTCTCTACCTGTCTGTCTACTGCTGACTGTGTTTAGCTCAGTGTACCTGTCTCTCTCTCTACCTGTCTGTCTACTGCTGACTGTGTTTAGCTCCGTGTACCTGTCTCTCTCTCTACCTGTCTGTCTACTGCTGACTGTGTTTAGCTCCGTGTACCTGTCTCTCTCTCTACCTGTCTGTCTACTGCTGACTGTGTTTAGCTCAGTGTACCTGTCTCTCTCTCTACCTGTCTGTCTACTGCTGACTGTGTTTAGCTCAGTGTACCTGTCTCTCTCTCTACCTGTCTGTCTACTGCTGACTGTGTTTAGCTCAGTGTACCTGTCTCGGACATCTGAACACTGCTGGTTGCTCAGGAGATCGTGTATGCAATGGAATATTTATCCGCTTGATTTAAATGCTGCCAAAGTTTATTTGCCTGTTTTTGTTGACTAACGTTAGCCTAACTAGCTAGCGTTAGCTTAATGTCGTTACTGACCAGTCACATAACTTTGTTTAACTTTTTGTTGAAGCTGAATTGACCATAAACCTAGGTAGCTAACAATAGCTACATAAAACTGACATTAGCGGTTTATAATCAGCTTTAACAGGGACTAACGTCACTGTGTCCACGTTCGGACACCACCCGCTGCTATTGGCCATATCCGGACACTTCCGACGTGACGCACTTTCCCGTCTTTTCGCGGTACTTTTAGTTTGCCATCGTCGCACAAACTGTAAGTATAATTGATTTATACCCATCAAACAATCACAATTTTCGTGTATGCACGCGGACATTTACATGTCTAATTAGTATATGAAAGTGACTTTGATGAGGGAGAGTAGTAAGAACGAGCTTTCACTCTAAAATATTTATATTTTTACTGTGCTTATATGATTTAGCGTTAGCATGACTGTGCATTTTTTTTGCTAGCTTAGACAGGACTCTGTCCAGGCAGTACGTATGTTCATAAGCCCAGCAACATCAAGCAGGGTTTCTATCGCCAGATAAGGGACAACTCTGTCCGGCTTATTTATGTAGCATGAAAGCTAGCGTTAGCTAACTAGCAGCCAGCCCGCTTCTAAACACTGTAAATACATTTAAATCATCTCAACACTTTTAACAGTCCAACTGAAAGCTCCAGGTCCTGCAGCCGCAGACGGACAGCCATCCGTGGGGCTCCAGGCTCCAGCAGCTCCAGGACCCAGCTCCACCTGCAGATAAACATAGTCTCCCCAGGTTCCTGGAGACAGGTCCACTTCTTCCTCTCCCACTGTAAATACTTAATATTTTCTGTTTAAAAACAAGCAACATTTATATTAATGTTAGTGACATTAGCCATGGTGAAAAGTAAACAAAACATTTCATTTATTGAGCAGAAAGAACCAGCTCATCCTCCTCCGCTGGACCCACGTCATCCCCCGGTAGTGTACTCAATGTTAACAGGCTTTGCCATTCTTTTATTATATTATATTATATGTACACTCTTAAAACACTTTTATCTTTGTGAGTAGGTCACATTGCTGCAAAGAGGAGACTGGAGCCGACAGTCTGGCGGTGTGGCCGGTGCAGGCAACCTCAACCTCCAGGGCCTTCAGAGGGATTGGTGTCGTGGGTCCAGTGTGTCAGCTGGGAGGAGGATGAGCTGACCATTAATGCATTTTGGTGTTTTTGACGGTGAATCACTGCCCAGATATGGCACTGGGCAAACCACGTACATAAAGCAATGCCAGGAGCACAATGGCCTGCAGCTCAGCTGGATGTGAAGCCAGAGCAGCCCAGCTGAAGGGCTATCCGCCTACCCACCCCATAACACCCCCCATTCCAAAGTCAACCAGCCCCTCTCCCTCATCCCCAGAATCCACCTGCCTCTCCCAATTCCTACCTCTCTCCCCCCTCCTCCCCCTGCTTACATCAGGCCGGATAATGGTAGACCTGGTCCACTTCCTGGCTGGAAAAAACTACAAAAAGACTGTTTTGCCTGTTTTTTAATGTTATTAAATAATTATTTGTATCATCTTTTCAATCATTTTTGGGCACTTGTTTTTTTACTATAAATCTTACACACTTTTTATGTGTGTGTGTGTGTATGTATGTATATATATATATATATATATATATATATATATATATATATATATATATATATATATATATATATATATATATATATATATATATAGCTATAGCTAATAGTTGTAAGTGATTGAAAATGAGAAGTGGTAGTTTATCCAGTTCATCCAGCAGGTGGTGATATAGGCTCAAAAAGGATCTTAACCCTCATGTTGTCCTCGGGTCAGATTGACCCGTTTTCCTATATCAATGTTCTTTTTAATTCCCCAAAATAACATGATTGATTCCACACAACGCTCTTTGGCAAATACACATTTTTACATTCATTAATTTTGGGTGTCTTATTCAATTTTATCAAATTTGGAGAAGAATTGAAGTGTTTTTGAAATAGCATTGGGTAAAAATTGACATATTCCAGTCTGTGATTATCATCAACATCCATTCCTTTAATTTTAGTCTCAATAATTTCTAATTTCTGCTTTTCTAACTCAAACATTAGGTTTAATTTCCTATAAATGAGGTTTATTGACCATAAATTCCAAAAATAACTGTAAAACTGACGATAATAAGTTAGTGTTATGTAGTGTTGAAAACGTTAAAAAACAGTATCCTTAACTGTTTTAACTGCTTTATTCTTGCATTTTTACTGCTGCGTTTGTCATTGCACTTTCCCTTTGGTGCAGGATCACTGAAAATGTTCCCACTGTGGGACTAATTAAGGATCTTATCTTATTCAAAATGTTTTACATGTTAGTATTTTTCAGATCTTTCAATTGCCATGATGACCAAGAGGACATGTGGGACATGCAGAAAGCTGCCATATTCCCAGTCATTACTTTGCCAAATCATCTGTGGTAAGTTTACAAAGATCATAATTGAAAATGGGAGCAGGAAGTAAAGAGAGGGCAGCATAAAATGGCACCTTTGGTATCAAAAGTAAATACTTTATAAATCATTGTGATTACCATGAAACCTTGATGTTAGCCCTTTTAGAGAGAATGTTACGGCATATTTTATGGGACGATGTACACTCACCGGCCACTTTATTAGGTACACCTGTCCAACTGCTCGTTAACACTTAATTTCTAAGCAGCCAATCACATGGCGGCAACTCAGTGCATTTAGGCATGTAGACATGGTCAAGAGAATCTCCTGCAGTTCAAACCGAGCATCAGTATGGGGAAGAAAGGTGATTTGAGTGACTTTGAACGTGGCATGATTGTTGGTGCCAGAAGGGCTGGTCTGAGTATTTCAGAAACTGCTAATCTACTGGGATTTTCACGCACAACCATCTCTAGGGTTTACAGAGAATGGTCCGAAAAAGAAAAACATCCAGTGAGCGGCAGTTCTGTGGGCGGAAATGCCTTGTTGATGCCAGAGGTCAGAGGAGAATGGCCAGACTGGTTCGAGCTGATAGAAGGGCAACAGTGACTCAAATAACCACCCGTTACAACCAAGGTGGGCAGAAGAGCATCTCTGAACGCACAGTACGTCGAACTTTGAGGCAGATGGGCTACAGCAGCAGAAGACATCGGGTGCCACTCCTTTCAGCTAAGAACAGGAAACTGAGACTACAATTTGCACAAGCTCATCGAAATTGGACAATAGAAGATTGGAAAAACGTTGCCTGGTCTGATGAGTCTCGATTTCTGCTGCGACAGTCGGATGGTAGGGTCAGAATTTGGCGTCTACAACATGAAAGCATGGATCCATCCTGCCTTGTATCAACGGTTCAGGCTGGTGGTGGTGGTGTCATGGTGTGGGGAATATTTTCTTGGCACTCTTTGGGCCCCTTGGTACCAATTGAGCATCGTTGCAACGCCACAGCCTACCTGAGTATTGTTGCTGACCATGTCCATCCCTTTATGACCATAATGTACCCAACTTCTGATGGCTACTTTCAGCAGGATAATGCGCCATGTCATAAAGCTGGAATCATCACAGACTGGTTTCTTGAACATGACAATGAGTTCGCTGTACTCAAATGGCCTCCAGAGTCACCAGATCTCAATCCAATAGAGCATCTTTGGGATGTGGTGGAGCAGGAGATTCGCATCATGGATGTGCAGCCGACAAATCTGCGGCAACTGTGTGATGCCATCATGTCAATATGGACCAAACTCCCTGAGGAATGCTTCCAGCACCTTGTTGAATCTATGCCACGAAGAATTGAGGCAGTTCTGAAGGCAAAAGGGGGTCCAACCCGTTACTAGCATGGGCTACCTAATAAAGTGGCCGGTGAGTGTATATAACATGCTATTTAAAGCTTTCATTTAGAAAGTGATGAATTAAAACTCTAGAGCAGTGGTTCCCAATCTTTTTCAGCTCAAGACCCAAAAGAGAAATTTGGTGTCTCCCCGGGACCCAAATTTACAAAAATACACCATGAATCATTGTAACATCTACATTTTTAAACTGTGGACAAAAGACGGAACAAACTATGAATTTAAATGTATATGAAGTATATTTATTCCATTATAAAAGTAATCAAAAACAGAAAAGGTCTCTATTGTCCTCTCTGTGTCTCCGTCCCCTCCCATCGTCAATAATGCTGACTTGAATTTAATGAGATGTATGTGTCTGGTTGAAGATCTCAACCAGCTGATCTACTCTAGGTTCAGTTTTTGAAAGTGTCATGCTGAGGTCATGCTGAGGTCATGCTGAGCATTTAGTCTGTTTATGTATTAGTTTTTCAGGTACGCTAGAGTCAAAAAGCCAGATTCTTATTTTACTCTGCCAATTGGCGACCCAATAAAACGGGTCTGCGACCCATTTTGGGTCCCGACCCTAAGTTTGGGAAACATTGCTCTAGAGGAACGGAACGTGTTTTCCTGGGTGAAAGTATAACAAATGTGTGATTATATTAGTCTAGATTTAGCAGGATTTGTACATAACTTTTGGTTTGTGGATCTTGAACTTCATCCAAAATGAAGCTGCACAAACTGCAGCCCCCTACTGACCAAATGGCCTTACTGTTCCATTGCTGTCCATCTCCTTGCTGTTCATACCTGACCTGTTGCAAAGATTTAACATATGTTATCAAAGACCGCAGGCATGCACATAATGATCCGGGTTCTCTATGAGGCTGTGGCACAATACACAATGTACTGAAGTGTGTTGAAGGCAAAGACTTGAATGTCAGTGATGTATCAACCTAAGCTATTTAAAAAAATAATGTATTTAATCGGCATGTGGAAGGAGATGTCACCTAGACTTAAAGCAGTTGAGCTAAGGCTAATCTATACTTCCATTAAAATTTCATCTGATTCTAGGAAACCACCAGAAACTGTTGCATTCCCTAGGCGGGAAATGTTTTTATAGGTGTAACTAACTGAAGTCTTTGTCTTTGTTGCATATTTGCCCCAAAAATAAATGGATGGCGTTTGTCCTGGTGCATGATTATTTCAAAGCAGGTGGTCTTCAATTGATTTACATTTCTTCTCTTGTAGGTATCAACAACTTCAGAATATGTGCAAGTTGTAAAGATGCTGATTGCGGAATATTCTTTCTTGAAGGATCTCGGGAAATGGTTATGTAAGTGCATTTGCAAATAACTATACACAGTATTTTTAACATCTATTTAGTATTAACTTCAATCTAAATAGGAATAACACTGATCTGTTTGTTATTTAGTGGAAACAACTATAGTATAACTATAGTATACCTGTCTTTGGTAATCGATATTTCTCTTTCAATTAGCACACATGGCACATGTCTCTGAGGCGTAAATTCAAGTGGGAGCGTGCACCTCTGTGAAGTGAGAGGTAGTAAGGAGAAGTTTGGCCACAAAAAATCAAAGCAACTTGTAGAAACAGCGAGGACCAGTCAGAGAAATGTGTCCAAGGTAAGTGATGCCCAGCTTGGTGCATTGGTAATAAATGAGGCTTAGTTAACTTGTAGTCACTCCTAGTTGGTTAATGTGTCAATTTTGGGCACACTTTTTATCCAGCTGTGGCCTGTACTACGAAGGGAGTTCAACCTACTTAGAGTTAACTCGGGGTTATCGGGCAAACTCAGGGTAACAAACTCGGACCGCCTACACTGGAGTTAAACGGTACTACGACGGTGGAGAAGATGTTCGTTAGTTGAGTCCGTGTTAACTCGGTGTTAACTTATTGGATTTGGTGCGCGTTCGCATAAAAGGGGTGTGTTCGGCCGAAGGGCAGGATTTCAGCCCAACAAAAGGCGAGAGTTTTTTCCTAACGGGACATGCTCCGTATTTCTCCAGAAGAATGCACGATGGTAGTGACAGGAAATTAGGAATGTAAAGACAACGGCAAATCTAATGTCATGGCGGCCAACAAAGCCAGGGAGCCTTGATGGCATCGCATTGAGTAAAATTGTAGCCTAATTATCTTCACAGTGTTCTTGTTGTAGTTCAAATCTCTGTTTTGTATTTAATGGGCGCTTCTTTTACCCTATGCCAAGGGTACAAATATGAACCCCATGCCAAGGGTACAAAAGCTGTACTCTTGAGGTACAGCCCCAGTGACAAGCCATTGCACCCCTAAAGGTACAATAATGTACTTTATTTTTCTGAGAGTGTAGGTATTTACTGTATAAGAATTGAAACTTGTCTAAGAAGATGAGATGCAAATCCTTGTTTAATTACCACTTGATCCATGTTTACATCAATCCAAAAACAAAAAGGAAATACAGTTTCAGGTATGTTCATGTATATGATTTGCCTTCATATATTCTGCACAAACTTTATTTGTACTATCTTTAAATCCATTGTTATACTGCTCATTTCAGCCTAACTTATTATATTTATCTATCTGTAAAAATTCTGTTCATAGTAATAGCCATCTGTATATATATTCATAGTACATATTCACCTGTAAATCTTGTTCACAATACCTGTTATCTATATATTATATTCACAGGATAATCTAGCTGTAAAATTCTGTTTATAATAGTATTAATTTCTATATTTATTCAGTATATATCCATCCTGCACTTATGAAATCATTGTATATCCTGCACTTAGTGCTATTGCACTTCTGGTTAGACCCAAACTGCATTTTGTTGCCTTGTACCTGTACATGTGTAATGACAATAAAGTTGAATCTAATCTAATCTCTAATTTACAAAAATCAAAAATAATTAAATCTACATTCTCTAAATGAAAAACAAAACCAGTTTTATTAAACAATTTAAATGTATATGAAATATTTAGACATTATAAAATAATCAAAAAAGAAAACTATTGTCCTTCTGTGTCTCCGTCCCCTCCCTCGTCAATAATGCTGACTTGAATTTAATGAGATGTATGTGTCTGGTTGAAGATCTCAACCAGCTGTCTAGGTTCAGTTTTTGAAAGTGTCATGCTGAGGTCATGCTGAGGTCATGCTGAGCATTTAGTCTGTTTATGTATTAGTTTTTCAGGTACGCTAGAGTCAAAAGCCAGATTCTTATTTTACTCTGCCAATTACCAATAAACGGGTCTGCGACTCCATTTTGGGTCCCGACCCTAAGTTTGGGAAACATTGCTCTAGAGGAACGGAACGTGTTTTCCTGGGTGAAAGTATAACAAATGTGTGATTATATTAGTCTAGATTTAGCAGGATTTGTACATAACTTTGGTTTGTGGATCTTGAACTTCATCCAAAATGAAGCTGCACAAACTGCAGCCCCCTACTGACCAAATGGCCTTACTGTTCCATTGCTGTCCATCTCCTTGCTGTTCATACCTGACCTGTTGCAAAGATTTAACATATGTTATCAAAGACCGCAGGCATGCACATAATGATCCGGGTTCTCTATGAGGCTGTGGCACAATACACAATGTACTGAAGTGTGTTGAAGGCAAAGACTTGAATGTCAGTGATGTATCAACCTAAGCTATTAAAAAAATAATGTATTTAATCGGCATGTGGAAGGAGATGTCACCTAGACTTAAAGCAGTTGAGCTAAGGCTAATCTATACTTCCATTAAAATTTCATCTGATTCTAGGAAACCACCAGAAACTGTTGCATTCCCTAGGCGGGAAATGTTTTTATAGGTGTAACTAACTGAAGTCTTTGTCTTTGTTGCATATTTGCCCCAAAAATAAATGGATGGCGTTTGTCCTGGTGCATGATTATTTCAAAGCAGGTGGTCTTCAATTGATTTACATTTCTTCTCTTGTAGGTATCAACAACTTCAGAATATGTGCAAGTTGTAAAGATGCTGATTGCGGAATATTCTTTCTTGAAGGATCTCGAGGGAAATGGTTATGTAAGTGCATTTGCAAATAACTATACACAGTATTTTTAACATCTATTTAGTATTAACTTCAATCTAAATAGGAATAACACTTGATCTGTTTGTTATTTAGTGGAAACAACTATAGTATAACTATAGTATACCTGTCTTTGGTAATCGATATTTCTCTTTCAATTAGCACACATGGCACATGTCTCTGAGGCGTAAATTCAAGTGGGAGCGTGCACCTCTGTGAAGTGAGAGGTAGTAAGGAGAAGTTTGGCCACAAAAAATCAAAGCAACTTGTAGAAACAGCGAGGACCAGTCAGAGAAATGTGTCCAAGGTAAGTGATGCCCAGCTTGGTGCATTGGTAATAAATGAGGCTTAGTTAACTTGTAGTCACTCCTAGTTGGTTAATGTGTCAATTTTGGGCACACTTTTATCCAGCTGTGGCCTGTACTACGAAGGAGTTCAACCTACTTAGAGTTAACTCGGGTTATCGGGCAAACTCAGGGTAACAAACTCGGACCGCCTACACTGGAGTTAAACGGTACTACGACGGTGGAGAAGATGTTCGTTAGTTGAGTCCGTGTTAACTCGGTGTTAACTTATTGGATTTGGTGCGCGTTCGCATAAAAGGGTGTGTTCTCCCAAAGGCGAGAGTTTTTCCTAACGGGACATGCTCCGTATTTCTCCAGAAGAATGCACGATGGTAGTGACAGGAAATTAGGAATGTAAAGACAACGGCAAATCTAATGTCATGGCGGCCAACAAAGCCAGGGAGCCTTGATGGCATCGCATTGAGTAAAATTGTAGCCTAATTATCTTCACAGTGTTCTTGTTGTAGTTCAAATCTCTGTTTTGTATTTAATGGGCGCTTCTTTTACCCTATGCCAAGGGTACAAATATGAACCCCATGCCAAGGGTACAAAAGCTGTACTCTTGAGGGTACAGCCCCAGTGACAAGCCATTGCACCCCTAAAGGTACAATAATGTACTTTATTTTTCTGAGAGTGTAGGTATTTACTGTATAAGAATTGAAACTTGTCTAAGAAGATGAGATGCAAATCCTTGTTTAATTACCACTTGATCCATGTTTACATCAATCCAAAAACAAAAAGGAAATACAGTTTCAGGTATGTTCATGTATATGATTTGCCTTCATATATTCTGCACAAACTTTATTTGTACTATCTTTAAATCCATTGTTATACTGCTCATTTCAGCCTAACTTATTATATTTATCTATCTGTAAAAATTCTGTTCATAGTAATAGCCATCTGTATATATATTCATAGTACATATTCACCTGTAAATCTTGTTCACAATACCTGTTATCTATATATTATATTCACAGGATAATCTAGCTGTAAAATTCTGTTTATAATAGTATTAATTTCTATATTTATTCAGTATATATCCATCCTGCACTTATGAAATCATTGTATATCCTGCACTTAGTGCTATTGCACTTCTGGTTAGACCCAAACTGCATTTTGTTGCCTTGTACCTGTACATGTGTAATGACAATAAAGTTGAATCTAATCTAATCTAATCTAATTTGCAAAACAATAAAAAAAAAAAATAATTAAAAGAAACATTCTCTAAATGAAAAACAAAACCAGTTTTATTAGATTGATTCAATCTCCTAGCTCGTAGTACATCTACCATGGAGGGTTTAGACATCACGGCTAATAATCAAAATCCTTATGCAAAATATTAATGGGATTTTCACTTCTGGAACCACACTGTCTAGCTCCTAGGAAAAACTTGAGTGGCATAGCAACAGTAACCATGGGAGGGGGACTTTAGAATGTGTGTGTAAGTCATCAAAAGCAAAGGCAAATCAAAAGCCAATGATGTCACCGAATGTCATGATGTCATCAGCTACCTTTGATCTTGGTTAACTTCCCCAGGTCCAGACTTTGAATCTGCCATTTCACCAAGTTGAATGAAGCCGAGTGGAAGGAGTTGACAATTCTGTCTGAGATCCACTACTTGTTATTGAAACAGGACCAATCTAAGATTTCTGGGGTTTTATTACTTTATGACTGATTTTTAGTCAAGAAGATCACAATATCACCAAACTGCTTTCTGCCTTGTCTGCATTAAGTACGGTCCAACCCCAACCAAGGGAACCAAAAAATATGTCATACTTAAAAAAAGACTCAAAGGTCCCAAAAGTCCCCATGTATGACCAGATTGTCTCCCAAACAGGCCGGCAGTACGCACCTGTTCCAGAATACAACAGTCAACATAACCTAAGACGACACAATACCAACTTAGATAAACAACAAAGGGTAATGGCTGCACCAAAAACATCTAAGACAGAGAATGAGCGACTGATAGCATCAAAAAGAGAAAAACAAAGATTTGCTGAAGAACAAGAAAGACATGTCGTGGAGATGAGACATAAACAAAAGGCTAAGAGGAACAATGACGATAAAATCAATTGTCGAGGCACCAATGCCAGCATGACGGCTGAAAAACACGCCCGTCTCGAACAGCTGAGAAGACAGGATCGTGAAGCTGCACAAAAGCAAGCAGAACAGATTGCTGAGGAGGACAAACAAGTCCAGCAGTATGTCCAACGTGAACTTCACAAGGCTGCAGACCAAGAAGTTCAACTTTTAGCTGGAAGCACAGGAAGGAATGATGTTATTTCTAAGAGGGGGGAGCCCAGCTACTTTAGTATGAGAAGTGATGAACCATTGCCCAGATATGGTACTGACCAGACGCGTTTTATAAAACGTTATCAGGAGGGCAACAGCCTGCAGCTCGGTATGGATACGAAGCCTGTTCATCTGCCCCCCATTACCAGAGAAGCCCAACTGTACTTGGACCGTGATAAGCTGCAGGTAGGTAAAAAGAGGACAGTATGGTTGACCTGCAGCTGACCCGCTTCCCGCCTATTTCTAAGCAAGAAACACCTGCAGAAAATCACTGTCTCCCCAAGTTTATAAAGACGGGTGAGTCACTGCCCAGATATGGCACTGAGCAGACCAGGTACATAAAGCAATGCCATGAGCGCAACGGCCTGCAGCTCGGCATGAATATGAAGCCTGTACATCTGCCCCCCATTTCCAGAGCAGCCCAGCAGACGTCAGCAAAGGAGGTCCCAGTACGCCGTAGTCCTACAGCTGGTGCTGAGGTGTCCCGCTACCGTTCAAAAACTATGTGTGAAGCATTGCCCAGATTGAGCGCTGTTCATAACCCGTCTATCAAACAGTACTTGGACCGTGATGAGCTGCAGGTAACTAACAAAGAGGCCAGTATGGTTGACCTGCAGCTGACCCGCCTCCCACCTATTTCTACTAATGAAAAACCTGCAGACAAACACGGTCTCCCCAGGTTCTTGGAGACGGGTGAATCATTGCCCAGATATGGCACTGGGCAAACCAGGTACATTAAACAATGCCATGAGCGCAACGGCCTGCAGCTCGGCATGGATATGAAGCCTGTACATCTGCCCCCCATTTCCAGAGCAGCCCAGCTAAAGTCAGCAAAGAAAGTCTCAGTACGCCGTAGTCCTACAGCTGGTGCTGAGGTGTCCCGCCACCTTTCAGATACTACGTGTGAAGCATTGCCCAGACTTAGCACTGCTCAAAACCTGTCTACCAAACAGAACTTGGACCGAAGAGAAACACATGCAGAAAAGAAATGTCTCCCCAGGTTCTTGGAGACGGGTGAATCATTGCCCAGATATGGCACTGAGCAGACCAGGTACATTAAACAATGCCATGAGCGCAACGGCCTGCAGCTCGGCTGGATGTGAAGCCTGTACGTCTGCCCCCCATTACTAGAGGAGCCCAGCTGAAGTCAGCAAAGAAAGTCTACCTTTCAAAACCCACGCGTGAAGCGTTGCCCAGACTGATTTAAATTAAATAACGCCAGGAGCACAACAAGCTGCTGCCAAGGAGGCCTTAAATGACCAATGTACAACATTCCTGTTCACACATCATTCCTCTCCATTCCCTCCTTTTCCTCTCTCCCTTCATGTAAATTTCTTCAGGACAACATAAGTGGTGAGCACTGATGTCTAACAGTCAGGTTCTGGTTGGTCCGGACCTTTCTGTGTGGCGTTCATGGTCTCCCCATATCTGAGTGTACTCCGGGTGATCCGGTTTGCTTTCACATTCTACAAATATAGTTATTTAAAAATAAACAACCAAAAAATTATATAATGTTATGGACTTTCAATTTTATTCAGCACTTCACACACAGGCTGTTTTTCAGTGGCAAGACGTAGTGTGCGAACCTTTTGGTATTTAATTGTTTTCTGAATAAATTTGTCATAAAATGTGTTCTGATCGTCTAAGTCAAGGGTATTGACAAACATGTCTAAAATAATAAATTCTGATCTTTCATGTCTTTATTGAACACACTCATTCTAAATGGCAGCGGAAAAAGTAAGTAAAGCTTTAGAATGACAGTTTTCCTCAGTCGCTTTGGTGCATTTCTCACATCACTATTTCCATGTGCACAACAGTTAATACAGTTCTCAAAACTATTAGTACAAACTGCAAAACCTAGTTTTTAACCTGCAAAAGCATGTCACTTGCTCAAAATGGATAGCTCATTCCTCAAAAGCAAGTATTTATGTGAATGAAAGTGTCATCAAGATGAAAAGTGCTGACACCGTTGTTTATGAACATGATAGTCAAATGGCTTTGTCATGTTTTCATTATGACAGTTTACTCTGTAAATGGTTTCCAATGCAAAAACGTCAGATCTTTGTGACACTACCTGAAAATGCTCAAGACAGCACTACATACTATTTGCACAGCCATTTGAAAACTACAGTAAAGTTACACATCCGTGTATTTAGTGATGGATTTAGTGATGTGAGTACAAGACACATAATATGTATATTTCACATTTTTACTGCAGATGCTCTTTGCATTTCTAATTTGTTCACAGCACTGTGCAAAAGAAAAAATACATCCTTATTTACAACAAACAAACGTTTACGTGTTACATGTGAAACTGAAGTTGAACCCAAGTGCAGACAACAACACAGAGCCAAATGATCGGTTTATTCCTAAGTCAAGGGTAATGACAAATGTATCTAAAATAATAACAAATTCTGATCTTTCATGTCTTTATTGAACACACTCATTCAACATTCAAAATGGCAGTGGAAAAAGTAAGTAAAGCTTTAGAATTACAGTTTTTCATACTTAACAAAGTTCAGTCACTGCTGGCTACAAGTTAGCATCAAACACAACAAAGGCTGTCAGTTGAATGGCGTTTTGAGCTAACGTTAGCAATCAAACAGTCACAGATAGATTTTTGAAATGATTCCCATCTTCTGTTATTATTTGTAATGAGAAAAGTTTATTATTTCATGGATTTCACAAATTTCAGTATGACAGTTATGTCGTAAACCGTTTCAATCTGAGCATGCACAACTAACATCTGCACTTGACCAGAGCCTGTCTCGACTCTCATCGGGTATGACCACAGACAGTTAAAGAAGTGGACCAACAGATCCCGTTGTTCTGGACGGGGACCAGTGAAGGAAAATAGAAGCCCTTTCCCGGTGATGGCTGAGCGTTACTGCGCAGCCTCCAGCTGAGCTTGACAACGTACTTGTGACGGGGGCAACCTGTCTGAAAGTTGTAAGTCTTCTAGTAGCTGTGCCAAGAGAAATCTCAATCATTCCCAATGAGCAGAGACGGAGAGCGTAGGTATATGTTAGGAGATAACATAGGCTCAGGCTAATTACTGCTAACTAACATGCTAGTTAACGTTAGTAATTAAACATAAACAGCTGATGTAAGTTGAAACTGCAAGCTTATCTTGGGAATGCGGTGATTTGTCGATATGCGACAGCAAGTCACGTGGTTATGATACAATTGTTTGCCTACTTTTACAAAAACATCTGCTACGGAGCCATAACGTGAAGTACAAGGTTCTTCAGTTGTTCGCGGGTCCTTTGGAAGCATCGTTTATTGAGCGTCTGGACATCTTATTTTGATGGAAATCTATAGCAAGCACAGTACATTGCAGCAACATATTAAATATGTCGGTTAAATAGATTACAAGTTCCTCGGTTGTTTGCGGGTCATTTGGAAGCATCGTTTATTGAGCACCTGGACTAGGGTGACCAGAAGTCCCCGGTTTTGATGACCTGTCCCCGGGTGGATCTGTCCCCGAAAATGTCCCCGGTTTTCACTGTGACTGACAGACCCGAAATTGGAATGAAAGAAAGAAAACACTGACCAAATGTAGCCGATAGTTGCACACCCAACACACGCAGGCTCAAGACAGCCAGAGCCAGCGCTGCTCAGAGCTCAGAGATGCTTTAGAAAGCCGTATTTTACAATGCTAAAATGACTGATTATTTACATGGAGTCTGGTGGGTTTAGCGAATGCAATTTGGCGGATTTTTATGTTTTAAAAAAGGATCTTAATCTTTAACAGAAAGGTCAACCTCCTTAGAAATCCTTTCCATAATGTTGTCAGACACACAATATTAATCTGAGCCTGTCAGTAGCAAAACGAGCACTTTTATGAACGTAAACACAAGCTGGACAATTATCCTATTAACTTACATTATAGCTGCCGACTGCAGCGATCTCTTTTAATAATGCATCAATGTCAAAGGAAAATATTTTCTCAATTGTTTTTATTGTATCGGATACTCAACGAGCTGATGCAGAAACAAGCTTGAAGCAATAAAACGTTAATACAATATTTCAACGTTTTCGTATGTGGAAGGAATCTGACAAATAACAACATGTCTAAGCTACTTAGCGTTGGAGCTAAAATCCTGCTCCGGTGTCAGGGGTCAGTCAATTAATATTCGGAATCTCAGATGTTGATGTGTGAATCCTTTTTATTACATGGAATTCCATGGTACAAAGTTACAGGGTTCAGCTATTACATGGTTCAGCTGTTACAGCTCTCCCCTTCCTTTGTCTGACTTTTTGCTCTTGCACCCTTGGTCTTATTCACTAATTCAAGGGTGGGGTCTCTTGGTCACAGTGATGTGATGTGTTTGTGTGTTTATTCGTTATCTTTCAGTTGGAATGTAACTGAAAGTTTATGACCCTTTCAGAACCTGCAGAGCAAAGATAACATGACCTGCTGCCCTTTCAGTTGGGCTGTAAACCAGGACTACAACCAGACACAGGATGTGTCTCTTACCATCAATCCTGCTTCTGACACATTTAGTAAAGCTGGGTAATAACACAATGTACCAGAACACCTTATCTTAGAGAAAAGGAGTATTGCAAAACAACTTAATGCATGAACAACAAACTCAATGACCAACATGTCTTCATTTATGTTGAAATAATGCTTTTGCCTTTTAGCTTAAATGTATAATGTATAATGCAAATCACAATGTTTAAACACATATAACATTTTAAATTCCAACATTAGCCAAGCCATTTCATTGATTAAAGTAACTTAAAAGCCATAAGATCAGGCTAACATCGCACTAGCTGCCCTTTTTCACATCCATTTAAAATTAAAATACCCATGTTCTAGCTAAATCTACTAATCTGACTAGCTAGCTAGCTTAGCCTATCATAACGTTAATGTTAGCTACACAGGCCAGTAATGTTAGCTAACTTTAACATTAGGCTTAATTGAATGTTACCCAATAGCTATCCCTTAACGTTGCTAGGTAGCTGGCTTAAATGGAACTGAAACCTCAAACTGGGAACATAACCATAAAGATAAAGACTTGTTATCGAATCAATTGGTAAAGTAAATTTGGTATAGCGTTAGCTAATCTGTCAACTACTTAGCTAACATTAAATCATATTTTTAAAAGGTGAAGAGGTTCAGGGGGCGGCTAATTGCAGGCTAATGGTCGTACGTATTAAGTTGTGATTTTAAGGTTTTATTTTTACCCTGTGTTGAGTTTTGGGGACTTGGAATGTCTGGGGGAGCAAGGTTAGAAAATTATGCATACCTGTGTCCCCCATTCTCCCCCCTCATTACCACTGATTGTAAAGAATTCATGAGGTCAATTCTGGCATTTAACATATGGAAAGGAGCCCCTTGCTACGCAACAAAAGGTGGCCTACTGTCTCCAGCCCCCTGGGGTCTTAGTCTAGGCTAAGACAATACAATGTTGATTAACTGTATTCATGTCAGAGTTTCACATTTACATGATAGACCCTTTTTGGATCTGTAACCACAAACGACACCCAAAGGGGCAGAGTTTAGCAGCATGTTTACTCTCATTGCAGAGCAAAGGTGCGCTCGGCATGTTGTCATGACAACAACTGACCAATGAGAATGGATTTGAATGCACCAGGTGAAAAGGGACAGCCCCCAGGTACACGGCATAAATGAGTGCGATTTATGGATATTCGAGACTGTATTCATGTGACTCCGTCAGGGGGAGCGTGGATCAGTCCGCTGTCAGCTGCAGTGTTATCATGTTTCATGTTGTCCTTGTCTTTGTTATTGTGTTTGTCTTTGTCTCATCATCCTCATCATTCTGTTGCATTAAACCTTTTTCTTAATTCTCAATTCGACCCCCGAGCCTCCTTCCTCAGAGATCCAACAGAACACGACATTAGTTTGAAAATTCTAACACCTGCTTATCACCAAATGACACTAGTTAGCTATGTAAAAACAATTTAGTAAGACTGTGGTCCGTTGCTGTACACTCAGCATTAAATCTGATTAACAATTGATTTTAAAAACAGGGTTCGGAGTGCCAACGGTCATTAAACGTCAGTTGTCAGATGGTGCCTGTTTTTGTTGACTAACGTTAGCCTAACTAGCTAGCGTTAGCTTAATGTCGTTACTGACCAGTCACATAACTTTGTTTTACTTTTTGTTGAAGCTGAATTGACCATAAACCTAGGTAGCTAACAATAGCTACATAAAACTGACATAAGCGGTTTATAATCAGCTTTAACAGGGACTAGCGTCACTGTGTCCACGTTCGGACACCACCCGCTGCTATTGGCCATATCCGGACACTTCCGACGTGACGCACTTTCCCGTCTTTTCGCGGTACTTTTAGTTTGCCATCGTCGCACAAACTGTAAGTATAATTGATTTATACCCATCAAACAATCTATGTATGGATTTTCGTGTATGTACGCGGACATTTACATGTCTAATTAGTATATGAAAGTGACTTTGATGAGGGAGAGTAGTAAGAACACTCGGACAACGAGCTTTCACTCTAAAATATTTATATTTTTACTGTGCTTATATGATTTAGCGTTAGCATGACTGTGCATTTTTTTTGCTAGCTTAGACAGGACTCTGTCCAGGCAGTACGTATGTTCATAAGCCCAGCAACATCAAGCAGGGTTTCTATCGCCAGGGACAACTCTGTCCGGCTTATTTATGTAGCATGAAAGCTAGCGTTAGCTAACTAGCAGCCAGCCCGCTTCTAAACACTGTAAATACCTTTTAATCATCTCAACACTTTTAACAGTCCAACTGAAAGCTCCAGGTCCTGCAGCCGCAGACGGACCGCCATCCGTGGGGCTCCAGCAGCTCCAGGATCCAGCTCCATCTGCAGAAAAACACAGTCTCCCCAGGTTCTTGGAGACGGGTCCACTTCTTCCTCTCCCACTGTAAATACTTAATATTTTCTGTTTAAAAACAAGCAACATTTATATTAATGTTAGTGACATGAAAAGTAAACAAAACATTTCATTTATTGAGCAGAAAGAACCAGCTCATCCTCCTCTGCTGGACCCACGTCATCCCCCGGTAGTGTACTCAATGTTAACAGGCTTTGCCAATCTTTTATCATATTATATTAAAATATATACACTACCGTTCAAAAGTTTGGGGTCACATTGAAATGTCCTTATTTTTGAAGGAAAAGCACTGTACTTTTCAATGAAGATAACTTTAAACTAGTCTTAACTTTGAAGAAATCCACTCTATACATTGCTAATGTGGTAAATGACTATTCTAGCTGCAAATGTCTGGTTTTTGGTGCAATATGTACATAGGTGTATAGAGGCCCATTTCCAGCAACTATCACTCCAGTGTTCTAATGGTACAATGTGTTTGCTCATTGGCTCAGAAGGCTAATTGATGATTAGAAAACCCTTGTGCAATCATGTTCACACATCTGAAAACAGTTTAGGTCGTTACAGAAGCTACAAAACTGACCTTCCTTTGAGCAGATTGAGTTTCTGGAGCATCACATTTGTGGGGTCAATCAAACGCTCAAAATGGCCAGAAAAAGAAAACGTTCATCTGAAACTCGACAGTCTATTCTTGTCCTTAGAAATGAAGGCTATTCCATGCGAGACATTGCTAAGAAATTGAAGATTTCCTACAACGGTGTGTACTACTCCCTTCAGAGGACAGCACAAACAGGCTCTAACCAGAGTAGAAAAAGAAGTGGGAGGCCGCGTTGCACAACTGAGCAAGAAGATAAGTACATTAGAGTCTCTAGTTTGAGAAACAGACGCCTCACAGGTCCCCAACTGGCATCTTCATTAAATAGTACCCACAAAACACCAGTGTCAACATGTTCAGTGAAGAGGCGGCTGCGGGATTCTGGGCTTCAGGGCAGAGTGGCAAAGAAAAAGCCATATCTGAGACTGGCCAAGAAAAGAAAAAGATTAAGATGGGCAAAAGAACACAGACATTGGACAGAGGAAGACTGGAAAAAAGTGTTGTGGACGGATGAATCCAAGTTTGAGGTGTTTGGATCACAAAGAAGAACGTTTGTGAGACGCAGAACAAATTAAAAGATGCTGGGAGAATGCCTGACGCCATCTGTTAAGCATGGTGGAAGGCTATCACTCCATTTTGCAACGCCATGCCATACCCAGTGGACAGCGCTTGATTGGAGCCAATTTCATCCTACAACAGGACAATGACCCTAAACACACCTCCAAATTGTGCAAGAACTATTTAGAGCAGAAGCAGGCAGCTGGTATTCTATCGGTAATGGAGTGGCCAGCGCAGTCACCAGATCTGAACCCCATTGAGCTGTTGTGGGAGCAGCTTGACCGTATGGTACCAAGAAGTGCCCATCCAACCAATCCAACTTGTGGGAGCTGCTTCTGGAAGCGTGCGGTGCAATTTCTCCAGATTACCTCAACAAATGAACAGCTAGAATGCCAAAGGTCTGCAATGCTGTAATTGCTGCAAATGGAGGATTCTTTGACGGAAGCAAAGTTTGATGTAAAAAAAATCTTATTTCAAATACAAATCATTATTTCTAACCTTGTCAATGTCTTGACTCTATTTTCTATTCATTTCACAAATATGGTGGTGAATAATTGTGACTTTTCAGGAAAACACAAAATTGTTTGGGTGATATATATATATATATATATTGCTTATTTTCATGCAATAATTGTGATTGAAAATGAGAAGTGGTAGTTTATCTAGTTCATCCAGCAGGTGGTGATATAGGGTCAAAACGGATCTTAACCCTCATGTTGTCCTCATGTTGTCCTCGGGTCAGATTGACCCATTTTCCTATATCAATGTTCTTTTTAATTCCCCAAAATAACATGATTGATTCCACACAACGCTCTTTGGCAAGTACACATTTTTACTTTCATTAAGTTTGGGGTGTCTTATTTAATTTTATAAAATTTGGAGAAGAATTGAAGTGTTTTTGAAATAGCATTGGGTAAAAATTGACATATTCCAGTCTGTGATTATCCATCAACATCCATTCCTTTAATTTTAGTCTAAATAATTCCTAATTTCTGCTTTTCTAACTCAAACATTAGGTAGAATTTCCTATAAATGAGGTTTATTGACCATAAATTCCAAAAATAACTGTAAAACTAAAGTTAATGAGTTAGTGTTATGTAGTGTTGAGAACGTTAAAAAAAGTGACAAACATTAAAAAAGTGTTGAAAAAAGGGACAAAAACGTTTGAAAAAGTTAAAAACATCAATAAAAAGCGTCAACAAAAATGATTTTCAATTTTGACAGGAAGACAACACAAGGGTTAAGGAGCTTTTATTGCATAATTCAGAGCTGTTGAAGCGTGTAATTTTCTTGTGAAAGATGGAAGTATGATCCTGAAAGGTTTGACAGCATTGATGCGACTTAATACCTCCGAAAACCAGCAGCTTACAGCGAGGAGATGGCGGGTCTGGTTATGGCCAAGGGTAGCAGACCGCTAAACCAGCGGTGTTAGGGTCAGTGTATGTTTTGGTCATTCAATTTTCATTTCATGAACAGGTATTAAAAAACATAAAACGAGTGGTTATTTGATTTTCGTTTTAAAAAAGCAAAATAGAAAATTTAAATACAAAGCATTTTTCCTTTTCATGGTCATAAATGGATGAGCGAAATTTAAAAAAAATATATATTTGATTTTCTATTTTCATACAACAAAACCAATATATAGACCAATACAGTCTGTGGGTATAAATCAATTATACTTACAGTTTGGGCGACGATGGCAAACTAAAAGTACCGCGAAAAGACGGAAAGTGCGTCACGCGGAAGTGTCCGGATATGGCCAATAGCAGCGGGTGGTGTCGAACGTGGACACAGTGACGTTAGTCCCTGTTAAAGCTGATTATAAACTGCTTATGTCAGTTTTATGTAGCTATTGTTAGCTACCTAGGTTTATGGTCAATTCAGCTTCAACAAAAAGTAAAACAAAGTTATGTGACTGGTCAGTAACGACATTAAGCTAACGCTAGCTAGTTAGGCTAACGTTAGTCAACAAAAACAGGCACCATCTGACAACTGACGTTTAATGACCGTTGGCACTCCGAACCCTGTTTTTAAAATCAATTGTTAATCAGATTTAATGCTGAGTGTACAGCAATGGACCACAGTCTTATTAAATTGTTTTTACATAGCTAACTAGTGTCATTTGGTGATAAGCAGGGTAAAAATAAAACCTTAAAATCACAACTTAATACGTACGACCATTAGCCTGCAATTAGCCGCCTGAACCTCTTCACCTTTTAAAAATATGATTTAATGTTAGCTAAGTAGTTGACAGATTAGCTAACGCTATACCAAATTTACTTTACCATTTGATTCGATAACAAGTCTTTATCTTTATGGTTATGTTACCCTGTAACTTTGTCCCATGGAATTCCATGTAATAAAAAGGATTCACACATCAACATCTGAGATTCCGAATATTAATTGACTGACCCCTGACACCGGAGCAGGATTTTAGCTCCAACGCTAAGTAGCTTAGACATCTTGTTATTTGTCAGATTCCTTCCACGTGCGAAAAACGTTGAAATATTGTATTAACGTTTTATTGCTTCAAGCTTGTTTCTGCATCAGCTCGTTGAGTATCCGATACAATAAAAACTATTGAGAAAATATTCTCCTTTGACATTGATGCATTATTAAAAGAGATCGCTGCAGTAGGCAGCTATAATGTAAGTTAATAGGATAATTGTCCAGCTTGTGTTTACGTTCATAAAAGTTACTAAACAGACTCAGATTAATATTGTGTGTCTGACAACATTATGGAAAGGATTTCTAAGGAGGTCGACCTTTCTGTTAAAGATTAAGATCCTTTTTTAAAACATAAAAATCCGCCAAATTGCGTGCGCTAAACCCACCAGACTCCATGTAAATAATCAGTCATTTTAGCATTGTAAAATACGGCTTTCTAAAGCATCTCTGAGCTCTGAGCAGCGCTGGCTCTGGCTGTCTTGAGCCTGCGTGTGTTGGGTGTGCAACTATCGGCTACATTTGGTCAGTGTTTTCTTTCTTTCATTCCAATTTTGGGTCTGTCAGTCACAGTGAAAACCGGGACATTTTCGGGACAGATCCACCCGGGACAGGTCATCAAAACCGGGACTTCTGGTCACCCTAGTCCAGGCACTCAATAAACGATGCTTCCAAATGACCCGCAAACAACCGAGGAACTTGTAATCTATTTAACCGACATATTTAATATGTTGCTGCAATGTACTGTGCTTGCTATAGATTTCCATCAAAATAAGATGTCCAGACGCTCAATAAACGATGCTTCCAAAGGACCCGCGAACAACTGGAACCTTGTACTTCACGTTATGGCTCCGTAGCAGATGTTTTTGTAAAAATAGGCAAACAATTGTATCATAACCACGTGACTTGCTGTCGCATATCGACAAATCACCGCATTCCCAAGATAAGCTCGCAGTTTCGACTTACATCAGCTGTTTATGTTTAATTACTAACGTTAACTAGCATGTTAGTTAGCAGTAATTAGCCTGAGTCTATGTTATCTCCTAACATATACCTACGCTCTCCGTCTCTGCTGATTGGGAATGATTGAGATTTCTCTTGGCACAGCTACCAGAAGACTTACAACTTTCAGACAGGTTGCCCCCGTCACAAGTACGTTGTCAAGCTCAGCTGGAGGCTGCGCAGTAACGCTCAGCCATCACCGGGAAAGGGCTTCTATTTTCCTTCACTGGTCCCCGTCCAGAACAACGGGATCTGTTGGTCCACTTCTTTAACTGTCTGTGGTCATACCCGATGAGAGTCGAGACAGGCTCTGGTCAAGTGCAGATGTTAGTTGTGCATGCTCAGATTGAAACGGTTTACGACATAACTGTCATACTGAAATTTGTGAAATCCATGAAATAATAAACTTTTCTCATTACAAATAATAACAGAAGATGGGAATCATTTCAAAAATCTATCTGTGACTGTTTGATTGCTAACGCTCAAAACGCCATTCAACTGACAGCCTTTGTTGTGTTTGATGCTAACTTGTAGCCAGCAGTGACTGAACTTTGTTAAGTATGAAAAACTGTAATTCTAAAGCTTTACTTACTTTTTTCCACTGCCATTTTGAATGTTGAATGAGTGTGTTCAATAAAGACATGAAAGATCAGAATTTGTTATTATTTTAGATACATTTGTCATTACCCTTGACTTAGGAATAAACCAATCATTTGGCTCTGTGTTGTTGTCTGCACTTGGGTTCAACTTCAGTTTCACACGTAACACGTAAACGTTTGTTTGTTGTAAATAAGGATGTATTTTTTCTTTTGCACAATGCTGTGAACAAATTAGAAATGCAAACAGCATCTGCAGTAAAAATGTGAAATATACATATTATGTGTCTTGTACTCACATCACTAAATCCATCACTAAATACACGGATGTGTAACTTTACTGTAGTTTTCAAATGGCTGTGCAAATAGTATGTAGTGCTGTCTTGAGCATTTTCAGGTAGTGCCACGAAGATCTGACGTTTTTGCATTGGAAACCATTTACAGAGTAAACTGTCATAATGAAAACATGACAAAGCCATTTGACTATCATGTTCATAAACAACGGTGTCAGCACTTTTCATCTTGATGACACTTTCATTGACATAAATACTTGCTTTTGAGGAATGGGCTATCCATTTTGAGCAAGTGACATGCTTTTGCAGGTTAAAAACTAGGTTTTGCAGTTTGTACTAATAGTTTTGAGAACTGTATTAACTGTTGTGCACATGGAAATAGTGATGTGAGAAATGCACCAAAGCGACTGAGGAAAACTGTCATTCTAAAGCTTTACTTACTTTTTCCGCTGCCATTTAGAATGAGTGTGTTCAATAAAGACATGAAAGATCAGAATTTATTATTTTAGACATGTTTGTCAATACCCTTGACTTAGACGATCAGAACACATTTTATGACAAATTTATTCAGAAAACAATTAAATACCAAAAGGTTCGCACACTACGTCTTGCCACTGAAAAAATGCCTGTGTGTGAAGTGCTGAATAAAATTGAAAGTCCATAACATTATATAATTTTTTGGTTGTTTATTTTTAAATAACTATATTTGTAGAATGTGAAAGCAAACCGGATCACCCGGAGTACACTCAGATATGGGGAGAACATGAACGCCACACAGAAAGGTCCGGACCAACCAGAACCTGACTGTTAGACATCAGTGCTCACCACTTATGTTGTCCTGAAGAAATTTACATGAAGGGAGAGAGGAAAAGGAGGGAATGGAGAGGAATGATGTGTGAAACAGGAATATTGTACATTGGTCATTTAAGGCCTCCTTGGCAGCAGCTTGTTGTGCTCCTGGCGTTATTTAATTTAAATCAGTCAACGCTTCACGCGTGGGTTTTGAAAGGTAGACTTTCTTTGCTGACTTCAGCTGGGCTCCTCTAGTAATGGGGGGCAGACGTACAGGCTTCACATCCAGCCGAGCTGCAGGCCGTTGCGCTCATGGCATTGCTTAATGTACCTGGTCTGCTCAGTGCCATATCTGGGCAATGATTCACCCGTCTCCAAGAACCTGGGGAGACATTTCTTTTCTGCACGTGTTTCTCTTCGGTCCAAGTTCTGTTTGGGAGACGGGTTTTGAGCAGTGCTAAGTCTGGGCAATGCTTCACACGTAGTATCTGAAAGGTGGCGGGACACCTCAGCACCAGCTGTAGGACTACGGCGTACTGAGACTTTCTTTGCTGACTTTAGCTGGGCTGCTCTGGAAATGGGGGGCAGATGTACAGGCTTCATATCCATGCCGAGCTGCAGGCCGTTGCGCTCATGGCATTGTTTAATGTACCTGGTTTGCCCAGTGCCATATCTGGGCAATGATTCACCCGTCTCCAAGAACCTGGGGAGACCGTGTTTGTCTGCAGGTTTTTCATTAGTAGAAATAGGTGGGAGGCAGGTCAGCTGCAGGTCAACCATACTGGCCTCTTTGTTAGTTACCTGCAGCTCATCACGGTCCAAGTACTGTTTGATAGACGGGTTATGAACAGCGCTCAATCTGGGCAATGCTTCACACCTAGTTTTTGAAAGGTAGCGGGACACCTCAGCACCAGCTGTAGGACTACGGCGTACTGGGACCTCCTTTACTGACGTCTGCTGGGCTGCTCTGGAAATGGGGGGCAGATGTACAGGCTTCACATCCAGCCGAGCTGCAGGCCGTTGCGCTCATGGCATTGCTTTATGTACCTGGTCTGCTCAGTGCCATATCTGGGCAATGATTCACCCGTCTCCAAGAACCTGGGGAGACAGTTTTTTTCTGCACGTGTTTCTTTTCGGTCCAAGTTCTGTTTGGTAGACGGGTTGTGAGCAGTGCTAAGTCTGGGCAATGCTTCACACGTAGTATCTGAAAGGTAGTGGGACACCTCAGCACCAGCTGTAGGACTACGGCGTACTGAGACTTTCTTTGCTGACTTCAGCTGGGCTCCTCTAGTAATGGGGGGCAGATGTACAGGCTTCACATCCAGCCGAGCTGCAGGCCGTTGCGCTCATGGCATTGCTTAATGTACCTGGTCTGCTCAGTGCCATATCTGGGCAATGATTCACCCGTCTCCAAGAACCTGGGGAGACCGTGTTTGTCTGCAGGTTTTTCATTAGTAGAAATAGGTGGGAGGCGGGTCAGCTGCAGGTCAACCATACTGGCCTCTTTGTTAGTTACCTGCAGCTCATCACGGTCCAAGTACTGTTTGATAGACGGGTTATGAACAGCGCTCAATCTGGGCAATGCTTCACACCTAGTTTTTGAAAGGTAGCGGGACACCTCAGCACCAGCTGTAGGACTACGGCGTACTGGGACCTCCTTTACTGACGTCTGCTGGGCTGCTCTGGAAATGGGGGGCAGATGTACAGGCTTCACATCCAGCCGAGCTGCAGGCCGTTGCGCTCATGGCATTGCTTAATGTACCTGGTCTGCTCAGTGCCATATCTGGGCAATGACTCCGTCTCCAAGAACCTGGGGAGACATTTCTTTTCTGCATGTGTTTCTCTTCGGTCCAAGTTCTGTTTGGTAGACAGGTTTTGAGCAGTGCTAAGTCTGGGCAATGCTTCACATGTAGTATCTGAAAGGTGGCGGGACACCTCAGCACCAGCTGTAGGACTACGGCATACTGAGACTTTCTTTGCTGACTTTAGCTTGGCTGCTCTGGAAATGGGGGGCAGATGTACAGGCTTCATATCCATGCCGAGCTGCAGGCCGTTGCGCTCATGGCATTGTTTAATGTACCTGGTTTGCCCAGTGCCATATCTGGGCAATGATTCACCCGTCTCCAAGAACCTGGGGAGACCGTGTTTGTCTGCAGGTTTTTCATTAGTAGAAATAGGTGGGAGGCGGGTCAGCTGCAGGTCAACCATACTGGCCTCTTTGTTAGTTACCTGCAGCTCATCACGGTCCAAGTACTGTTTGATAGACGGGTTATGAACAGCGCTCAATCTGGGCAATGCTTCACACCTAGTTTTTGAAAGGTAGCGGGACACCTCAGCACCAGCTGTAGGACTACGGCGTACTGGGACCTCCTTTGCTGACGTCTGCTGGGCTGCTCTGGAAATGGGGGGCAGATGTACAGGCTTCATATCCATGCCGAGCTGCAGGCCGTTGCGCTCATGGCATTGCTTTATGTACCTGGTCTGCTCAGTGCCATATCTGGGCAGTGACTCACCCGTCTTTATAAACTTGGGGAGACAGTGATTTTCTGCAGGTGTTTCTTGCTTAGAAATAGGCGGGAAGCGGGTCAGCTGCAGGTCAACCATACTGTCCTCTTTGTTACCTACCTGCAGCTTATCACGGTCCAAGTACAGTTGGGCTTCTCTGGTAATGGGGGCAGATGAACAGGCTTCGTATCCATACCGAGCTGCAGGCTGTTGCCCTCCTGATAACGCTTTATAAACGCGTCTGGTCAGTACCATATCTGGGCAATGGTTCATCACTTCTCATACTAAAGTAGCTGGGCTCCCTCTTAGAAATAACATCATTCCTTCCTGTGCTTCCAGCTAAAAGTTGAACTTCTTGGTCTGCAGCCTTGTGAAGTTCACGTTGGACATACTGCTGGACTTGTTTGTCCTCCTCAGCAATCTGTTCTGCTTGCTTTTGTGCAGCTTCACGATCCTGTCTTCTCAGCTGTTCGAGACGGGCGTGTTTTTCAGCCGCCATGCTGGCATTGGTGCCTCGACAATTGATTTTATCGTCATTGTTCCTCTTAGCCTTTTGTTTATGTCTCATCTCCACGACATGTCTTTCTTGTTCCTCAGCAAATCTTTGTTTTTCTCTTTTGATGCTATCAGTCGCTCATTCTCTGTCTTAGATGTTTTGGTGCAGCCATTACCCTTTGTTGTTTATCTAAGTTGGTATTGTGTCGTCTTAGATTAAGTTGACTGTTGTATTCTGGAACAGGTGCGTACTGCCGGCCTGTTTGGGAGACAACGGAACAGACGGCGTCCGTGTACGGGGAAACACATTGGTACCTCCTTCTGGTCATATATGGGGACTTTGGGACCTTTGAGTCTTTTTAAGTGAGACATATTTTTGGTTCCCTTGGTTGGGGTTGGATCGTACTTAATGCAGACAAGGCAGAAATCGGTTTGGTGATATTGTTATCATTCTCTGTCTTAGATGTTTTTGGTGCAGCCTTTACCCTTTGTTGTTTATCTAAGTTGGTATTGTGTCGTCTTAGGTTATGTTGACTGTTGTATTCTGGAACAGGTGCGTACTGCCGGCCTGTTTGGGAGACGATGGGAACGAGACGGCGTCCGTATACAGATGGGGGACATTGGTTCCTCCTTCTGGTCATACATGGGGACTTTTGGGACCTTTGAGTCTTTTAAGTATGACATATTTTTGGTTCCCTTGGTTGGGGTTGGACCGTACTTAATGCAGACAAGGCAGAAAGCAGTTTGGTGATATTGTTATCTTCTTGACTAAAAATCAGTCATAAAGTAATAAAACCCCAGAAATCTTAGATTGGTCCTGTTTCAATAACAAGTAGTGGATCTCAGACAGAATTGTCAACTCCTTCCACTCGGCTTCATTCAACTTGGTGAAATGGGCAGATTCAAAGTCTGGACCCGGGGAAGTTAACCAAGATCAAAGGTAGCTGATGACATCATGACATTCGGTGACATCATTGGCTTTTGATTTGCCTTTGCTTTTGATGACTTACACACACATTCTAAAGTCCCCCTCCCTTGGTTACTGTTGCTATGCCACTCAAGCTCTTTCCAAGGAGATTAACAGTGTGGTTCCAGAAGTGAAAATCCCATTAATATTCTGCATAAGTATTTTGATTATTAGCCGTGATGTCTAAACCCTCCATGGTAGACGTACTACGAGCTAGGAGATTGAATCAATCTAATAAAACTGGTGTTGTTTTTCATTTAGAGAATGTTTCTTTTAAATTTTTTTTTTTTTATTGTTTTGCAAATTAGATTAGATTAGATTCAACTTTATTGTCATTACACATGTACAGGTACAAGGCAACGAAATGCAGTTTGGGTCTAATCAATTGAGAGATCTGAAAAATACTAACATGTAAAACATTTTAAATAAGATAAGATCCTTAATTAGTCCCACAGTGGGAACATTTTCAGTGATCCTGCACCAAAGGGAAAGTGCAATGACAAACGCAGCAGTAGAAATGCAAGAATAAAGCAGTTAAAACAGTTAAGGATACTGTTTTTTAACGTTTTCAACACTACATAACACTAACTTATTATCGTCAGTTTTAGTTATTTTTGGAACTTATGGTCAGTAAACCTCATTTATAGGAAATTAAACCTAATGTTTGAAATAGAAAAGCAGAAATTAGGAATTATTTAGACTAAAATTAAAGGAATGGATGTTGATGGATAATCACAGACTGCAATATGTCAATTTTTACCCAATGCTATTTAAAAAAAACTTCTCCAAATTTTATAAAATTGAATAAGACACCCCAAAATTAATGAAAGTAAAAATGTGTACTTGCCAAAGAGCGTTGTGTGGAATCAATCATGTTATTTTGGGGAATTAAAAAGAACATTGATATAGGAAAACGGGTCGATGTGACACGAGGACAACATGAGCGTTAAGATCCTTTTTGAGCCTATATCACCACCTGCTGGATGAACTGGATAAACTACCACTTCTCATTTTCAATCACAACTATTGTATTAAAATAAGCAATATACGTATATACACACACACAAAAAGTGTGTAAGATTTATAGTAAAAAAAAAAACAAGTGCTCAAAAATGATTCAAATAATTCTTTAATAACAATAAAAACCAGGCAAAACATTTTAAAAATAAAGAAATACAAACAAATGAAATATTGGAGGCTTCATATCCATGCCGAGCTGCAGGCCGTTACGCTCATGGCATTGTTTAATGTACCTGGTTTGCCCAGTGCCATATCTGGGCAATGATTCACCCGTCTCCAAGAACCTGGGGAGACCGTGTTTGTCTGCAGGTTTTTCATTAGTAGAAATAGGTGGGAAGCGGGTCAGCTGCAGGTCAACCATACTGGCCTCCTTGTTACTTACCTGCAGCTTATCACAGTACCGCTCTTCTTAAACCCAGCCACCACAAGCCCCCGATCCTTCACCCTCTGGTATGAGTCCCTTAGGACCCTTGAAAACTCCTTCTTGGAAACCACGAAGGAGTGGTTCACTGCCGACAATTCTCCTGTAACACCAGAGAAATCTGCCTTCAAGGGTCTGAAAAAACTCACATCCAGTGGCTGAAGGATGTGAGATGTATGTGGTGGCAGGCAAAGGTGAATGACCCCCTCCCTCTGTGCCGCCCGTACGAGCTCTGGATCCAGGTGGGACACATGGCCATCACCAGCAGCAGCGGGGATGGCCACAGACCACTTCACGAACAGCTCTCTGTCTATGTACCCTACCTGCGACTTCCTGTAGAGGGCATTGGGAACCCCTACTTTATTGTAGGGGCCCCCTGGACACATGCTCCTCCAGGGTGGTGGTGAGGAGCCTGACATAGTCCTCTATGGGCTCTCTCTTAGCACAGGATGCCCTCCCACAGTCAATGAAGTCTGGGATCCGAGAGGGTAGGCGGTGTTTATGCTGTTCCCTGAGATGTATCCACCACGTCTGGCCAAACGCGTTCTTCTGCACATCCTGTGGTCTTCCTCTCCCTCTTCCTCATCTGCCTGATGTTGGGCATCTGCAAATGTACATACATTTTCATGTTAGAAATACATTAAAATTCTAAATTAGGTTAGGCATATCATGTGTTTAATAATACGGTTGATAAAATCTACAAATTGACACAAAACATGTGACGCAAAAACCTTCAACCACCCTTTCTTTGGGCATATGTTGCTCCTGTAATGGAAATACAATTCTCAATCTCAATTTTTTCAATTACATGTTGCTTTATTGGCATGACAAAAAAAATCCATCTGTGTTGCCAAAGCATAAGAACACACATAAACAAGTAAATACATCTGATATAATTATACAAGTCAACAGGATACTTATGATATAATTATAGATACTAAACTAATTATGTGCATGTCCCTCAAAGGGTACTTTGAAACAAAAAAACATATATAATAATAATATAAAATTCTCTATTTATTTAGCCTTGTATTGTGGCAGGAGAAGACATATTTAGCTGCTAGCCATGCCGTGCTTTTATCTTCCCTTAATAAAAAGGAAGCTGTTTGTCCTCAGTGTAGGTAGTGAAGCTTTTGGAAATATTTGGTTCTTACGTCTTCATATTTGTGTACATAATGTACATAAGAAATGTAATTCTGTTTCGATATCCTGGAGGTAATGAGTACAGACACGTTCCTCTCGTGGTCTCCACACTTTTAAATGGCGACCTCTTTCAATTTCCAGCTCATGGTCACTGACTCTGGATTTTGTTAAAATTTGTATTTCTTTGGATTCTTGAATTTTTTGTTGTTCTTTATACTCGTCTTTTAATTTAGTTTTGAATCTTTTGATTGAAGTCTGAGGATTGTGTCTGTGGCGGCTCTGAGGCTCCGTGTACCTGTCTCTCTCTCTACCTGTCTGTCTACTGCTGACTGTGTTTAGCTCCGTGTACCTGTCTCTCTCTCTACCTGTCTGTCTAATGCTGACTGTGTTTAGCTCAGTGTACCTGTCTCTCTCTCTACCTGTCTGTCTACTGCTGACTGTGTTTAGCTCCGTGTACCTGTCTCTCTCTCTACCTGTCTGTCTACTGCTGACTGTGTTTAGCTCCGTGTACCTGTCTCTCTCTCTACCTGTCTGTCTACTGCTGACTGTGTTTAGCTCAGTGTACCTGTCTCTCTCTCTACCTGTCTGTCTACTGCTGACTGTGTTTAGCTCCGTGTACTTGTCTCTCTCTCTACCTGTCTGTCTACTGCTGACTGTGTTTAGCTCAGTGTACCTGTCTCTCTCTCTACCTGTCTGTCTACTGCTGACTGTGTTTAGCTCAGTGTACCTGTCTCTCTCTCTACCTGTCTGTCTACTGCTGACTGTGTTTAGCTCAGTGTACCTGTCTCTCTCTCTACCTGTCTGTCTACTGCTGACTGTGTTTAGCTCCGTGTACTTGTCTCTCTCTCTACCTGTCTGTCTACTGCTGACTGTGTTTAGCTCAGTGTACCTGTCTCTCTCTCTACCTGTCTGTCTACTGCTGACTGTGTTTAGCTCAGTGTACCTGTCTCTCTCTCTACCTGTCTGTCTACTGCTGACTGTGTTTAGCTCCATGTACTTGTCTCTCTCTCTACCTGTCTGTCTACTGCTGACTGTGTTTAGCTCAGTGTACCTGTCTCTCTCTCTACCTGTCTGTCTACTGCTGACTGTGTTTAGCTCAGTGTACCTGTCTCTCTCTCTACCTGTCTGTCTACTGCTGACTGTGTTTAGCTCCGTGTACTTGTCTCTCTCTCTACCTGTCTGTCTACTGCTGACTGTGTTTAGCTCAGTGTACCTGTCTCTCTCTCTACCTGTCTGTCTACTGCTGACTGTGTTTAGCTCCGTGTACCTGTCTCTCTCTCTACCTGTCTGTCTACTGCTGACTGTGTTTAGCTAAGTGTACCTGTCTCTCTCTCTACCTGTCTGTCTACTGCTGACTGTGTTTAGCTAAGTGTACCTGTCTCTCTCTACCTGTCTGTCTACTGCTGACTGTGTTTAGCTCCGTGTACTTGTCTCTCTCTACCTGTCTGTCTACTCCTGACTGTGTTTAGCTCAGTGTACTGTGAATTTTTATCTTTTTGATTTAAATGCTGCCAACATTTAATTGAATTTTTTTGGGATTTGAATTTTCAGAGGGAATATACCGAGTTCTGCTCTGCATGCATTGTTTGGGCGACCTTTTTGAATAATTTTACTGAATTCCATTTGTAATTTTCAGTGGGAGTTTTAAAAGCCCATCATGCCATATTGAGTCAAATGCTTTTTTAAAGTCTATAACACATGCAAATATTGTCCCATTTTTATTTTTGGTGTAGTTTTTGATAAGGGTGTGCAGAGTGTAAATGTGGTCTGACGTTAGATATTTCGGTAAAAAGCCAATTTGATTTTTACATAGGACGTTGCGCTTGGTTAGGAAGGACAGTATTCTGGCATTAATAATACTGCAGAAAACTTTCCCCAGACCACTGTTCACACAAATGCCTCTGTAGTTGTTAGGGTCCCATCTGTCACCATTTTTGAAAATAGGGGTGATGAGTCCATGGTTCCAGATCTCAGGGAAATAACCAGACTCCAGAACAAGGTTGAACAGCTTGTGGAGGGCTGCCTGCAGACAAGGGCTACTGGGCTTTAGCATCTCAGGACAGATGCTGTCCACTCCACAAGTCTTTCCAGCCTTCAGAGCCTGCAATTGGCTCTCTATTTCTATTAGTGTTATTTCTTTATCTAGGGGTTTTTGGTAGTTTTTCATCTTTTCCTCTAACTGGTGAAGATTTTTAACCGAGTGTTGTTGGGGGGTGATTGCACTATAATCAATATTGTTATACAAAAGTTAATGTGATTTTTCCAAATCAAACCATTTTGTATTGTTAATCTTTAGTTTTTCTTGGACTGAATTTATTCCACAACTTCCAGAAGTAGTTTTGGTCAACGGCTTCTTCTATTTTATTAAGTTCTTCAGACCTGTAAAGCTCTTTTTTCTTACGTATTTGACTCTCATGTGTTTGGTTAGATAGTAGTCTTAGTTGTTTTCTAGCATAAACACATCCATTATCATACCATTTTTCTTTTGAAGGTTTGTGTTTTGTTATTTTGTTTCTATAGTTATTTGGAGATTTGATTTTGTAGCTAATTCATCAAATATATTGTTTAAATGCTGAGTAGTAGAGCTGAATTGCTTCTTTACTCGCTTTGAGTCATCACCATCCGCTCCAGCCCTGCCTACACCCCCATCTGGTTCCTGCACTACCCCAGCCATACCCCCAAGGTGCTCAGGGCGTGCGCTCACCAGCTCGCCCTCATCTTTGCTAGGATCTTCATCCTCTCCCTGACCCAGGCAGTCATCCCCTCCTGCCTAAAATCAGCCACAATCATACCAGTGCCGAAGAAGTCTCCCATCACCAGCCTAAATGATTACCGTCTGTGGCCCTCACCATGGTAATCATGAAGTGCTTCGAGAGACTTGTTCTCCAACATATCAAGGACTACCTCCCCCCAGATCTGGACCCCTATCAGTTTGCCTACCGTGCGAACAGATCCACAGAGGATGTCATCGCCGTAGCTCAGCAGAGCTACGTCCAGATGCTCTTTGTGGATTACAGCTCCGCCTTCAACACAATCATCCCGGACATTCTCAACTCCAAACTGGTCACTCTTGGCCTCCCCCCTCTCACTTGTGCCTGGATAAAGGACTTCCTCACAAATTGGCTCCAGACGGTGAGACCAGGCCCCCACCTCTCCTCCACTCGCATGTTGAGTACCGGCTCCCCACAGGGCTGCGTGCTGAGCCCCCTCCTGTACTATCTCTACACCCACAACTGCAGTCCGGCCCACAACAATAACCTCATCGTCAAGTTTGCTGACGACACCACAGTGGTCGGACTCATCTCAAAGGGAGACGAGGCAGCACCGACTTAGCCCCCCTGCACATCAATGGCGAGTGTGTGGAGAGGGTCCACACCTTCCGGTTTCTCGGCCTCCTCATCTCCCCTAACATCTCCTGGACAGCCAACATCACAGCGGTCATCAAGAAGGCCCAGTAGTGACTACACTTCCTGAGGGTCCTCAGGAAGTATGACCTGGACTCCAACCTGCTGCTGACCTTCTACCGCTCGTCCATTGAGAGCCTGCTGACCTACTGCATCACAGTCTGGGACGGCAGCTGCACCGCGGCAGACAGGGAGAGGCTGCAGAGGGTTGTTAGGTCAGCACAAAAGACCATTGGCTGCCCTCTCCCCTCCCTGATGGGCATCTACACCCCCCGCAGCCTCAGCAGAGCAGAGATCATCAAGGACAGCTCCCCCTGATCTGTTTGACCTGTTGCCCTCAGGTAGGCGCTATAGGTGCATCAGAGCTCGGACTAACAGACTCAAGAACAGTTTCTTCCCAAAGGCCATAACCACCATGAACTCACATATGCATTGACTCCACTCCACAGCGCCCCGGACTCTCCTCTTCCCTCCGACTGTGCAATACTGTAATACTGTTATAGAATACCTCAAAGGACACTGGAATTTGTGCAATTTCATACAGTGCAATATTTAATATATTAACCATTCCATTTCATTACTGTGCAATATTTATTTATTACTTAACCATTTCATTACAGTGCAATATTTATTTATTATTTAGTACTTAACCATTTCATTACAGTGCAATATTTATTTATTATTTAGTACTTAACCATTTCATTACTGTGCAATATTTATTTATTTGTTAATAATACCTACTTTCACACAATGTGTATTCAAGCTATTTTATATATGTATACAGTTGCTCTCAGGACTGGGCACCAGCCCCCATTCTTTCTCTGCACTACCTACACTTTATATTTTTGACTTTATATTTTTTTTAATTTAATTCATTTTGATATTTTATATTGTTATCTTATATTTCTTATTCAATTCAATTCAATTTTATTTATAGTATCAATTCATAACGAGTTATCTCAAGTCACTTTACAGATAGAGTAGGTCTAGACCAGATAGAGTAGGTCTAGACTACACTCCAGAATTTACAAGGACCCAACAGTTCTAGTAGTTCCCTCCAGAGCAAGCAACAGTGCGACAGTGGAAAAACTTCCTTTTAGGAAGAAACCTCGGACAGACCCAGGCTCTTGGTAGGCGGTGTCTGACGACCGGTTGGGGTTAGAATGAAGAGTGGCAATAACAGTCACAGAAAAGATAACAGTTTGTAGTAGTTCTTTGTAGTAGTTCATGGCATAGCAGGGAATTGTGCTGCATTACAAGGCACAGCAGGACGTAGCAGGGCACAGCAGGACGTAGCAGGATGAACACGGCATCACAGGACGTGTAGCGGGACCATGGCTACAGCTGCTACCATGATGTTGGAGCCTCCCTGATCCGAGGGAACATGCTGGGGAAAAAGAACATAAGGACTCCGGGGAATGACTCCCCAGAGCTAGGTTAGTAACAAGCATTTCTGGGACATGGATGCACACAAATGGAAAGATAGAAAGATAGAGAGAGAAGAGCTCAGTGTGTCAAAGGAAGTCCCCAGCAATCTAAAACTGTTACAGCATAACTGGGAGAGCATAACTAACTAGGAGAGCATGACTAACTAGGAGAGACAGGGTAAAGAGAGCTGCCGGATCGGGCTAGACTCTCCCCAGCCGGATCGGGTTATATGCCCTGCCTCCCTCTAGTTTTATTATATTATTGATTGTATGATAGATAGATCTGACAACTATGACGAGAAGCAGGTAGGCCAGGTTAGGCGGACAATATTCAATTATATGCCCTAACTATACGCTTGATCAAAGAGGAAAGTCTTAAGTCTACTCTTAAATGTGGAGACTGTGTCTGCCTCCTGAACCCAAACTGGAACCTGGTTCCACAGGAGGAGCCTGATAGCTGAACGCTCTGGCTCCCGTTCTACTTTTAGAGACTCTAGGAACCACCAGTAACCCTGCATTCTGGGAGCGCAGTGCTCTTGTAGGGTTGTAAGGTACTATGAGCTCTTTAAGATAAGATGGTGCCTGACCATGAAGAGCTTTGTAGGTGAGAAGAAGGATTTTAAATTCTATTCTAGATTTTACAGGAAGCCAATGCAGAGAAGCTAAAACAGGAGAGATGTGATCTCTTTTCCTGGTTCCTGTCAGAACACGTGCTGCAGCATTCTGGACCAGCTGAAGAGTCTTTATGGACTTTTTCAAGCATCCTGATAGTAAAGAATTGCAGTAATCTAGCCTAGAAGTAACAAATGCATGGACGGGTCAATATCGGTTATTGTATAATCCACCACACTGTTACCTAAAACAGAGGAATAGGTCATGTTTGACAAATTTAATCAGAAAACAATTAAATTCCAAAAGGTTCACACATTTTTTCTTGCCACTGAAAAACAACCTGTTTGTAAAGTGCTGAATAAAATTGAAAGTCCATAACATTATATAATTTTTTGGTTGTTTATTTTTAAATAATCATATTTGTAGAATGTGAAAGCAAACCGGATCACCCGGAGTACACTCAGATATGGGGAGAACATGAACGCCACACAGAAAGGTCCGGACCAACCAGAACCTGACTGTTAGACATCAGTGCTCACCACTTACGTTGTCCTGAAGAAATTTACATGAAGGGAGAGAGGAAAAGGAGGGAATGGAGAGGAATGATGTGTGAAACAGGAATATTGTACATTGGTCATTTAAGGCCTCCTTGGCAGCAGCTTGTTGTGCTCCTGGCGTTATTTAATTTAAATCAGTCTGGGCAACGCTTCACGCGTGGGTTTTGAAAGGTAGACTTTCTTTGCTGACTTCAGCTGGGCTCCTCTAGTAATGGGGGGCAGACGTACAGGCTTCACATCCAGCCGAGCTGCAGGCCGTTGCGCTCATGGCATTGCTTAATGTACCTGGTCTGCTCAGTGCCATATCTGGGCAATGATTCACCCGTCTCCAAGAACCTGGGGAGACATTTCTTTTCTGCACGTGTTTCTCTTCGGTCCAAGTTCTGTTTGGGAGACGGGTTTTGAGCAGTGCTAAGTCTGGGCAATGCTTCACACGTAGTATCTGAAAGGTAGCGGGACACCTCAGCACCAGCTGTAGGACTACGGCGTACTGAGACTTTCTTTGCTGACTTTAGCTGGGCTGCTCTGGAAATGGGGGGCAGATGTACAGGCTTCATATCCATGCCGAGCTGCAGGCCGTTGCGCTCATGGCATTGTTTAATGTACCTGGTTTGCCCAGTGCCATATCTGGGCAATGATTCACCCGTCTCCAAGAACCTGGGGAGACCGTGTTTGTCTGCAGGTTTTTCATTAGTAGAAATAGGTGGGAGGCGGGTCAGCTGCAGGTCAACCATACTGGCCTCTTTGTTAGTTACCTGCAGCTCATCACGGTCCAAGTACTGTTTGATAGACGGGTTATGAGCAGCGCTCAATCTGGGCAATGCTTCACACATAGTTTTTGAAAGGTAGCGGGACACCTCAGCACCAGCTGTAGGACTACGGCGTACTGGGACCTCCTTTGCTGACGTCTGCTGGGCTGCTCTGGAAATGGGGGGCAGATGTACAGGCTTCATATTCATGCCGAGCTGCAGGCCGTTGCGCTCATGGCATTGCTTTATGTACCTGGTCTGCTCAGTGCCATATCTGGGCAGTGACTCACCCGTCTTTATAAACTTGGGGAGACAGTGATTTTCTGCAGGTGTTTCTTGCTTAGAAATAGGCGGGAAGCGGGTCAGCTGCAGGTCAACCATACTGTCCTCTTTGTTACCTACCTGCAGCTTATCACGGTCCAAGTACAGTTGGGCTTCTCTGGTAATGGGGGGCAGATGAACAGGCTTCGTATCCATACCGAGCTGCAGGCTGTTGCCCTCCTGATAACGTTTTATAAAACGCGTCTGGTCAGTACCATATCTGGGCAATGGTTCATCACTTCTCATACTAAAGTAGCTGGGCTCCCCCCTCTTAGAAATAACATCATTCCTTCCTGTGCTTCCAGCTAAAAGTTGAACTTCTTGGTCTGCAGCCTTGTGAAGTTCACGTTGGACATACTGCTGGACTTGTTTGTCCTCCTCAGCAATCTGTTCTGCTTGCTTTTGATCCTGTCTTCTCAGCTGTTCGAGACGGGCGTGTTTTTCAGCCGTCATGCTGGCATTGGTGCCTCGACAATTGATTTTATCGTCATTGTTCCTCTTAGCCTTTTGTTTATGTCTCATCTCCACGACATGTCTTTCTTGTTCCTCAGCAAATCTTTGTTTTTCTCTTTTTGATGCTATCAGTCGCTCATTCTCTGTCTTAGATGTTTTTGGTGCAGCCTTTACCCTTTGTTGTTTATCTAAGTTGGTATTGTGTCGTCTTAGGTTATGTTGACTGTTGTATTCTGGAACAGGTGCGTACTGCCGGCCTGTTTGGGAGACAACGGGAACGAGACGGCGTCCGTATACAGATGGGGGACACATTGGTTCCTCCTTCTGGTCATACATGGGGACTTTTGGGACCTTTGAGTCTTTTTTTAAGTATGACATATTTTTTGGTTCCCTTGGTTGGGGTTGGACCGTACTTAATGCAGACAAGGCAGAAAGCAGTTTGGTGATATTGTGATCTTCTTGACTAAAAATCACTCAATAAAGTAATAAAACCCCAGAAATCTTAGATTGGTCCTGTTTCAATAACAAGTAGTGGATCTCAGACAGAATTGTCAACTCCTTCCACTCGGCTTCATTCAACTTGGTGAAATGGGCAGATTCAAAGTCTGGACCTGGGGAAGCTAACCAAGATCAAAGGTAGCTGATGACATCATGACATTCGGTGACATCATTGGCTTTTGATTTGCCTTTGCTTTTGATGACTTACACACACATTCTAAAGTCCCCCCCCCTCCCTTGGTTACTGTTGCTATGCCACTCAAGCTCTTTCCAAGGAGATTAACAGTGTGGTTCCAGAAGTGAAAATCCCATTAATATTCTGCATAAGTATTTTGATTATTAGCCGTGATGTCTAAACCCTCCATGGTAGACGTACTACGAGCTAGGAGATTGAATCAATCTAATAAAACTGGTGTTGTTTTTCATTTCTTTTAAATTTTTTTTTTTTTATTGTTTTGCAAATTAGATTAGATTAGATTCAACTTTATTGTCATTACACATGTACAGGTACAAGGCAACGAAATGAAGTTTAGGTCTAACCAGAAGTGCAATAGCACTAAGTGCAGGATATACAATGATTTCATAAGTGCAGGATGGATATGTACTGAATAAATACTGAAAAAAAGTACACGTCCAGGGATGTTATCTGGTCCAGACCATTTATGAGCACAGTGATAGCATGCAGCTCAGCAATATTGGATATTATTCTAAAGAAACAGAAACAGAGGCAAGCCTCCCATCACCCTCCCAATCATGGAGCACATACATCACATCATGAGCTTCCTGTTGTCCACTGGAGGGCGGCACAGCTTCACCGTTTATTCAGTCTAAACTGTGGAACTAACCCAGACAATGGAGATGTTTTACACATGAAAAGTATTTTCTTAATTAATTCATAAAAAGTAATTTGGTATATCTTCTTCTTCTTCTTTGTTTGCAGTCCTCATAAATAGTATCTATGTAAATAGTTTGTTTAAAGGAAAAGATGTAAATACTACTTAACACTTGCAGGGAAATTTATTTAGACAAGATGTATTATTGACCTTATAAATAGTTAATATGGGTCACCTTAACATTTATCATTCTAAGAACACAATGTCTCCAAGTTTGGTTTGGTTGTCTGCCTCAGATGCTGGACGGTCACACAATAAAACCTTTACGGGTTAAACACCATGTCCAATGTCATTATCTTTGTTAGGCATGAGTTGCATAATATACAGCAAGTTTGACATTATTGTTCATTACGGGCCATGTACTGTATGCTCAAACCCTCAATTACAGAGCTTTACAAATCCAGTATATGAAGGCAAATCATATACATGAACATACCTTAAACTGTATTTCCTTTTTGTTTTTGGATTGATGTAAACATGGATCAAGTGGTAATTAAACAAGGATTTGCATCTCATCTTCTTAGACAAGTTTCAATTCTTATACAGTAAATGCCTACACTCTCAGAAAAATAAAGTACATTATTGTACCTTTAGGGGTGCAATGGCTTGTCACTGGGGCTGTACCCTCAAGAGTACAGCTTTTGTACCCTTGGCATGGGGTTCATAGTTGTACCCTTGGCATAGGGTAAAAGAAGAGCCCATTAAATACAAAACAGAGATTTGAACTACAACAAGAACACTGTGAAGATAATTAGGCTACAATTTTACTCAATGCGATGCCATCAAGGCTCCCTGGCTTTGTTGGCCGCCATGACATTAGGTTTGCCGTTGTCTTTACATTCCTAATTTCCTGTCACTACCATCGTGCATTCTTCTGGAGAAATACGGAGCATGTCCCATTAGGAAAAAACTCTCGCCTTTGCAGCCGAACACACCCCTTTTATGCGAACGCGCACCAAATCCAATAAGTTAACACAGAGTTAACACAGACTCAACTAACGAACATCTTCTCCACCGTCGTAGTACCGTTTAACTCCAGTGTAGGCGGTCCGAGTTTGTTACCCTGAGTTTGCCCGATAACCCCGAGTTAACTCTAAGTAGGTTGAACTCCCTTCGTAGTACAGGCCACAGCTGGATAAAAAGTGTGCCCAAAATGTAACCAGTACAAACATGTGGTAATGCATCCTTCAGCTTAAAATCAAGTTATCCTCCTATCTGTTTGTTCGGCATTTTGGAGCAGTACACTTCCGGTAAAGTTCCCATTTTCACGATAGGGAGTCAAAGTTGGTACATGTATTACACTCACACGGACCAACAAATAAGAATATACTGTTAAGAATTCTAACTATGACCGTAGGATATATTTTTACTTACCCTTGTGGGTGTCCTCAAGAAAGGGTATTTCTTAACTGTGTCATCTGCAGTCATGCCATCAGCAATCTCCTTTAGCCGCCATGCAAACGTCTGCTGCATTCGGTCCCGTACAATCCTGAAGTCCGGTTGCATCTTCTGGCACTGGCTATGCAACACATTCCCATGAGCCTCAATGGAGGATGGATCCTCACCGAGAACACTTGGTGCCTTCATGGGAGTTGAGATAGAGAGAGATACACTTACAAACAACGGACATAAAACTAAACACTAAATTGTCTTGTGTAGTTCCATTTTAGTGAACCAATCTTCAATCAATCTGATTGAACTGACTTAACCAACCTTATAACTGATAACAAAACTGTGAAAAAGAAAATACGACAGACACATTAACCAACTAGGAGTGACTACAAGTTAACTAAGCCTCATTTATTACCAATGCACCAAGCTGGGCATCACTTACCTTGGACACATTTCTCTGACTGGTCCTCGCTGTTTCTACAAGTTGCTTTGATTTTTTGTGGCCAAACTTCTCCTTACTACCTCTCACTTCACAGAGGTGCACGCTCCCACTTGAATTTACGCCTCAGAGACATGTGCTATGTGTGCTAATTGAAAGAGAAATATCGATTACCAAAGACAGGTATACCATAGTTATACTATAGTTGTTTCCACTAAATAACAAACAGATCAAGTGTTATTCCTATTTAGATTGAAGTTAATACTAAATAATGTTGCTTAGATTTTCTTTTATGACAGACTTTCAAATAACATTGAGAAGATATAATACTGCATGTTAAAAATACTGTGTATAGTTATTTGCAAATGCACTTACATAATTTCAGAGATATTTCAGAGAGAATCTTTCAGGAAAGGATATTCCGCAATCAGCATCTTTACAACTTGCACATATTCTGAAGTTGTTGATACCTACAAGAGAAGAAATGTAAATCAATTGAAGACCACCTGCTTTGAAATAATCATGCACCAGGACAAACGCCATCCATTTGTTTTTGGGGAAAATATGCTCTACAAAGACTTCAGTTCAAATATTTTAGTTACACTTAGGGCTGAACGACATTGTGTTTTAGCATCAACAACGCGATGTGCGCATGCGTGATAGTCACATCACAGGACGTTGACAGAAAATTAAACTTCCATCGTTCTCCTTTTACATGTTTATTACCGGCCGAGCCTTCCCCTTTAAGACAGGTAGCCATGTGGCCAACGTGTGTATGTGACCGGGGTTTGTTACGGGAAGTGAGGCTCTTGAACTGACATTCAAGTCTTTGCCTTCAACACTTCAACACACACATCATTGGATTTTTCTGGCATGGTTCTTTGTTGTCTAGCTTTGTTTGTAGGTGTCTGGGGAATGCTGGATGTCAAAATTAGCAGGCAGTCTCACATTAGCTCCATTCCTGTAATATAGCAATTTTTGTCTTTTAATTTTAGGTGTAAATCAAATTAACACAAACAATTTATAACGCTAAGACCCTTCCAATTAATAGGTTACCAAACAATACGTAAAGTGCATGCCTGCGGTCTTTGATAACATATGTTAAATCTTTGCAACAGGTCAGGTATGAAAATCAGGTAGCCTTAAAAAAAGCAATGTCTGCCCCAAATATTAACTGTTATGAGGCCAATAATTACTAGAACAAATGTTATGGTACTAGTGTTCTTAAGCTTCAAGTTGCTCACTAAAGCTAAGATGAAACTTAGAAGTTGCTCTGAAAACACCATACCTTCACTAACCTTGGTAAAGCTCAACTAGATTGCTGGCATTCCTCTGGAGGTACAGGCGTTAGCGTACTGTCAGCGTTACTACTGGCTCTTTCAGCTTGCATACAAACTGGTTGAATTTGACCTAGGCTACTTCTTAAAAGTTCCTTGAAACAAGTACGCAACCATAGTCTCTGTGAGGCCACAGTCAACTGTTTCACCATCCACATCATTATCGAAGAGAAAGTAAACAGAGGGATATGAAACAGCTGTGTGCACTTGACTAAAAAGTAATCCAAACATACTGAAATAATTTGACTAGCACATAATAGCAACATTAACTTTGTGACCAATGCCCACGCTAGTTTCTCATAAAATGTGTCATGCAAAAAGCAAATTAATTTAAGAATAGGCGCTGACACAGTGAGAGAAACACAGAGAGAGAGCATAGACTGGATATATTAACAGTCTATAAGATAGAGACTGGCGACAGGAGCAGATACTAGAGGCTAGCAGTAAAGTTAAGACCGAACATACAGCGGTGGTGTGTGAGTGCGCGCGCGACCGAGACAGCTAATTTACCCCACAGTCAGTGAAAAACTGACTCAAGCTAAGCTCCCGTGTCTTGCTTACCAGGTACCGACCAAAGTTGAGAGTGATAGCCCTGATGCTAGGCAAAACTGCGGCCCAAGCTCACTTGGGCTTTCAGACAGGATGCGATGTGCGCCGCGCTCACACCGCAAGAACGGCACCGCTCACACTATGTGACCGTACTGTACAGCGTGCTTACCTCGACAACCCAGCTGTGATCTAATGCTAACATAGCTCTCCTTATTAGCTAGGCTCCTATGCTTGCTAATAACTTTTTTGGGTCTCCGACTGTGTGTTGGGAAGATTTATCATGAGAGAGAGGGAGAGAAAGAGACAAGGAGCTGCCCGAATATTTATATGCAGCACTCTGTAATCAACTACGATTTTAAATAGGCCTGGCCTAGTAAAAAAAGCACATATCAATAGCCTGTGGTTGTCGACGTTGATACTGTGCAGACGTGCTCCGGCTCGGATCGTTGGGCGCAGTGTGAGAGCAGGCCAGCGGGTGAGTGGGTAGGGGGGACAATCGTGCTCGGTGCAAGCCAACCGGGCCTAGTGTGAGTACGCCCAAGTTACTTTCATGACGGTGCAACGACCAACGCCAGGAAAGTTTTAATATTAGACTCCTCAATATCGTTACATAGAATAGGGAATGCCCGTAACGCCAAAGATAGCGATTTCCCGCCCCTCCCGTAAGAAAGACAATCGACTGCTTCTATAGAAGAGGCTGGTAACCTAGCAACGTTAAGCCACTCGTATGGTTCCACTGACGGAAGGGTCTTACCGATGGGGAAGGGGGGCTAGTAGGGAAAAACGCTTTGTAAACCTTATTTTGGGGCAAAGACTTTTCTTGCGGTTGTATTCAAATTGTACTGCCGATTCTATACATACAGTGTTTGTCCTGATGACCAGTGAAACTTCAGTTGTAACTCTCTCCATGTTCACTTAGATAGGGGCCTGGTTGTTAGTCCGAAATAACTGACCGGGATGTTACCAAGATGGCTGCCGAGTGGCGGGACTAGCCTATGGCGCCCCTAACTGGCGAGCATAAGCACAAGCCCCGGTAATACTTCAAAGTTCCGTAAAGCCCTCTGCAATTCTAATATTTTATAATATTAATATAAAAAACATGTCCCGACTAGCCAATGAAAATGCTGTAACATTCCACATTTCATCCACTTTATAATCCACTAGCAGGGGACAAACACAATTTGGCGGGGGTGGCGGGAGGAGTCTTGCTAATGGGCTAATGTTAGCTAGCTAATTTAGTTAGCAGCTATTAGTTAGATTTAGTTAGTAGTTAGTTAGCAATAGCTACCACACATATTTTGTCAACTAAAATGGCATTTTATAAAAACTTACCTCTGAATTTCTGGGCTTCGACGTCCCTCACTTCTATACTTGCTTCTGATATTTTTTTGAAGGAACTCCTCGGTTGAAAGCCTCAAAAGAACCATGAGTAACCCTGCTATGACTTCTTCTCCACTGATGAAGAGTGTATGGCTGCAGCCTGGAGCGTCCCATGTCATGCCGTCCCGCCTGTTACCATCCCCGTGCTTCTACTTTTCAAAATAAAAGCTTGCATCTGGAATAAAAAAATAAAAAAAACTCTATATCTGTCTATAAAATAAATGCACATTATAGGCAAACTAAAAAAAATCCTTCTGCCATCCCACCTGGTGCCGTCCCCGAGTTTTTACTTTTCAACATAAAAGCTCGCATCTGGAATAAAATACTTTAAACAATTGGCTATCTCGCTTACTTTTCAAAGTAAAAGCTTGCGTCAACTATCATGAATAAATATAACGAATAAAATACTTGAAATATTTGGTGTTTTTTTAATATTTAAAAATATATGTCCGTCTCTAAAATAAATGCAGATTATAGGCAAACTTAAAAATTCCTTCTATGGCTGCAGTTTATCTGTTCTAATCTTATCTACTACAGCCTCTCCCATCTCATGCCCTCTCTCCATGCTGATAAGCAATTGTAGCCTATTTACAGCAATGTCCCAGTGAAGTGTGAAAACAATATAGAATATAAAATTAAAAAGGAGTCTTGGAAATGTTTATTTTTGTATTCTTGTTCTTGTGTGTGCAGATCCTTGTTATCCCTCCTCAGGAAATCCTGCCGTTAGTTCATCAAATGTAGGCTACTTTAATATCAGGGAACAACACAACAATAACATTCAGAAATGAGTATGACTAAATGTGGGGCAAAATTGTTACTTTAACAGTTTTAAACGTTTTTCAGTTGATTGCAACAAATGTGGTCACAAATTTACCCGTGACTCCATCCGGAAAATTATTTGCGATTTCGTATTTTTGACCCTTTGAATTTACCGTTGGACACACCTCGGCATGAGACGGGACGGCATGGCATGGGACGCTCCAGGCTGCAGCCATACCCGTCTCCCACTATGGCCAAAAGAAAGAAAGACCGCGAAACTGGACCTTCTTTTAAATTGAAATTCAAGCAGCCAATCAGGGCTGGCTCTACATATTTGACACATATTTCCACCAATCAAAAGTAGTGAGCTGTCAGTCTCTGTTCCCGCTCTCCAGGAATTTGATAATGGATAATGTAGGCTATGCAATGCAAAAATGTTCCTGATGAAACACACTATAACAGTGAGAATCAGCCATTTGTGTGTTTATGTGTGTTGTTTTTCATTTACATAATATAATATCATAATTTTATTATAATTGTATTATAATGATTTAATTTCAGCAAATTGACTTACAAAACTGATAATTTAAAATCTACCTTAAATAATTAAGGTATCATTAAAACCTTTAAACATCAACTTTTACAAAAAGATTGACATGAGTAAAACGGTTAACATGGAATTGCAACTCGTTGGAAATCGCTACGTTCGTGACTTGCTGTGTTTTGATTGAGGAGGGGGCTCTGTATGCATGTGCATGAGAACACATCCCAGCTTTTTTGGAAAGTGTTGCAAGCATCAAATTCAAAATGAGTGAAATGAGAAAGATTTTTTAGATTAAATATCTTGTCTTCTATAATGTCCCAACTTCATCAGAATTGGGGTTTGTAACATGTTTTTTAAACGTCAAAGCAATGTAAACATATTCTAAGAGACCCAAAAGTACAAAAATGATTCTGAAAAGGAGCATAATAGGGGCTCTTTAACACAGAACCACCTGAAAATCCGTCATTGGAAACTGGAAAAACGCAAGCACTTTCAAAACTACCTGGCAGGTGATTGGCTTCTTGCCTTGTGTGTGTACATGTGTTAATATCTTTGTCTGATTGTTGGTCAGCTATGTTTCTAGTGTATATTTAACTTAACTTTTCTTATATTTAACTTTAATAGTAGTACTTTTGCCCAATATATTGTAATTGTTATGGTGTTATATAAATATGTAATTTTACTTCTTAGGGTGACTTGTTACGCTCTGTCTAGCCTTTTGGCTAACTCTGGCGTATTGACAGAAATGTCCATTAATATGCACTGTTCCTGTATTAAATAAACAAATAAAATAAAGTATGAACCATTTATCTATCAAGTCCGCCATTGTTGTTTTGAATGAACAGCCAAGGCCGTCACACACACACACACACACACACAAACACACACACACACACACATACACACACACACACCTTTAACACGCCTGCAGCTGCCAGTAGCTCCTCATCATACGCTGATTACTTGAAAACTGACAAGATGGATTTTCAGAGTTATATGTAATGTCATTTTAATGTAGCAGAAAAGAAACTCACTTAGAAGTATTTAAGCAGTATTTGTTTGAGCTAGGAATGCTTTTTTTCACAGGCCCCTCAGGCAAAAGTGGATACGCTCTGTTTTACAGTCTTATAAAATTATCTTTACTGTGTGACAAATAAATAACAGAGCCTGTAAAATGTGTCATGGTTTTTCTTTATTTGAATCAAAGTTTTTCATAAAAATTCTAGTGGTGCTGTTTGTGCCTGCTTTCCTGTGGTCGACTTTAGTTTATTGTCTGTCTTGTGAGTATACACACACACACGCACACACACACACACACACACACACACACACACACACACACACACAGTGGCCCTCATTGACTACATTCATTTCCTGACCTTTACCCAAACACGTCCCTCAATCTACAACTAATTCCAAAGGTAAATTAACTTAGTTGGACATTGGCTCATCCTGGAGAGACTCTTCTACGAACAGGTATGGGGTGTGTCCTGATCTCTGACCTCCTGGAAACAAAGAACCGCCACCTGAGAAGAACACCTAAGACACACACACACACACACACACACACACTTATAGACAAACAAAACAGACTGAACTGTGAACACACAAACATGAAGGTACGTGGCATTGGCATCACACACAGGTACGTATGAACTCAACGTAGAATTTTTCTAGTTGGGAGTGCGGCCGTCTCTAGTCTATATAGTGACATTCCACTTCCAGGATTGCTCCAATGCCGAAGGAAATTCCACCAGATGCATGTATTTTTGCAGATTTCCATTTCTTTCCTCTGTCTTTGTGTTGGTGTTCTAACTTTCGCTGGATTTCTGAGGACTATGGTTACCTGGTCCTCAGATCTCTGCAGGGTAAATCCAGACAGCTAGCTAGACTATCTGTCCAATCTGAGGACTATGGTTACCTGGTCCTCAGATCTCTGCAGGGTAAATCCAGACAGCTAGCTAGACTATCTGTCCAATCTGAGGACTATGGTTACCTGGTCCTCAGATCTCTGCAGGGTAAATCCAGACAGCTAGCTAGACTATCTGTCCAATCTGAGGACTATGGTTACCTGGTCCTCAGATCTCTGCAGGGTAAATCCAGACAGCTAGCTAGACTATCTGTCCAATCTGAGGACTATGGTTACCTGGTCCTCAGATCTCTGCAGGGTAAATCCAGACAGCTAGGGGACTGTTTGTATTTACAACTGGAGGAGTTTTGGGATCTTTAGTCGAAATAGACATGACCTTCACTTCACCAGTGATACAAATTATCCTGCTGCTAGAGTTAGCACCCAACAGGCTTAAACAGGGCAAGTTTTAAATGTGTTTTATCCTCTAAACAGGTTCAAAATGTCATTACCAGTGCCTAGCCATGTGCAGTTATTCCTTCCAAGTGAACACAGTGAATCTGACTGCAGTAGATGTGAAAGAAAGTCATGTTTTGACTAGTGTGGACTTCACCGGAAAACAGGAAATAAACAGAGGTATGGATTAACACAACTTTGATGCCTTTCTGTCACATCTACAGCAGTCAGATTCACTGTGTTCACTTGGAAGGAATCACTTCACATGGCTAGGCACTTGTAATGACATTTCGAGCATGTATTGAGGCTAAAAACATGTTTAAAACTTGCCCTGTTTAAGCCTGTTGGGTGTAAAATCTAGCAGGAGGATAACACGGTGTAGGCAGCACCGATTGTTTTCATTGTTCTCTCTACTGACAGCTCTCCAAATTCACAACCAATAGAGCTACATATTGAAATTGACCGGAATTCTCCTTTAAGAGAATAGCAGAGCCGGTATGTGTGTGTGTGTGAGGGTTGAATGTGGTAAAGTGAGTGACACCGGCTCTGGTGGTGGAGATGGAGAAACGTAATACCTACGGTGTAGAGTCAACACAGGACCATAAATCAGGCTTAAAGGTGTGTGTCAATTGTCAGCATCATTTCCCTGCTTCCCATTCCTTTCTTTGGGAGCAGCCGGGCAATGCATTCTCGTCACGTGTACTTTAGAGAAGCGGGGCGCAGAGTCGCCCACTCCTCATTTCCAATAATTTAATCCAGCCACTTTTATGTAAATGAGAAGCAGACGGCTCAGCTCGATGAATCTCAAAAGCTGACGAACATTTTTAAACTGACCTTTGTAGATCTCACATGAAGACAGATTCAGCAACTGCATGGCCTGTTTCTCGCTTAAAGTGCTCATATTATGCTTTTTGGCTTTTTCCTTTTCGTTATTGTGTTGTATATCTTTTTTGTGCATGTCATAGGTTTACAATGTGAAAAAGCCCAAAGTCTCCCCCCTCAAAGGTACTGTCAGGGCACGCCCTCATACTCTGCTTCTGACTGGCTAGTAGTCCTTACCTAGGTCCTGTTAAGGCACGCCCTCATACTCTGCTTCTGACTGGCTAGTAGTCCTTACCTAGGTACTGTCAGGACACGCACTCACCTGGTTTTATGCTAGAAAATATCTAGGACCTCTTTGTCCTCATCCACCAATTATTACACTCCTCAGTCTTTCCCTCTTTTTTCACTTGTCTTCTTTTTTCAGAGTCAGATTACAGTGACACAAAGAGGAAGCAAATGCATAAATATCAATAATGCGTTAAGAAACTAAGAGACTACTTCCAACCCCCTACTTCTGGCGCTATTGGTCTGTAGTTCCACAGTAATACTGGTGTTTCCGTAGCCTGAACCGACAAAGGTTCCAGTCAGGCCAAACATATACAGTATATACACACACTTGCAGTTAGAGAATTTCCTGGAGGATTAGTAGTGTGGGAAATGAAACCAGGCATTCAGGGTGATAGCATTTTACTTACAGTCAATCCCAGCTGTTTGTGCAGCGTCGTGGAAAGCACAATGTTTGCAATGATCTTTAAATGGGCCATTAGTACTAACACACACCGAGGGTCAAGTAGAGTTAGATCCTTAAACTAAATATTGTATCCTACCGCCAACACAGTGCACTGTCAAATGATAGTTTCCCAGTGCCTGTTGAGCCTAAAAGTGATGCAAGTTAATCTCCTTGGGTGGCCTCCAGGAACCCTTTGGTGTGAAATGATGATTCTAAAATGCTCCACTTTCAAGAAAAAAGGTTATGATAAGATCCTACTGAAGCCAACAAGCCAGAATTGGCTTGGAATCATTCATTATAAACAGATTTAATTTCAAGATGTACTTTCTCATTCTCATGAGTCTCACTGGGCTTTATAAATAATGTACAAAGGTTTGTAATAGTCTAACTTTGTGGAAAATGTAACTTTTGGAAAATATAAACTCAAAGGTCCACTTACTTGCTTTCACTTCAACAATTAGTTTGCGGGTCAAATGATGTGACAGCAATCTTTTCTTAATCAATTTTTCTAGGCTATCGGCACTTTTTAGTGTTTTTTGCGCTTTCTATTCAGTTTCAGTTGTAGTTTTTCCAATGTTTTTGTCGCTTTTTTGATATTTTGCCATTTTTATGCTTTTTCTCACCAGTATATACACCACTAACACCAAATCATCAAAACTAATTTCACAGTTATTCTTGGAATTCATGGTCAATAAACCTCATTTTTATGAAATCATCCTTAATCTTTGACTTTAAAAAGCAGAAATATGCCATAATAATGAATAAAACTCCCAAAATGTAATGAAAGAAACGGAAACTGATCTTTATTTTTACGTGTGAAGAACGTTGGAGCCCATCCATGTTATTTTTGGGCAGTTTGTTTGAAATAAACCTAAATATCTAGAAACTTTGACCCAGGAGGGTTAAACATACTAGATACTAGAACATTCACTAGATAACCAAACCTACAGTGCAGTATTTACACTACCTTCATGATGGATAAGTAGTACTGTATGTTTTACTAACCTGCAATTAAGTTCTTAAAGGCACTTCTTTCATGCTCCACAACATTCTTTGAAGTATCACTGAAAACAAACTTTAAAAATGTTTCTAGACAGATGAGAAATGGTCTTCAATTACAATTTTTCACAGTTATTAACCTTCGTGTTGTCTTCCCGTCGACCTGCAACTTTTAGCTTTTCTGAGCCCAATTTTTTAATGAAACACCCTTATCGTTTAACGTTTTGCTCGTCTTTTTTGACACTTTAGTGGCTTTTCCTGATGTTTGGTCACTTTTCAACGTTTTTCAACATGTCACTTTTATTTTATATTATTTTTGACATTTGACACTTATTTATATATATATATATATATATATATATATATATATATACATGTATATATTATACATATATGTATATACACATTTGTCAATTTTATGTTTTTATATTTTTGTCACTTTTTGATATTTGTCACTTATGTATGTGTATATATATATATATATATATATATATATATACATTTGTCACTGTAATTTTTTAATTTTTGTCACATTTTTGACGTTTGAACTTTTGAACTTTGAAGAAAGTGTTCTTTCTTTCTGAAAGTTCTTTTATCAATTGTTTTGCTATAAAATTGACTACAAACACCCAAATTCAATGAAAGTAGTGAACTGATCATTTATTAACTTGTTAAGAGCGTTGTAGTGAATCATCCACATTATTTTTTTTTGACAGTTTGTTTAAAAGAAAACCCAAACTGGAGCTAAAAACATTGCTTTTTGGCCAAAACTCTGCTTAAAAACCAAAACGGAGCAATGTTAATGTTGTCTTACATGTTTTGATTCCAAAACATTTAGATATCAGCGGTACTAATAAAGTTAATTCACCTTCTACCTGAAATGTATTCTTAATTCAGCTGCAAGCATTTAATCATTTGCTACAAGTGAAAAGATGATGCTTTTAAAAAGGTTGGAGTATTTAAACACTGAAAATCAAGTAGTGGCACACTGGATAGTCTTTGATCCATTCATGTTTCTAGATATCTTCATATCATGGAAAAGATACGGAAATGGTTTGAATATGCACAGTCCATACATACTGTACAGTATGTGTGCAGTGTGTGTGAGGTTAGGAATTTATTATGATCTTTTACAAGGCCGCTGAGCAGCTGTTTATGCACTGTAAAGGTGCTCCAGGTAAGGTTTTATGTCAGAATCCAGCTGTCTAATCAGCTCAAACAACAAAATGGGTCTACAAGAGAGAAGAGTGTCCGCTCATCAATAACTGAGCTGCTGCACGTTCACGTTATTTTCCAAAGGGTAAAACAGCTGCATGCAGTAGTACCCAGTGGTTTCTGCCATCTTTGTTATCGGTGTTATATGTGTACTATTGAAATCTTTTTCTATGCAGACAATGGTCAGTTCCCACACCAGATGGAATATATAGTCCTAACATTGTCTCCTCCAAATTGGAGGAGCCTGAAATGCCTCCAAAGGGTCACATTAAAGATGTCCTCAGGTGTCCAAACCACCTCAACTGGCCTTTTGGTTCTTCCTCTAGCTTCTGCCAGATGTCAGTGCTCTCCACAGTATCTCTAAGAACAATTTGCATTTGTAATCGTTCGTCATTACCTAATGCTCATAGGTAAGGTTTAGTTCAACTGATATATGGAGAGCACGGAGAGGAGGAGTAAATATGACAAAAAAACATGTGTAGGCACTCAAGGTTGGTTACAAAAAGCGCTAACAGGAAGGCTCAAGCCGATATGCGTTGTATTTTAAATGTCTTGCACTGTTAATTAAAGGCCTTTCATCACCAACCTTGAGCGCCTTGACATGTTTTTTTCATAATTCTTCTTTACTTTATTGCCTTCCATGAGCACCAGGAGCTCTCCTGCCACTTTTTTTTCCTGATATACAGTATTAATAGCATTGCCTTCAGACTCTTCTTCACAATGACTATCTGCCAACATGGCACCAATTCTTTTACCTGGTCCATCTGTCCATCTGTCATCCATCAGGTGTGTTTAGGTCCATTCTGGGAGTGTTGGTCTTACAGGGAGGTGTGTTCAGGTGCATTCTGGGTGTGTTGGTCTTACAGGGAGGTGTGTTCAGGTGCATTCTGGGTGTGTTGGTCTTACAGGGAGGTGTGTTCAGGTGCATTCTGGGTGTGTTGGTCTCACAGGAGGTGTGTTCAGGTGCATTCTGGGTGTGCTGGGGAGGTGTGTTCAGGTGCATTCTGGGTGTGTTGGTCTTACAGGGAGGTGTGTTCAGGTGCATTCTGGGTGTGTTGGTCTCACAGGGAGGTGTGTTCAGGTGCATTCTGGGTGTGTTGGTCTTACAGGGAGGTGTGTTCAGGTGCATTCTGGGTGTGTTGGTCTTACAGGGAGGTGTGTTCAGGTGCATTCTGGGTGTGTTGGTCTTACAGGGAGGTGTGTTCAGGTGTATTTTGGGCATATTGCTATCTTGAGGCAGTGGGAAGTGATCTCGCCATTGATCAACAAAAACCTCTAAAGTCAATAACGCAGCATGTCAATGTTATTATAACAGCAAATTTGTCAAATGCACCCAGACTTGTGCACAGCACGCGCACACTATGCTTGTTACACACACAGGGACGCACAGCAGCACACACACATGCTGAAGATTACAAATAGAAATATTACAATGTGAAATAGTATCATGATATGATCTGCTCGTGCATCATGGCAGCAGTGCTCCGAGATCCAAACACGCCTGGCTTTTAAAGGGAATGGGAGAGGATCTCTGATTGGTTGATTGCATGTTATGCCCAGAACACACCTCTGATTAATGAATACACTAAGGACAACTCTTTAGGACCATGCGCTCGGTGCACGGACCCTTCTTTCTGCCGTCAAACTAGCAAAAGTGGATTCATACACGCCCTAAACGCCAAGCACTTCAGGCCGTGCACTTGGATCCTTAAAATAGACGCCTTAAACTCCTTCACTTGGGGCAGCTATTCCCTCCCAACCTAGTCTATATCCACGACGTTCCACTTCCGGGATTGCTCCGTTGCCGCGGATATTCCGCCGGATTTCACACTTTTCGGCCATATGTCCGTCACATTCCTCTTTCCTTGTGTTAGTGTTCTAAACTGAAAACAAGTTCCTTCTCGGGACTATTTAGCAGAGGCACTGTGGCGTTTTGGTGCCTTAGGCCAAACATTGCTAGCCTGAGGGGATTGACTATCTTTATTGCGAAATAGCTTAGTGATATTTTAGTTTAATTTAACTTAATTCAATTTCACTCAACTTCTGGTTCGTCATTTCCATAAGTCTTATCCTGGTTACAATAATTTTAGTAATATAATATGGAGCATAAGAAACCAAGCAAGTGTTTTCATAAAGCGGTGCATGCACAGTAACCCAGTTTGGATTATTTTCTCATTCAAGGCATGATAGAACATAAGTTGCTTAATCTGGTTATTCATTTATCTGATTCCTATAGAGACGCAAATAAATGGCGAGGGTCACAAAATAAGTGCCGGCCAGATGTTTTAATTAATGATATGATATTAATATGTAATGATATTAAGTGGCAGCCCCCAATGGGATCGCCATATTGAGTCAGCAGTCTCAAAATCAGTGTATACTGCAGTGCAGTCGTTGAGTTATTTACCAATACGGACCATACGCTGTAGCCTGAGATGCCCATCCCCAGAAATGTAACTTCACGTTGCAGCGACATAGACTGCAACAACTGTGATTGCCCCCCCCCCTCGACTAATTTCTTGGTTCTCCTTCTTAGTGAACAACATGAAATCAAGAAGAGAGTTAACTTATTCTGCTACAGCTTTCCGACAGTGGTCGAAAAGAACAGGGAGACACTTTGTTTCTCCACTTTGTTTCTCCGTCCCCCCGCCATATTGGTACTCACTCCAAAGCTTATCCCCATTACTATCTCACTGCTTTACCACACTCTCTCCACACACACACATACTGGCTCTGCTATTCTCTCAAAGATATATGTTTTAATAGGGGCAGAAATGTTACTTATGTACCTTTAAACCAGTGTTACTTTGCCATGCAGTGCATAGTGGTGTCCCCATGCTCTAAATCTGTAAGGAAGCTGGTGGCTGAAATCATATTCAATAGACATGGTGGCAAGAATTGTAAAAATAATACCCATGTTGGAAAACATTTATTTCTTTGGTATGTTTTGCCTGAATTCTAAGATTCTGTGGCCCCGACAACTCACTACAGACATTAAGGACTGTACAGGAAGATTCCTCCAGGCGAGTCGGAGCACGAGCAAACCCAAATGCATGCACACACGCACGCACGCACACACACACACACACACACACCCATGGTTGCAGTCAGACAGTCACACACATGTATATACACACAGATGCACCGTCTGGAACTATCAAGCATATCACAGGAAACAGGGTAATTAAGCAGACTTAGAGAGAGAGAGAGAGAGAGAGCGAGAGAGAGAGAGAGAGAGAGAGAGAGAGAGAGACAAACCCATGTGACTAAATTCCCACAGTCACCAAAACATTCACACACACTCACACTCCTGTTAGGAATGGGGTCGGGGGCTCTCATTAGCCCTGTGGCTCTGAACCAGGGAGGATTAATGCCACAGTGGCTTTTCATGATCTGCACAGGGGCTGGTGTGTGTGTGTGTGTGTGTGTGTGTGTGTGTGTGTGTGTGTGTGTGTGTGTGTGTGTATCCTTCAGTTGGGGTTGAATGCAAACCCACTCTGACTTGCCCCAGACGGGTTGGAGAGCTGCTTTGAGAGTCTACTCTGTTACATTGAATGAGGAATGATTGATATATCAACATGTCACTAAAGACACATACTGGGGATTTGTTCGTTCATGTTACCAGGATAAATTACTGCAAGTTAGCCTACTTGACATTTAAAACTAATTTTAAGTGCAGATGATAATTATTTTTTTCTTAAGGTAAGGAAAATTTGTTGCACGATGAAAGAAAAAATATTGCTATGCAGTCTATTTCTTAACTGCTAGTTAAAGAGCAACTATTACATAGCATTTTTAGAATTATACTTGCATTGCATGTTTGTACTAGAACATGTTTACATGCATTAATGTTAAAAAAAACACTTTCTTTACTTTATTTTTCTCACACTGCTCATGGCTGCTGCACCTGTATTCACCCTCTGTTGATCGCTGTCTCTTTAGTCCCTCCTCCCGTAGAAGTCCAGGCTCCTCTGATTGGCCAGCGCGCTTCCTGGAATGTCGAGCTGGACTTTGTACTGTGAAATTCACCAATAAAGGCTTCGAAATCAAATACTACACAACCAAAGGGACAGGAATTTGGGGAGAAATGACCAGCATTGGCCAGGATTACAGCTATGTCACGTTAGCATGTGACATTAGTGACACTAAGTGTCATTAGTTAGCAGTTTTGGCCACGTTTATCATGAAAATCCAACATTCTTACAGTGTAGATATGACAGAAAACACAGAAAAGCAAGATATGTGACCTTTTAACTTGCAAGTCCTAACTCTTCACCAGCAAGTTGTGTTTTTTTCTTGCTGGACGGCGCTCACAGCGGATAGCTATGTGACACATGCCACGATATTGATGAGGACTGATGGGTTAAATTGGCTGTCCTACACACAGAGTATGCCTGGAAGGCACACAGCTGACAGCCTCTCAGATGGATGCGGTGAGGCTCAGAGGTCAGCTGTGTACTCGGGTCTGTGTGTGTCCACTCCACGACAACCAACAGTGGCTGCGCGCCCGGTGGGCAGTTCTCCGCAGACGCTGAGTCTCTCGCACAGGTGAACTGGGACTCAGTTGCCCTGTTGGTTACAGCGGGCCCACACTAAAAGATTTTCCAATGTTAATAGATGTTGAATATGTGAGAAACCCAACACATAAAGACATGTAATGATAGATTGAACGGTTTTCAGTGTGTGGTGAGCAACAATTTGACCAGAACAGCACACCACACACACACACACCACACACACTAACAGATTCCATGTGACTTCAGAGTGTGCAGACACAGCGACGACTGAAGAACAGCGCTGCCCGGGTTGGGCCTTGCCTGGAAGACGGTGCCTGTACGGGGGTTACCTACCTAACTGGGCTACTTTCAAAAGATCAGGCTGAGTTAGTTTGTTGAGTAGTCTTTGTGTTGAACTACAGTGGCTAGAATAAGTTTACACACCCATGCTGAAGTTGATTAAAAGAGAAATTTAAAAAGTATACACCCCCCTATGTTAAAATACAGGGGGCATAAGTATACACGCCCCTATGTTAAAATATAGGGGCATAAGTATACCCCCCCATGTTAAATTCCCATAAAGTCAGGCACATTTTAATTTTAAAGGCCAATTATTTTCATTGATCACAATACTATGCATCTTGATAAAGTTCCCTTGGCCTTTGGAATTAAAATAGCCCCCCCTCCCCAGACACACATCATCACATAACCTTCACCATACCTAGAGATTGGCATGGTTTTATTTCAGTTACCTTAATAGCTGGTTTGATTTGCATTGAGAGATGATCTTATGGAAAGTTCCCCATCTCCATGTATGGTGAAGGGTATGTAATGGGGGGTTATTTTAATTCCAGGCCAAGGGAACTTTATCAGGATGCATAGTATCCTGATCCATGAAATAACTGGCCTTAAAAATAAAAATCTGCCTGCCTCTTTGGGAATTTAACATAGCGGGGTGTACTGTATATGTAACCCACCCTAAATCTGATGGTTTTTTAAAAACTTAAATAGGGATAATGTGATGGTGTGATCAATAATTGTCACAACACAAAGTATGAGTTTCCTATTTTCACTTATTAATCAGACACCAATAGTTCAGGTTACGCCACTTTGTGTTAATTGAGTAATTTTAATTCTCAACACTTTTCAGCAGTGGTAAACATTTTGCGGTAGTGCCCACTAGGTGGCCACTGCGCAGCGCTGCTGTTCTATTCTGAACCTGTTGCAGAGGGGGGAAACGGCGAATGCGTAGCTTGAAAGAAAAAGGAAATAATATCCTGACCAGTGAATTATTTTGTTTTTTATTTTGATAGTGGCGTCTGAAAACCTTTTCTGTTAAGATATATCATGGTTGTTCCTAACTGTTATCCTGTACAAGTTTTAAAACGCCGATGTTAGCGTGCAGTTGAAAGGAGGGACACAGTAATGGCTGCTGTGTTAGCTAGTTCTGGAGGAAGCGTCGGTCTTGTGTTCAATGTCAATAAATTTGCTAAGCTGTTTATGCATATTATCTGTTAAGACATATGTGGCCAATGTTAAATTACATATGCTGTGCTGAGTTTTGATTTGAGCTCATAGTATGCCTGTATATTGCTGTAGTCTGACCTAAATGTAAAGAACATGGCGCAGCGCTGTTTTTTTTTTTTAACCTGTTGCAGAGGGAGAAACTGCGACATCTCCGCGTATCTCTGAAAGACAAAGAAAATAATATCCCGAAAAGAGAATTATTTTGTTCTTTCTTTTGATGGTGTCGCCTGAAAACCTTTTGTGTTAACATAGCTGTACTGTGGGACTGGTGGCGGACTGTGAGCGGGACAGCGCGGGTGCGACGGAGGAGCGGGGTGGCTCCACTCCGGCGGCCATAGCGGGAGAGAGCGTGGTGGACAGCGGGCTGGACTCTGAACTTCAGGCCTGAGTTTGGAATTCCATCTACTATCTATTTTTTATTTTGAGCTCGAGCAGGTACTGGGTTGTGCACAACTAGATTGAAGGGAGTATTGCTGCAGCAACACTTAAACATGTAGTTGTTTTTTTTCTGACCAGAACATATGTTATTATTATTATTACATGACATTTTGGGTTAGTAAATGGGAGTGTTACATTCATTGTTGGACGTTTGAAACAATCTTTTTAAAAAAAAGAGTTACAGTGCGTAATCATCTACAGCCAAAGACTAATTAGTTATTAAGTGTCAGTGAATTTGATATCTATCTTATCTTCATCCCTCAAACCAGGACATTGCTAAAATTTAAGTAGTGAGCCCAGACCTTGGTGTTATTTTTTGCAGGTAGTGTTGGAGGCTGATCAGAACCTGGTTACATATACTTATGCCCCCTGTATTTTAACATAGGGGGTGTATACTTATGCCCCCTGTATTTGAACATAGGGGGGTGTATACTTATGCCCCCTGTATTTTAACATAGGGGGGTGTATACTTATGCCCCCTGTATTTTAACATAGGGGTGTATACTTATGCCCCCTGTATTTGAACATAGGGGGTGTATACTTATGCCCCTGTATTTTAACATAGGGGGTGTATACTTATGCCCCTGTATTTGAACATAGGGGGTGTATACTTATGCCCCCTGTATTTGAACATAGGGGGTGTATACTTATGCCCCTGTATTTTAACATAGGGGGTGTATACTTATGCCCCTGTATTTTAACATAGGGGGGTGTATACTTATGCCCCTGTATTTTAACATAGGGGGGTGTATACTTATGCCCCATGTATTTTAACATAGGGGGGTGTACACTTATGCCCCCTGTATTTTATCCTAGGGGGGTGTATACTTATGCCCCCTGTATTTTAACATAGGGGGTGTATACTTATGCCCCTGTATTTTAACATAGGGGGGTGTATACTTATGCCCCTGTATTTTAACATAGGGGGTGTATACTTATGCCCCTGTATTTTAACATAGGGGGTGTATACTTATGCCCCCTGTATTTTAACATAGGGGGGTGTATACTTATGCCCCTGTATTTTAAGGAACAACATTTATTTATTTACAATACATTATTCACTCTCAAAGAAAATTGGTGTCCTTAAAGGTTGGATTTTCTTAAATGTTTTGAATTAAGGCATTAAGATCAATTTCCCAAAGATGGTTTTTGTTCCTTTTTTTAATCAACTTTAGCATGGGGGTGTAAACTTATGCAAGCCACTGTAAGTGGGAAATTTAGCAAATTTACTAAGGTATTTAAATACAGACATTTAAAACTCACCTTTTTTCCCAATGACCTTTAACAGAAGAAAAGTAGGGCTAATGAGAAAAGAAGTCTGAAAAGAGTCTCAAAAACTAGAGATTTAAACTCATCTTAATTTGTAATTAAGAAAATGAGAGGACAACAGAGCAAAGAAAAGAGAAATTTGATGGAGGGTTTTTTCCTCCAGGTGTTGCCTGCGGCCCCGCCCACCAGTCATCCGTCCTCCGCCCCTTGTCATCCCGGGTCTCGGCCATAGGTCCAGTGACGATCCGGGGGGGCTGGGCCAGCGACACGCCGATGCTCCTCCAGGACACGCACAGCACGGACCAGCTCGGCTCAGTCGGCCCCCTGCACACATCAGCGCGGACCGGTTCAGCTCTGGTCCGGTTACCTGGCACCGCGGAGCCTCCTGCACTCAGTCAGCATGTCGGAACTGTCCGTGAATGACCATCTCGAAGGGATTTTATCAGATTTTGAAGGTATGTAGGCTGTAATATTGAATGACTTTTCTGCTGCCCGGTTTGTTGGCTCGTAATAAAACCAACTGTGGGGCTGCCCCCCCCCCGGTCAGAAACTCGTGTCTGCTTTAGGAGCCCGAAGCGAGTAGTTTTCCAAAAAGAGATTTTGCAGACAGGTGCGCAAAAACGCACTAAAATGCAAGATTCAGACTATAATGTCTGTTTATAAACCATATAACTATATCAAGAAGATGAAATGAAAATGTGAATATGTAGCTGTTTAAGCCTTCTATGGCAGTGAAGTGGAATATTCGGTGCTTCGGGGCAGTGATTGGTCATTTGAAGGCGTCTCTAACGTAGCTAAATGCGATGGACTTTCCCCGCTAGTTTCTCACCTTTTTAGGCCTTTATTGCGATTAATGGAGTCGATTGATCGATAGACAGTGTTTTTGATAATGGCAACCAGTTGGTGAATGTAGGACACCATGTAAAATATGGCATTCTGAACATGGATGAACTGGTTAAAATGTTTTTTGTTTTGTTTCATAGCAATTAATGGTTTGAATGACTTTATAATGTTTGGCTTTGTGTGAGACTACAATTACTAGAGTCCAATGCTAAATGGCCTGGGCAGGTGGGAAAGCACTAATAACAGTGTAGCTAAGCCTTGAGCTTGTGTGTGTGTGTGTGTGTGTGTGTGAGAGAACATCCCATAAGCAGACAATAGTATCTTTTAGAAGCAGCAGTAAACTGAATAGCTGCCTGTCTCTGTTAGATCTCTCCTGGTCTTTCCTTGCTTGGCTTATTGCACCGCTAAACATCAACTCCATTCAACTGATTGCTGGCACTCACTTTTTTTTCTTCTTCTGTGTTTAATATTTATATATGAATATAATGTATTGTAAATATATAAATGTTCTTCCTTAAAATAAAGGGGGAAAATGTGCTTGCCTCTATGGGAATTTAACATAGGGGTGTGTATACTTACTTACTTACTACTTATGCCCCCTGTATCTTAAGGAAGGAACATTTATTTATTTACAATACATTATTCATTCACAAAGAAAATGACTGGCCTTAAAAGGTTGGATTTTCCTAAATTGTTTTAATTAAGGCATTCAGATAAATTTCAAACAGATGTTTTTTTAATTCCTCTTTTTAATCATCTTTACTCTGGGTGTGTAAACTTATGCAAGCCACTGAAAGTGTGATATTCAGCAACTTTATTTATATATATATATATATATATATATATATATATATATATATATATATATATATATATAATCATTTTCATAAAAATTTATATTCAACATCCCAGTGATGCGATGATTGAATAACTAACGTATCGTATATGAAAAGGCAAAACTTGCCCACAAAAGGACAACAGAAAGCAAACAAAAAGAAACAATAGATATGACGTCCAAAAGGGGGAAAAGTGCAGTTTCATAACGTTGCAGAGGATCTTTAATAAGACCTGTCTCAGTGATAGTTCTCCAACCTTAATCACATGTTTATCATTGTAACCAAATACGACAGTCCCCTAACCTTAACAAAGTCATTTTAACCCAAACGGCAAGCTTTCCTTAAACCTAACCCAATCTAAGGCACACATCAATGATGTTGCCCTGGTGATTGCAGGGATGGTGGTGGTGCAGTTTTCACATTCCTTTGGTCTGGGAGACCTGGGTTCAAATCCAACTGCATTACATCATCTGATGTGTCCCTCATACTTAACCCCTCGTTCCTCCAGAGGAGTGCGACCTCTGACGTATATAGCAATTGTAAGTGGCTTTGGATAAAAGCTTGGCTACTAGCAACTGTGTGGAGGCACCGTGACGGAAGGCTTGTATCATGTGGATGTAGATTACTTACAATTATAAATCAGTGCTAAAAACTAACTGGAGGTTTGTTATGTCTAAATTTTAATCCGAGCTGTCCCACTGAAACTGTAGTTCAAAAAAACGTCTTAAGAATACATTAAAAATAATCCAAGTGGCTTGTTCCTGGTGGGGGGTAATTTAGGCTTGGTGGGCCAAACCCTGGAAGCATTTTGTTGCATAATTTTGACGACATGTTGTAAAATGTATATTTTTCACTCAGCTCTGGTTTTGAATGATTTTTTCCCACTCAACTTATTAGACCTCCCTATTACAATATAATCCAATCTAAAAAACATCAATTTTCTGACACAATGAAAGAACCTTTTTTTTTTTTTTTTTACAAGGCTGATGTATTGGTTACATTACAATATACATGGTTTTCTATTTTCTGATTGCCCAGACTGCAGCTTTTTAAAAAGTGCTCTCCAAAGTGAATACCATAAAACGCTTACGTTACTGCGTGGACATGGACATTCTGATTGTTATGTGCTAAACCTTGACAAGCATAGTCAGTGTACTGCTGCTGTCTGCCACCTATAACTCTCTGTCATATCTCACGCATTTGGAATGTCACCCTTCACCGGATACAGTTGCGGTTGGTGATGTTCATGACATTTCCTAGATCTATTTGAAACTCTATAAATCACGCAAAGATTAAGACAAAACAAAAGAAGCACACATTTGAAGAACACCTTTTAATTACTAGGAGTATCTTCAGTGTGAGGACAGTGAAGGATGGAGAGAATGTCAGAATGACCTGACTTTGTTCTTCCTCAGGGTGATCCATCATGTCCTGGGACCCTGCAGGGACAGTACAACAAAAGCTGCCCCCTTTGCTTTCAGTCTTACTTTCTTCCCACATTCCTCTGTTTAGACAGGTGTTGATCTGTGCCTCTAAACAAATTAGTGTAGCCTTGGGCCGCAGACCGCCACTGTAGTTGCTTTTTAACAACTGCTGTCTATTTGACACTTTAAACTGATGCCATAAGACAGCGTCTTGCCCTTTCAAAAATGCCGAGTAGTTTATACCCCCAATGTGTACAAATTTCTCCCATCTAGCGGTGAAATTGTATAGGACAACCAACTGAATAGCCCCTCCCCTTCCGAGTGTGTTTTAACTCCTACGCTGGCCGTATTATTCCAAGTACGACTTCATCTGTGAGGGCTTCTTCCAGTGTAATAATAGTTTTATCCTTTTGTTATTTTGGTACCATTTCATTGCTAAATCAGCCATCATGTTCCCATATATGAGCTAATGTTTGTTAAGTATCAGTGCTGTCGTTATTCTGTATATTGTACGAGATTAATAGTGTAAGGCGATGTTTACAGTCAGTTAGAGAAGCAACGGAGGTTTGTGTTAATATATTTCTCTGAGCAGTTTGTCAATGAAACAGAAATGAGATCTTAATATCTCTATTGTTTACACGCAGCTGTTCCAGCTGCAGCTGGTCTGTGTTACCACGGCACGTGACGGGAGTTGTCTGCCAGGGAAATCACGACACACATGATTACGTTTATGTTACAAGGTAGACAATCCTTTTTCATCGTTGATGTGAGAAGGGAAGGGGGAGCATCCTAGATGTCGTTCTAGCGTTATGCACAACCATGCCATGTTAGCCAAGCAGCTATAAAACTTCAAATTGACACAAATAGGCAGAATTACCTGGCGAGATGAAAGCAGGCGACTTCGGCGTCCCTTTTTAAATCCTCGCTCCTTATGAGCTCTTTCAATCTGTGAAAAGCCACTCTAATATTAACCTTGGTCTTGTTGCTTTGCCTGTCGTTTTAATTCTCTTAATTTAATTCTCTTTTTACATTCCTTGGTGACTGCGCTACATGTCCTAGAGAATTGTCTTTAAAGGTGCCCTGTTACACAAAACCGTTATTACTGAACTGCCACCTCCTCTGTCAGCTCTAGCCACTGGAAAGAAATAAGAGGAGAAATCAGACCAATCACAACAGCTGGTCAGTCTGACGTCATGTTGCCTGAGCTTATTACTATTCATGAGTTGGGTAAAGGATGCTGATAGCCAGGCTCTCATTGGCAAATTGTTAGCCAATGAGAGTGCAGCAGCTTAGCTGGTTGAATATTAATGAAAACTGGCCCAAATGGAGCTGAGCCTTCCTGCAGGCTTTCTATACCACGCTAGAATGGCTTGAAACAAGGTAACCAAGTTACAGAGTCCATGGTAGACATTACCACAAAGTCTGGCGGGGCACCTTTAAATCTGCCGGCCGTAGCGAGTAATCCCCCCTGGCATTTGTCACGGTGCTATTAAGTGTAAAAGCGCAAAATGCGGAGCTATGTGTTGTAGTGGCAGGGAATGAGGACCAAAATGCAGGGATGAGGCAGGCAGGCAGGAAGAGGTTAATATCCAGGATTTATTTACAATAAAAAGAGTTTAACCAACAAATAATCCAAATGGCAAAAACACAAAGTCCAAGAAATCCAAAATCCCAAAAGGTCCAAGGGAAAAAGGCAAGACAAAAACAGAACAGAGGCAGGACTAGACAAGACGAGACAGAGACCAGACTTCAAAATAAAACAGGAAACAGAACATACAGACACTCACAGGGAAATACCAGACAGGAACAACAAGACAAGGGGAGGAAACACGGAGAAATAACAGAAAACAGAACAAAGAAACAGGATAAAAAAGAAAAACCATAACACTATGCCCCTCTTTGGCTAATGTATTTTAAAGATGGAGGCGCAACATGGCGGCCGCCATTTGAGTGAGTCGCTCGTATGTATTCTGAATGATTGTGAATGGCAGTTTCTACGCTAAGGAGAATACTTTGCTTAGTTGTTGAAAGTAATTACACATCAATGAGCACATATTTGTGGAAGAAAATAGTTTTTTCCTAAGAATCAATTCAAAAAATTACACAATGGAGCTTTAAGAAATGAGATTTGTACAATGATTAATCATGTAATTATCCTTTTGTAATTGTATGTTTTAAAGCTGTGTTTAGCTATGTAGCTAAAAACCTTCCGTCCGCTCCCTTCTTTCGTTTTCATTGTGGTCTAATAAACAGAGTGTTGAAAGGGCGAGCGAACAAAACAGAAATGTCTTTCAATCAAGCTTTTTTACGTTTGGGGTTGGACTGGCGCTCTTTTAATAAACTTGATATTTTTGCGCCCGCTCTGTCTGAATTAGTATGTTGTTCTTTTTGACTGAAGAATTGGTGCCACCCACTGCATATCCTGATAAACCAACTCCTAATAATATGGTAGTGTATGGAAACAAGCATTCATTCACATTTTCTTTTGACGATTTTCTTTTTTTTTTTGCGCATTTGGACGAAGGACCAGACTATAAGGGCTTCATACTTTTGGTCTGTCATGTGGTTACCTTGTAATGTTACCATGTTTTTAAAAAAATGATCCTGTTTTGGAGACAGTAAACCCTGTTCCTCCATCTGCTTGGTCAGGGCCGAGAGCCCCAAAGGCAGAAGATGATCAGATATGATGGATCTACATCTGATATGGTAACAGGGGAGTGATTGTTGATGCTGGGCTGCTGGCCAGCCAGCTGTGGAGTGCTGGGTGAAAGATGGTGCCTCATTTCCAGCGCCCACTTCTGTTTCATTCAGACGGCTAAGCCACCATCTAAAAGGCATGTGAACTGTGATAAATTGCCGTATTGACATTTTGTCCCACTTCTATTCATAAGTGCAACTTGTAAGTGATGTCACGCACCTAATGTTCCATCACTAAACCATCATGCAAACTTAGCTAGTGCACTTCATTTATGGACTTCTCTTGTATTGGAGTGCTAATAATGATAGTAAACTTAATTTACATAGCACTTTTCCTAGAACGGCTACAAAGTGCTTTTCAGAAAAAAACAAAAGAAGACAGAAAGTCATCTAAACCCAAACAGTGAACTCTCCCATAGCTTAAACTTCTCTTACCCAACTTAACCAACAACATGCTTTACTTCTTTATCAACTTGCTGTGAAATAGGCTGGAAGGCCTAGTTCCTGGCAGATTTATAATTGTTAAAATTTAACCCTCAGGTTTTCCTTGGGTCAAATTCACCCGTTTTCCTATACCCATGTTCTTTTTAATTACCCAAACTAACATGATTGATTCCACACAACGCTCTTTGGCAAGTACAAATCTCTACTTTCATTAATTTTGGGGCGTCTTATTTAATTTAATTTTTCAATTTTGTTTTTGAAATAGTATTGAGTAAAAGTTGACATATTCCAGTTTGTGATTATACATCAACATACATTCCTTTAACTTTCTTTCTTCTTTGTTTTTTCTTTACTTCCTTTCTGCTTTTCTAAAAATTTTCCAAAAATAACTGTAAAATTAAAGTTAGTGTTACGTAGTGTCAACAACATATGTCAAAAAAAGTGACAAACATTGAAAAAAAGCGTCAAAAGTGTTGAAAAAAGAGACACAAAACGTAAAAGTTAAAAAAGACATTGATAAAAAGCGTCAACAAAAGTGTTGATTTTCAATTTTGATGGGAAGACAACACAAGTGTTAAAAAGTTTTGCGACATCCAACATTTGACATAACTGAGGCAGGTGTTAAGTTACTGGACATGAGATGGACATAAAACTGTGTACCATCCGCAAAACAATGATGGGAAATGATGGTTATTAGTGGTCTGGCTGAGAGGAAGCATTTATTTAGAACACTGCAGAGATCCAAGAATGGATCCACAATTACAATCTACAATCTAGCAACAGGGGAAAGGCATTTTCTACAAGAACAGAAAAAGTTCTGTTGGAGAGCTAAGATGGTGGTAGCTGTAGAGGTGTTCCCACCGTTAGACCAACCTAGAATTCTAGACGCCAGATGCCAGAAGTCAGAACTGTTAATAAAATATAAGGACCAACTATGGGGAATACTTATTTTAAAAACTGATTTAGGATACTGTCTAAAACTCAGGTAGAGGATCTTATTTGTGAAATGAATTCCCATAGTGTTGAGATGACTAATTAAAATATTAACATCTATACTCTCCAAAAAAATTTAACCAAACAGTGTGTACACACTCTAATGTGAGGGCCTTTCTGTAACATGTTTAACAAATATGCCTCATATTGTAGATTAATTTTTCCCTAGTCTGGAACATCTATTGTTATTGTTTTTATTGTTGGCTTTATTTGCAATTTTTAAAAGCATCACATGTCTTACAATTACATTCCAAGCTTGTGTCCTTCCTCTCAGAAAAGTACTCTTTGGATCAGAATAAAATCAAAGTCTAACGTTATTCAGCTTTACAGATATTACACATAGGTAATGAACAATTACTAACATATTACACAAACATTTTGCAATGTGCATCTCTCTTACTATGACCGCTACTACTGTCATCACTATATATTGTGCGTTTTGTCATGTTGGTTTTGAGCTGTATGGATCCCCACTAACCTGGATAAAGTTTTTAACCGTACGTAAACACAGCTTGTCTCCTGTGCAGCGGGGAGTCTCAGGCAGAGGGACTTGTCTCACCTGGATTGTGATGATCAGTAAATGTATCAAATTCAGTGCCTATAACGTTATTTTCCAAGCTACGTAGCTGTCAAATTCTACAGGACCTGCGTAAGGAGACTTGCGCTGTTGTTTATTTGGTTGCCATGACTTTGCAAGTGATGACGTCCTGTCACTATTCCAGCTGTTCCCCCTCAAAGAGGAGAGAGACCAGATGACTCTTCAGTTAAGTTCAGCAAATTGCCCTGCAGAGTCATGTAATAATGACTTCATGACATTTCATAAAACGCTGAAGCAACGGCGGCAACAATTTCTTAGCAACCGGACCGTAACTAAGAAATGTACACAGTGGAAAAACAGCTGGAGTCAATTTGGGATTTGATCTTAAATGGTGAGGACAGACAGAGTCACTTGTGTGGAACAGTAGACTGAGTGAAGGCAGTGGAAGGTGTGTACTAGATTGGAGGGAGAGGCAGGAGGGCATTGGGGCCTTTGGGTGACATGGGAGATTAGAGGAGGTCAGGGGGGCTAAGAGCGGCCTCTCCCAGCCCTGTCACATCCTGGTACTGCACTCCAGCAGGGCGCGAACCCTGCAAAGATCAGAGGGGGGTCCCATGACTTAATGACCCAGTGACCACACACACACACATAGACACACAAACACACACACACAGCTCTGTGCTCACAACAAGTGGTACATTCCAGCCTGCATTAACGCAGTGGAGCACACACGTCGACACAGTTGGTCTGTGTTTTCTGTAGACATTTGTCATTGATATGAAATTAAATAAAGAAAACTATGCAATGCACATTAACACACATAAAATCACATATTGCACACACAGTTTCCCCTGATCTCATGAACCCATGAAGTGTTTCCACCTAATCAGCCTTAATCCCTCTTTGTCCTGAGCCCATGGTCACACGCATGCACATGCGCGCACATGCATGCACGCACGCACGCACACACACACACACACACACAGGTGGCACTGGGTTTGTTTTCAATCCATTCTTCCATAATAGATCAGAATTTAGCAAAGCATCAGTGCAAGCTGCCTGATACTCAGACATGTCTGGAGTTGCCCTTAAGACACACTGGACCACCTCTAATGAACCAATGAGAGAGCAGAGACAAAACCATTACCGCAGGGGAAGTTTAAGAAAAATAAATTCTGTTAGGTTCAAATTCACTATCATGAACTGAGTTAGTAATGTTCCCTTAGTATTCCTTGGTAATCTATTCAAATGTGCAGACTTATTTTGTATTCACATATTCACCAGACATATCCATTTGCTGGTAGTAAAGAAAAATGTGTGACGTGGCTGATGGGTGCCCAATTTGAAAATTAGTTGAATACGAGCACACCAGTTATGGTGCTTATTGGTTAAAAAAAACAACTATACTACATATACTGTAGGTAGAAAGTGCTGCTACAGTGTCGTTACAGTTATTACCTGGCTGCAATGAAGGTGCAGAGACTCCGAGAGCCCAAATGTGAAAGACCCAGAAAGATTAAGATTCACTGTATTGGTGTGGATGTGGGGTTTCATAACTAACGGCTGCATAACATAGGGGTAATTGGGAATATTTATAAAACATCTGCCTGTAACTGCTGTGCTGTTCTTTCCTTCTTTAAACAAGCATGAAATGCTGGCAGTTAAACTTTGGACGCACTGTCCCTTTAATAGACTCCAGCTTCTTTTTTAATATTTTTCAGGCAACAGGTGCTTATGAGGCAAATAGTTGCCAGACATCTCTACGCATGTGTGTGTGTGTGTGTGTCCGCAGGCACTGTGTCATTTTCAGTGTTACAACATTGCAAATGGCTGCTTGGAATGTGTCTTCCAGATGTGCTTTTAGTAAGTGGAAGTTGCGTGAAAGGATGTTGTTTGTGTTTGTGTGTGTGTGTGTGTGTGTGTGTGTGTGTGTGTGGCAGAGAGAGGGAGAGAGAGAGAGAGAGTCTGCACAGCGTTGTGGCTGCAATTTGTTGCAATGTGCATTTTACTTAACATCACTCGGTGGGTTTGCGTGCGTGTGTGTGTGTGTGTGTGTGTGTGTGTGTGTGTGTGTGTTCACACGTGTCAATGCACATGCTGTCTTGTCATAGAGTTCTGCCTGTATGGAATGTGCAGACAAGGGGGGTGGGTTTGGGGGTGGACATAACCATAGACATGCCCAGACTCAGCATCCCCTCATTGTGTGTCCCCAGGACAGCTTCCCTCCCAGAGCTGACTGGTTCCCAAATCAGCCCATCTCTCTGGCCCGTAGCTGGTTACTCATCACAGGGGATCGTTTTGTTGAGAATATTTTCCTCCTCACCCCACCCCACCCCACCCCACACCTACCACAACATTACCTTATATGTAATGAATGAGTATGTTGTGTGGTTCACTCCACATGTGTAGATAAAAAGGATCTAATATTGTTTTATTTAACCCACCTGTTGTCCTTAAAAATGTATATATCTGAAATATGAGTTTCTTTACCACAAAAAATGGATTGGATTCCATACAACGCTCTTTGCACATACAATTGATCACTTTCATTCCTCTGATCTTAACTATTAGTCAAAATAATTAATATTTTCTGCTTTTTTAACTCAAATGTTAGGTATTAGTCTATATAAATGACGAAAATGTCAAATTTTTGTTTGTTTGTTGACCCAGGAGGACAACACAAGGGTTAAATTTTTTTTACTTTTGAGTGTTTTCATCTTTTTTATACATGACACGTTTACTAATTGGATGATCTTTTTGAAAGTACTCTTTCTAAATGGAATTGTCTGGGAACTCATAACCCATTCCGACTCGACTCCAGCCTGTTAGGAAAGAATACATCTTCAGCTTCTTCTATGCTACACCCCATACTAACTCACACAGGCGACTTTGTAAGAGCAAACAGACCACCTCTACTTCCCATGAGTCTCTGCAAGGCCTGTTTCCTGAAGACCAAAGGTGACAAGCTACTAGTCAACACCAGAGCCTGACACTAGTATTGAGATTCTTGCCTGCTTGTATTCACTGAGACCTGGCTACAGGTGGATGTGCTCAACTCACTCAGTACTTGTTCATTGCAGCCTGGCGATCAGATCTCGAGTAACCACGATTGAACTCAATGAAAATAGAAGCATTGCCATTTTTATAAAGGACTTTAAGTAGTAGGATGGTCACCATGTCTTGAACTCACTGGTGATGTATGCAAAGTAACAAAACATGACATTGGTTCTTTAATAGACACGTTACTTAGTTGGATTGGTTACATAATCAAAAAGAATCGTTTAACCAGCTAAGTGAGAATGTTGACATTGAAGTGTTTATACAGGAAGCAAACTATCATCTCACACACACACACACACACACACACACACACACACACACACACACACACACACACACACACACACACACACCCCCTTTCCCAGGGAACTGATCTGCAGTGGCCATGAAAGGATGCCTCAGACATCTACGCAGGCGTGTACTCACACTTTCCCAGAACTTCAGACATAGCTGTGGGTGAATTCGACACGGTGTGTACTAGAGTGTGTTTGTGTATGAGAGAGAGAGAGAGTTGGAGCATCTCTCTCTTTATCAGATTGAGTTGGCATTGTGTAAGAGGAGAGGATTAGGGTCTGCACAACTGTTAGAACAGAGGGAGTGGAGCCAAACGTAGACAACACACACACACACACACACACACACACACACACACACACACACACACACACACACACACACACACATGTAGAACAGAGTGGAGACGGGGCGCACCACTGCCACCGTAATTATTTCCCCGGTGTTTGACAGGGTGCCAGCAATTACCTGATACCAATGCTCCTTATCTTTTGAATGGAGGGCAGGTTCACACTTGTAGTCTCAGCGAACCCAGCCGAGTCCACACAACCCTCCCCCAACACACACACATACCCCTCCCCAGCCTGCCCAGAGCCTACAGAGGCTGTGAGCCATTAACTGCTCAGGTAGAAACTGAAATAAGGTGTGTCATATAAGGCAGAGCTGATTAAGGCATCATTTTTTTGAATTTTCTTTTTTAACAATTGATCAATTCATGTCATTCTTCATCATGCTGCAGAAAGCTAAGGCATCTGCCTTTTCCCAGCATCACGTTGTACACACCGATATGCATTTACAGTGAAAATGTCAAAATTAGGATTTAGAACGTTACACAACACAAAACTTTGTTTAAATGCTTTAAACAATTATTTAATAAATTAGACATAACAACATAATACCCAGTAACAGTCAGATAGTGTTGGGGGGTATGAAGTCAGACTCAGTCGGAGTGAAACCGAAGCAGAGGGACAGACACAGAGCTGTAGCCGAGACAAAGTAGAACACTTTTGAATTAACTCAATTATCAGGCCAATAAAATGCTGATACAGATCATCTGCAAACTGCTGTACTTTCTTTCTTTTAGCTCTGCTTTTGTTTGTTTGTCTGTTTTGTTTTTGGGGAAATATCTGTGTCTTTAGCTGTAAAATGCTCCACTGTGTTGACCAGTTAGTCTCTAACTGTGTCTGTCTGCTGAAGCAGGTAGAGTACAGTGGGTTTTAAAGAGCTTTTTCTCTGAAAGCAATGAAAAAAACGAAGCTATGAAAACGGTGAGATTGACCTGAAACAGTGAAGGTGAAGACAGCTAAACAATGAGCTAACTCACTATAAAGCCGAGTGACTCCTTATTATATTGTAACATTGTCATTTCAGACGTTGTTATTGTAAAAAAAAAAAAGGATTATAACCAATTTAAATCCTGCAACTACAGTGTATATATACCATATTAAAAGTGACTGGTGTACTCCATTTAACATGTTGTCCTCGGGTCAGATTGACCCATTTTCCTATATCAATGTTCTTTTTAATTACCCAAAATAACATGATTAATTCCACACAATGCTCTTTGCCAAGTACAAATCTCTACTTTTATTAATTTTGGTGCGTCTTATTCAATTTTATAGCATTTGAAAACAAATTGAAGTGTTTTTGAAATGGTATTGAGTAAAAGTTGACATATTCCCTGATCAACATCCATTCCTTTAATATTAGTCTAAATAATTCCTAATTTCTGCTTTTCTATCTTAAACATTAGGTATAATTTCCTATAAATGAGGTCTATTGACCATAAATTCCAAAAACAACTGTAAAGTTAATAAGTTAGTGTTACGTAGTGTTGAAATTGTCAAATAAAATGACAAACATTGAAAAAAAGCATCAAAAGTGTTGAAAAAAGAGACCTAAACGTAAGAAAAAGTTAAAAACATCAATAAAAAGTGTCAACAAAAGTGTTGATTTTCAATTTTGACGGGAAGACAACAGAAGGTTTAATTGTTAGCAGTTTGCGATTTTGGTTGTTCCGAATTCAAAATGAGTCCATCCAAGTATTTTTTTTGTATTGAAAATCAGACTTTACAAACAGCAAGTCTACTGAATGTAACTACTAATCTGTATTAACAAACAGGATAAAGCACCTCTGTAGACTCAGAAGCAGCCCAATGACCAGCATTAGGGATACACTACGGTGTGTTTGTGTCACTGAGAGGTCATTGGTCTGGTCATACAACACATCGAGACTGTGTTTGAGTCTTAATGACATGAGAGGAGTCCTGTAATCACACCTTAGCTCTCTAAGCTGAGCAGTATGGATACACACACTGACTCTCGCCTCGACTTAACAAGTGTGCCTTGTGTGCGTTGTAGCACTTCTCACTATTAAAGGAAAACTGTGGTCTATTACAACTCCAGTTTTATCTTTGTAGCTCTTACCTTCAGCTCTATATGTATGTTATGTGCAAGTTTGAAACAAAACCATTCATTCACTCTGTTTGAACATTGCACTCTGGGTAAATTGCAGAGATTTCTTGCAAAGTTTAGGTCCAACAGCCAGTGAAACAGGTTGTAAACCAGCCGTAAAACTGTCCTTTTGTAGTGTAGTGAAACTCTTTTGATCCTACATGAAAAATAAGTGTTCTCTAAAAATGTTGTGAAATGGGTTTGATTTTAATTTCAGTACTTTTGCAGCTCTAATTCATGTATAATAGCGTGTACTTCAGTAAGTGTTTGTCGGATCAAAGCCTACAGGTGACATGATGATAAATATGTTACAGCTTTGTCAACTGTGATTAATTGGTATAAAAGAGATATTTAGGCACACAATATTGCAGGTAGCAGCTGTGGATCTCAGCTTTCACTTTAGAACTATAATTATATACCCCATACCCGCCCACCCACTTCTTCTCATGGTATGTCACGTCGCAGTGGTTGAATTTTGTAACACAAAACCCCACTGGATGCCCTGACTCCAGCTCCGACCTCAATCCACCCTTTGTGTTTGCAGCTTGCAGGAAATGTGTGTGTGTGTGTGTGTGTGTGTGTGTGTGTGTGTGTGTGTGTGTGTGTGTGTGTGTGTGTGTGTGTGTGTGTGTGTGTGTGTGTGTGTGTGTGTGTGTGTGTGTGTGTGTGTGTGTGTGTGTGTGTGTAACAAAGGAAGGGGACACTGTTCCCATGCAAAGGCAAGTGGCTAAGATCATTCAGGACCCAGAAACCGAGAGAGAGATTTAATATGATCTTCTGAACACAGACACATTCACACACTGTAGAGCATATGTGTCTCCACACACACACACATGCAGAAACATACACACAGCATTCATTCCACTGTCACAAGATTCAAGATTTCTTTATAGTCATACCACAGTACACTGTAGTATGAAATTAAGTGCAAAGTTCACAGCTTAAAAAATACTGTAATGTGAATGAAAATAAATAAATGCTTTAATGGGTGTGCAGAGCATGTAGAGCGATAAATATAAATCTACCAAGTCTAAAAAAAAAACTGAAAAATATAAATATCTAGATACAAACAGTAGGGAGTATAAATATATGGCCGTTCATGTTGATAAAATAATTTCATTTGAAAGAGAAGAGAGAGATCAAAAAAGTGAGACAAAGCTTGTAGAAAAGTGAAGATTCCAGGTTTAGGCCTGATCCGGATCCCTTTAGGCCTGACTGAACTAAGGTCTAAAATACTGGATGACCAGACTCACAGTCTTACAATCCACAGCCCTTGTGGTAGCAAGAGAATTTAATGGAAATCTACAATTTATTAGCTCGGGCTATAGTGATAATAATTTTGTACTCACCAAATGAATTGCTGAGATCTCAGGACATGGTGACACGGGTCATGAAACATGATCAGTCAGACGATTAGGTTAGTTAAATCAAAGATTCTCTATTACACGCTGACCCAATTGCACGAAATGGTACATTTATTTATATATAATATATTTTTTTTACAAAAGAAGAAGCACTGGTTACATATTAGTTAGATCTGGGACATTTTACTAACAACTCGTATATTCTTTCTTCCCACCTGCAGCGCTGAAGAGGTCCTTCGACATTGAAGATGTGGATGACCTCCCATCCTTCTCCTCAGCTTCACCCATCTCCACCCCCATTTCTCCCTCGTCCCCCCATTTCTTTCTCCACCACAACAAAGCCAGTGAGGGGCGGGGAGGAGCTGGCCAGTCCCCTTCATTAGCCTTCAACAACAACAACAACAACAGCCTGGGCTCCACAGCCCACCACTCCCGTATCAGCCTGACTTCTAATCCCAGCCCAGTGCTGAAGTCCCGTAGTGTAGTCAGCAGCCTGTCCTTCAACCGAGGAACCATCAACAAGTCGGCCATCAACAATGGTTCTTCTGTCACGAGGGCTGCATCCTTCCAGAGCAGGTTGAACCCCAACGGTTACTCCATTTTGTCTGGGCCAGGAAGTGACGACAGCCTTCACAGCTCCACGTCCAGCCTGGAGTACTCTGGTGGGGGAGCCCTCCCTCTTACTAAGCTAGGGTCATATCACAGCCCTCCGCCTCAGGGGGAGTACCACCGAACCCAGCCCCAGCTCCCACAACAGCACCGTGAGGGAGGTGCCAACTTGGAAAGCAACCTCAACCTGAAGAAGTCCCATGAGGTTGTTTTCCATGCCGGGATGGATCAGGGGCCAGGGATGATGATGGGTGTTCCAGAGCCTCAGGGTGTGAACCACGGCTCCCTGCCGAGCCTAGACCCCCAAATTTATAATGGAGGAGGAGGAATGGTGAGTACGCAAAGAGGTGGAGTGGGAGACAGGATGTCTCCAGGGTTGAGGTATGCCAGTGCTAATGCCAACTGGAATGGTCGTATTCATAATGCCAGTTCCTTTGGGGAGGAGGGCTACGGTAGCTCCAAAAACCAGTACCAGCAGCAAGGCCCCCAGGTCCTCAAGGCTCCCCAGCCCAAGGCCAAAGAGAGTTCACGTCTCGGCAAGTTTCCCTTGGATCTCGACAGCCTGGTAAGCAGCACCTCAACCACCTCTCTCACCAAGATCCAAGGAGGATCCATGAGCCCCAACCCCCCCAGGCCTCCACCAAGGAGCACAGGAGGCTTGCAACACCACACAAGCCCACCATCCACCTCGGCCAGCCTTTCAGCCTCTCTCAGCAGCCTGGACAGTTCTTCTGACACCCCGCCCCTCTCCCTCCAACATCCTTTTTGCCAATCTCCCCACATTCTCTAAATCCCTTGCAGGGTTCAATTGCTGTCCCAGAGATGAGTTGCTGCCCGGTGTCCTTTTCTCCAGCCCAGAGCCCCCAACTGCAGCTTCTCGCAGGGCCCCAAGTTGTCCAGGTGGTCCCGAACCTGTCTAACCCTTCCAGCCCCTCCAGCTCCAGAGCCCTTTGGTCTGTGGAGACGGTCCAGGTGATGGCAGAGATATTGTAGGCTCAATCTTACAGAGGATTGCTTCCTTCTCCCAGCATGTCACCAGCCCAGCAGCTGTGACCCAACCCCGTGAACACAATGGTGGGTTGTCATCTGAATATGGGTGCCATGAGACCATGCACATGCCCACATGGAGACAGGAGAAGAAGAAACAGAAAGGTAAGATGTTTTTTAAGTGCTTAAATAGCTGCATTTGTATATCTCTGTAATTTATAAACATTCATAATTGCATGCACATTTGCCTGTACTCTGAGGCTCATGAGAAAAAAAGGGCAGGATGGCTTTTAATAGTGGGTCATAACTCAAAACAATCAAAACAGTCATCTGTGAGTGTGTGTGTGTGTGTGTGTGTGTGTGTGTGTGTGTGTGTGTGTGTGTGTGTGTGTGTGTGTGTGTGTGTGTGTGTGTGTGTGTGTGTGTGTGTGTGTGTGTCTGTCTGTCTGTCTGTCTGTCTGTCTGTCTGTCTGTCTGTCTGTCTCTGTCTGTCTCTGTCTGTCTGTCTGTCTGTCTGTCTGTCTGTCTGTCTGTCTGTCTGTCTGTCTGTCTGTCTGTCTGTCTGTCTGTCTGCATATGCGTGTGTGTGTTACAACCTGCATCTTTACCTTTGTGGGTCATTGGTGTGCAGTCTGTGTGTGTTGTAAACCTTGCAACATGCAACATCTGTCCTTTATTATGATCACTGACATGACAAGACAGCTATACTTATACAAACACACACAAACACATAACCCTGTTTCCTGAAAAATAATACTTAAATAACATTATACTGATACCACATCTTTCCCTAACTCTGCCTGAACTTAACCACTAACAGGACTCTGGAGGCGAACCCTGGCCTCTGGTGTCCTACATTCCTACAGTTTGTACGGTGCGGCACATGGCTGTGGTGCGGTGCATCTGAACTTAAAGCAACACTATGTAACTTTTCCCGCTTTGGTCCCCCTAAAGGTTGGAAGCGGAATTGTCCCATTATGTCTCATTGGAACTACAGATCCGCTACCCGATCTGGCAGACTTGCATAGTGCGGTTATAGCTGGTAGAGAGCCACAAATCAAATGCTGAAGTGCCGTTCACCCTGTTACCCGTTCATGAACCATTGCAACCATTTTGGAAACATTATTTTAAGGTACAAAAAGTTCTCTAGTGTTGCTTTAATCCAGGTGTCTATTCAGATTGGCACCACAACATAATGTGGAAAATTATTTGGTTATAAATAAACACAGTTTTGGGGAGGCAGTGTTGAATATGCAGCGTCGAGGATGGTATAAGCTCACAATCATCTCTGTGGTGATTCTCCAATTTTTATTTATACTAATGTTACTATGCTACTACATTGCTAAATTGAAATGATCCTCCATAGGAAATCCCTATTGGTGTCCTGAAAGTCTGACAAGTACCACAATGTAACACAAGTCTAGGTTTGTTTTTGTTTTTGTGTGTGTGTGTGTGTGTGTGAGACACACACACACACACACACACACATATCCCATGATGACAGGGAACTTCTTTTTGTTTTCATGTCAGTTAGGAAGACAAGTCAAGGTTAGCAGATGAGCTTAGCAGCCACACCCATGGTAATGATTTCCTGTTTTGTTGAGCTACATCACGAATACACACACACACACACACACACACACACACACACACATCCACACAGCAATTCCACATTCTGCAGAACACACTTTTGGTCATGCATACACATACACGTTATGTGTCTTTGTTGAAGGTTGTGTGACATTTTTAAAAGGGGGTTTCAAGTTATTTTTAGTCCACCTCCTCCCAGCTGGCCTTTTGCTGCTGCTTCCTCTGATAACAAAGTCAACTTTTCTGTGTCTCAGTATCACATTTACAGAAAACATGTTACAGCAAATACAACTCGGCCAAACCAAAAACCCAAGATACGTGGAAAACAATCATAGGTTTTAATAGGACAACTTTTTAGTTTACAGTGGTGTGAAAAAGTGTTTGCCCCCTTCCTCATTTCCTGTTCCTTTGCATGTTTGTCACACTTAAGTGTTTCGGAACATCAAACCAATTTCAACAATAGTCAAGGACAACACAAGTAAACACAAAATGCAATTTGTAAATGAAGGTGTTTATTATTAAAGGTGAAAAAAAATCCAAACCATCATGGCCCTGTGTGAAAAAGTGATTGCCCCCCTTGTTAAAACATACTATAACTGTGGTTGTCCACACCTGAGTTCAATTTCTCTAGCCACACCCAGGCCTGATTATTGCCACACCTGTTCACAATCAAGGCATCACTTAAATAGGAGCTGCTTGACACAGTAAGGTCCACCAGAAGATCCTTAAAAGCTACACATCATGCCGAGACCCAAAGAAATTCAGGAACAATTGAGAAAGAAAGTAATTGAGATCTATCAGTCTGGAAAGGGTTATAAAGCCATTTCCAAAGCTTTGGGAATTCAGCGAACCACAGTGAGAGCCATTATCCACAAATGGCGAAGACATGGAACAGTGGTGAACCTTCCCAGGAGTCGCCTAAAATTACCCCAAGAGCGCAGCGACGACTCATCCAAGAGGTCACAAAAGACCCCACAACAACGTCCAAAGAACTGCAGGCCTCACTTGCCTCAGTTAAGGTCAGCGTTCATGCCTCCACCATCAGGAAAAGACTGGGCAAAAATGGCCTGCATGGCAGAGTTCCAAGGAGAAAACCACTGCTGAGCAAAAAGAACATCAAAGCTCGTCTCAATTTCTCCACAACACATCTTGATGATCCCCAAGACTTTTGGGACAACATTCTGTGGACCGATGAGACAAAAGTGGAACTCTTTGGAAGGTGTGTGTCCAAGTATATCTGGCGTAGAAGGAACACTGCATTTCATAAAAAGAACATTATACCAACAGTAAAATATGGTGGTGGTAATGTGATGGTCTGGGGCTGTTTTGCTGCTTCAGGACCTGGAAGACTTGCCGTGATAAAAGGAACTATGAATTCTGCTGTCTACCAAGAGATCCTGAAGGAGAATGTCCGACCATCTGTTCGTGTACTCAAGCTGAAATGAACTTGGGTTCTGCAGCAGGACAATGATCCTAAACACACCAGCAAGTCCACCACCAAATGGCTAAAGAAAAACAAAATGAAGACTTTGGAGTGGCCTAGCCAAAGTCCTGACCTGAATCCTATTGAGATGTTGTGGTATGACCTTAAAAAGGCCGTTCATGCTCGAAAACCCTCTAATGTAACTGAATTAGGACAATTCTGCAAAGATGAGTGGGCCAAAATTCCTCCAGGACGCTGTAAAAGCCTCATTGCACATTATCGCAAACGCTTGGTTGCAGTTGTTGCTGCTAAGGGTGGCCCAACCAGTTATTAGGTTTAGGGGGCAATCACTTTTTCACACAGGGTCATGATGGTTTGGATTTTTTTTCACCTTTAATAATAAACACCTTCATTTACAAATTGCATTTTGTGTTTACTTGTGTTGTCCTTGACTATTGTTTAAATTGGTTTGATGTTCCGAAACACTTAAGTGTGACAAACATGCAAAGGAACAGGAAATGAGGAAGGGGGCAAACACTTTTTCACACCACTGTATAATAAAAGATTCACGACACTCAGCGCAATAGGGTAACTTTGACTACTCGCAGGGTTGAGGGTTCGATCCTGTCCACATGTCGCAGTCTGCTTGTGCAAGAAACTGGACCCCAAATTGTCCCCCCCACAAGCTTATAGTTGTACAACATGTAAACCATATAGTACATCCACTTCATCCATGCCAATCATTTGTGCATCTATACATGTCAGTTAGATGGGTTGATGGGATGTTCTGCCTTGTTCTAGTCCCACTATGATGAAGTCTGATGAGACGCCTGGATGTTTACACGTGAATATTGTCCAATGCAGATTCAAGAACGCGGTTTTACAAACAGGAGGCATCTGTTTTAAGGCGCCTGTTGGGATTTCCCCTCGCTTCCTAGAGTCTCATCAGGGAATTAGTCCAGTACCTCTGAGCTGAACAGCCAACTGTACAGCCAATAGCTTTGTTCTCAATCACATCTTAACTCTGACTCACATGACAACAAGAGAGATATACAAGAAGATGTGAGTTGTGCATGGTATGTTGCCTGGAAAAATCTCTTGCTTTTATTTACAGATGCTAATATGTACACAATGCTTTGTTTAGACAGACTGGTTTGTTAGGGGAGGGACAGGAACGTAAAAATGTGTGTGAGATTCAGGTGCAATTTAGAAGAATAAAAAGCTGCATTAAGTGCTTTTTGTGATACTAGTTTATTCCTATCTCATGGTACCTTGTGTGAATAACAAACGCAACTCCTGCTTCCTTTCAACTAGAGCCTGAATACGAATATTTGGTAATGTAAAAATCTGATATGCCAATAGGCCTATATATATATATATTTTTTTTTAAATCCAGAAACGCGTTACAAAACAAACAGATTTCCCTAACATTAGTTATTTCTAGTTATTTATGAGTTCTCACTAAAATAATATGATAATAATTTGTTTTATTCTCACAAAACAATCCCAAAGCGGGGCCAAAACTCCCCCACGAGGAGAAGGAATGTGTGTGCCTGAGCACTGGCCCTGATTGGTGCATCTGAACAGGGAATGGTGGAGTTTTGTATATCGCTCAACGGGCTGTAGGTGGAGCCAGAGGAGCCAACCTGCTTCATGTAGTTCTACAGAAACATAGGGTCAGTTTTCAGCAAATATGATAGAAAGTTAGTTTATAGGTCTTACCTGCTGCATCTTTAACTGCAATTCTCCTTTTTATTTAGCTTTTTTTTTAAGTATCTGTTCAAGCAGTGTTGCACCGGCACCTTTTTAAAAGTATTGCTTTAGCACCGGTATCAAAAAAACTATACCCAACCCTACCTTTACGATAGCTTTGCTTAGCAGCTGGATTGTCACAGTATCATGAGAGAATTGCGGGTGTAAAAGCCAATTAGTGCCCTTAGTATAAATAGGAACTAATCTTTGGTTCTTTTGGTGCAACCCGGAAGCACATACAGTTTTTGACCACACAGCGACACACACACACAGCAACACCACATAAGCATACATAAAAGCAGTAATTTGTCTGGGCTATTAACTTATATCTCATGGAAATAAATAGAATCTGTGGTGTTAATTGCCAATAAGACTTGGACTTTCATTGATAAAAAGGTAAAAAGTGTCAATTACTCTACCCGTGGAAAGGCACCTCAGGGGCTAGAAGCTTGGGCTTAGCCTCTACAGCGAGCATCATGTATCACTCGAAAATCCATCTTGTCTGGCTTCAAGTAATGAGTTTGTGTCCGAACTCCCAGCTTACCGAACCACGTACCTCCCCTCAACTCGCCAACTCACTAATACAGCAGTGTAAAGTAAAGACCTTTATGACATCAGGTGTGGTAAAAACACTACTGAAATTTACATATAGCCACTTTAAAGTAATAAGCTTGCTGTGGGACGCAGGGACTTGGTCTTCAATGAACTGTACAATCAAACAAATATATTGTTGTGCATGTGAGCCAAGTGTCTCATGGAGGCTGAATTCTTGCAGCTGTGGTTGGCGAGACCAGCTTGTATGGAGCGCTCTGCCTCCCACAAGAGACACAATTGGCTCACTGAATGTTGAGGATGGAGCACACATTATTCAATAACATTCCCAAAGAGTGCAGCTTCAGCTTTGGCAACAATTTCGCTCAGAGCACACGCTAACATGGCCGCTGTCATCAGGGTTGCCTTTGTAAATAACAGCCTAATGTGCGATAATGGGCATTCACTGTGGCATGATTGTTTTGCTGTATCCACTGCTTTACTCAGATCATTTGTTTCCCATAAAAAACTTGGAAACACAAAAGTGGCCTCGGGGCCTTTTCCTCTGCTCCCTTCCTCTGCTCGTAGAGAAACATACAGAGGGATGGCACAAGAAAAAGAGTCCAAATAACAGACAACACGGAAGCAGTTGATCAAGATCAAACTCGCACTGAAGTGTTCTGAAGTAGGAAATCATGGGTTTTATCTTATCAGTCATCAACCCCACAATCTAATCTGCATATCATCACGTACGGAATAAAGATCAGTATTGTTCTCCCCCGTAGATAATCTCCCTCTTCACATCTCTTCCACCTTGGGAAAGAATTCTTGTCTCTTTTTCTATTTTACACATCTCTTTGCTTCATCAGTTCTGCATTCCTCTCTATCTCTTTCCCCACATTTACTTTATCGGCATAGCCGTGATAAATGCGTATTGTCCAAACACCACAAACAGCACTGTTATTATCTAGAATAATTTTATTCAGTCTTTCCTCTCTACTCTTTCTCTTCTGACCTCCTCTCTCTTTAGCTGTCATGCCCAGGCTTGTCTGGACTCCCCCTCCCAATCCCTCTCTCTTTCCTTCTTCTCTGATTCATGCTTTAATGACAGTGATTTAGGGAATAAATTCCTCCCTAGCAGATGTCTGAGCCATCGTCCTCATCCGTTTCCCTCTCCTCACTTTATCCTCTCTGTGACAGAAAGAGGTTTTTCTCGTATGTAGGTAATGGCTTATGAAGAAAAAGTTAACATTAAGTTGCAAGAGTGTTTTCATTATTCATGAGTCAGATTCTGCATGCGTGTTAGTTCTAGTCCTAGTTTTACAATTATCAATCAGCTGATCATTCTGAAGCCTGAATGACCTCCAGATGCTAACGAGAGCCTTCTGTAACGTCTGAAGTAGCCTCCGAGATGCTAACGAGAGACTTCTGTAACGTCTGAAGTAGCCTCCGAGATGCTAACGAGAGACTTCTGTAACGTCTGAAGTAGCCTCCGAGATGCTAACGAGAGACTTCTGTAACGTCTGAAGTAGCCTCCGAGATGCTAACGAGAGCCTTCTGTAACGTCTGAAGTAGCCTCCGAGATGCTAATGAGAGACTTCTGTAACGTCTGAATGTGTGTGAATGGTTCCTGTCCTATGTAAAAGTGCTTTGAGTAGTCATCAAGAATAGAAAGGCACTATATAAATACAGTCCATTTACTTGTGTTTTTTTTCCCCATATCAACTTTATGAATCCAAAACAGGAAGCCAAAGGAGCGTATCTTAGTATCTTAAAGGTTGGCTGATCCAGCACATATAAATAGATGAAAGAAACAGCCAATCAGATCTTTTCATGAGTGAACCTGCTCTCTGCTGCTGTTTGTTGCTGTTTCAGCCCGCGAGTTTGTCCTTCCCATCAGCTCAGAAAGGAACGCCGCTTCCTGTCCACTTGTTTGGTTCAAGGCCCTGAAATGTGTTTCCTGCACCAAATAAGATTAGCTCACCCTGGCTGTTAAGGCTTAGGGACACACACACACACACACACACACACACACACACACACACACACACACACAGGGACACACACACAGGATAGACAGTGATGAAGACACTGACAAGCCGACATGAAAGACCAAGTCAAAATGACCTCACTTTGTAAAAGTGTCTTTAAAAGACTTCACACACAAACAATCTGTACTTAATGGTACCTTCCATTTTAAATAGAGGGATAAGCAGAAAAAGGATAAGAAATCAGGACAGATGACTGAGACAGGCAGCAGGGGGGACAGTCAGGGCTAAAGGTAAGACAGAGTGCACACTCATCCAGAGCAACATAAATCAACAGATGCGGCATTAGAGGCTTTTAAAGTGTAGAACTTCAAAACACTCACGGTGTATGAGTCAACGCACACAGGTCCTCTGTTGTAAAACATAAGATGTTGGATATTGACAAAGGTTGTAAAGCAAAGCTTCTATGCATGTGTGTATGCAGTGATGGACACACTGGCCCTATATTTGTCAATAACCCAGCTTGGAAATGAGTAACTCTGCCTTCCGTGAGACATATTATCAACAGTGGACCATATAGGGGGGTGGCCCTGGCATTTCCCCAAATGATTTCCTTTTGTTTGTTTTGAATTCAGCAAGCACCTTTTTTATATTTTAGAAGAACACTGAAAGCAGTATAAACGTACATTATATAAGAAAGACAAGATTCAGTAGCTCTATTTGGAAATAATAAATCCTTTTCGATGACTGGGGTGATTTTGTTGGGGAGCATCTACATAGAAAATAAAAATTTAAAATGAAATTTTCTTATGTGGACCATTCTTGATCTGTTGAACTTTAATGTATCACAAACACCAAAGCAAGTAAGCGCTAGCTGTGACTACTCTTCTGAAGAGCTCTGGGAGATGGACATTAGGTACAAATACACTGGTTGACTGACATGACACCATTGTATTCATATAATACTATCAATCCTCAGGCTATTGTGAATGATATTAATAATGCATGCATGTTGCTTCCTCTAATGGCCTGCTTTGGTTGTTTGATGAATTGATCAACGTTGACTGTGATTGGTGGGTCGATGTGCATGCAGAGCCTGCATGTCACGCACTAGCAACAAACTGTATCCAAGACCACTTAAACCAGTGTAAGGGAGGTTATATCAGACACACTGCTGTTGTAGATTAAGGTTACATTTCCAGCGTCGCGGCTCAGAAATGGAAACGTTAGTTGGGACAGACGCCTTGTTTCTTCAGGCTAACTATATTAGCTTTAACTATATTAGCTTTAGCCTGGCCGGTAGCAGCTTTCAGCGGTGAAAAACGTTGCATTAATCAGGTGATTTAGTTCGTCTCCATTGTAGCTTCTCTACCCATGGAAAAGCATGTGTAGCACTGTGTCGGCGGCAGCTGACTCTTACGGCACCTTTCTACCCACGGAGCGCCTCACTTCTTCACTTACAATTTTTAAACAATTCGGCATCATACATCATAAAAAAAATAGATTAGTAAATAAAATATAAATACAAGGAAGTCATTTAAAACAAACAGCAAAAAAAGTTAGAAAACAAAATACATAAAATACAATACAAAGACAAGATGAAATGGAATGAAGGCTACATTATCATAATTCCTTATGCAGTAGATCAGCTAGATATATATTTTTCTTATTATTAATTATTTGGATAGACTCAAAAAAGAGCCTCACTTCCCATAACCAACCCATCGGACTGACGTTACGTGACATCCACATGCTGCCAACATGGCCGGCTGTCTTAAAGAGGAAGGGTCGGCCGGTAACAATCATAAAAGGAGAACGGGGAGGGTATACTTTTTTATCATTCATCTTAACGATTGACGGCTATCGCGCATGCGCACGTCGCGATGTAGACGATGAAACAAAATATCTCGCAGCTCTAGCGGAAAGTGAGCTCGCCGTTGATCGACAAAAACCTCTAAAGTCAATAACGGAGCATTTCATTGTTATATTAACAGCGCATTAGTCAAATGCTCCTAGGCTCGTGCACAGCGCACGCACACTAGCACTTGTTACACACACAGGGACACACAGGAGCACACAAACGTGCAAAAGATTAAAAATAAAAATAATACAATGTGACATAGTGACATGATATGATCTATGAAGATCAGTTTCTTCTCCTGCACATCTCTCCTTCCTATTCAGCAAATCCTCCATCATAACAGCAGTGCTCCGAGGTCCAAACACGCCTGGCTTTTAATGGGAGTGGGAGATGACCTCTGATTGGTTGATTGCATGTTACGCCCAGAACACACCTATGATTAATGAAGACACTAAGTAGGCACTTAGTAGACACTCAGTTCATTCTGGTAAGCAAAAATGGATATGCCAGGCGCTTCACGCAGTGCACTTAGATCGTCACAATAGGGTTAATGTCAAACCTGTCCCCTTTTGCACTGTTCAGGTTGAGGAGAGGACAGAACATCCTTCTCTCGACGTCTTCCACTCTTGTTTATGAGTGCTGTGAGGCAAAACTGTCGAGGGATCTCTTGTTTCACACATATTTGCTGTTTCACACATATTTGCTGTTTGCTTGCTTAGAGGCTCGTTAGTACATGTTCCAGTGGTAGCTCCGAGCATTCTGCAGAGAATACTCTAGACTAAAGTATCAGAAAACCACGGGAGTTGTCCTGAATGAGTCTCACTCACTCACTGCAGCCATGTGTGAAGGAAGCAGGGATTTGTCTTTGGAGGCACGTACAGACCAGTCACTCTGTGTGTGTGTGTGTGTGTGTGTGTGTGTGTGTGTGTGTGTGTGTGTGTGTGTGTGTGTGTGTGTGTGTGTGTGTGTGTGTGTGTGTCAAGTAAAGAAGCAGCAGGCGCCTGCAGCCGGGCTTGGCTTGGATTTGTTTCCAATCTGTTCAGTTGCCCTAACATGGCTGCCCTTTGGCTTGGCCAATCAAACGCAATAGCTGCGGAACCATTGTGTGCTCCACACCTACTGAGCCCACTGCATGGTATCTACTCGGCTCGACTCTACTCTCGCCTTTTTTGGTTTTCCATCATGATAAAAAGTCCCTGGTACCTGCTAACAGGTACTTTTTGTAGTACTAAGCGAGTTCCAAGCGAGCTGAGGCAATACCAAAAGGTGACGTGAAAACCTGCAGACTGCTGATTGGTTGGAGAGAATCGTCACTAATGGCAGCGTCATCATTGCTAGCGACAGACGGGTGGGGGATGTCCTGAAAAAACCCGTTGTGTTTTTTGTTGTTGTTGCTGCCTCCAGGTTCATTAGAAACTAATTTGCCTTCTGGCTGTGGCAACATGCTGAGAATCAAAAACACCTTCCACGTTCTGTGTGTGTGTCACGTTAGGTCACAACAGTCGCTATGACAACCAGCCACAGCTCGCCTCACGCATTAGACAGTACTAATCTAATAGGAAAAAGGGTGACGGGGCACTGCGGTCGAGGCGTGGCGAGCCGAGCAGGTACCATTAATGGAAAAACGCCATATGAATGGGATAAGGCCGGCTCATGGTCATAACTGAATTTGTTTTTCTTTTATCCGTTTAAAACAGTTGTGTGTGTATTGTTTTTTGGGCAGTCTCTGATTGGTGGAGCTCGCTGTTACTATGTTAATGTTTACCGAGCCCATTGAAGTCTCTGAGGATTTAAAGTCTTGTATCTTTGCCTTTTTTCACTTCACTTTACTTCAAGTGTTTTTTTGAGCCGAATCAAATGTTTTAAGGTCACAATTCATCTTGTAGCTGGTTGGCTTAGTTTCAGGCTTTAAATAAGCACTCTCTGAAAAGTCAATGGGGAAAATAACTCCCAGAGCTGTTCAAAAAGTGGGCAGTCACGGGTGCACTCTGTCAAGGAGTCCCTTCATAAATGGTTTGATCCCTATTCCCTGCTATCTACATGTCAAAGTGTCCTTTGGCAGGATACTGAACCCTGAACTGCTCCCACTGCTGTGCCATCAGTGTGTAAATGTGCATGAATGTTTTTCTTGAGCAGATGACACCATGTTTCACTTTTAGTGATTTGTTAATAAGCTGGTAATGCAGTAGCATTCTTGAGTATAATCCTCAGAACTTTAATAAATCCAGGTGCAGACCAAACTCGGTGTGATTTTCATTGTGAAATCAAATCAAACAGTTCTACTCTTTATACCATGTTTGACCTTTTTCATACCCAACCCGCCCTAACCTGCATGGCTGCCATGATCCCTAACGATTATCTCTTCTCCAATTAGATTCACTCAGTGGAATTCTCATGATGTGCAATGGCAGGTCCTTGTAATGTGGTCCTTGGCCTCAGGGGGCCAGCATTCACTGCTAATTCCTCTAAAGTAAGACAGACAGAGGAATGCAGAAGACACAGCAGGGCAAAAACCAGAAAAGAGAGACAGATCAGAGGAAGAGAAACAGGGAGGAAGAGTAAAGTGAAAGGATGAAAGGAATTATGAGAAAGAAAGCGATGTTATTAAAGGCCTTCCTGTTTTGCTGCAGGAGTAGTAATGACTTCACATCTTGGCATCAGTGTGGGTGATTTAGTTTGGAATGGGAAACCTGAAGCTTTATAATCTTCTCCAGAGGGATTTTATCAGTGACACCCACCTAATGGGCTGCAGGGAACATCAACAACCTGTCCAGCCCGGACTAATTGCTTTCAGAGCATCATAAATACAAGCTTAACTCTGCTTCACTCAGCTTTGTTTGCAGGCAGTTCATGTTCAGAGCGGTGGCGCAGGCCGAATCACATCAGTTATTTTAATTAATGAATGAATTAATGAATTAATAGACGACACGTACACGGATCAACTCACAATCCCGCAAATTTGATGGTAATGTGCCCATAAATGGCGCTAGGGCTGACTCCAATGATTATTTTCATTATCGATTAATCTGCCAATTATTTTCTTGATTAATAGTTTGGTCTATAAAATTTCTAGTGAAAAATGTCCATCCCAGTTTCTGAAAGTCCACGGTGATCCAAGGTCCAAAACCCAAACATATTCAGTTTACTACAATACCAAACTATCTAGATAAACCTAGATCTCAAGGCCCTAACTCCACCATGGCTCGGACTCACTATGTTTCCCACAATCCCACACCAGATGTGGGCTTTCTACCACTGTGTGTTTACAGATCCAGATTCTAAGCTTTATATTTTCTGTTATCGAAAAGTCGAGTTATGTCCCGAGCGCCCTCTGTGATCCAAATTGTTAAATATTTGGAAGTTATCCAGCTGCTAAACTGTAGGTGTGTGTGTGTGTGTGTTTGTTGTGGGTCCACACTGTACTTCACTTAACTTCACATCAACAGGAAACCGTAAAGCTTCAAGTACCACTCTGAGCAAATCTTTAGAGGCTGACTCATCTTTAATAGACCCCTCCGTCTGTGGAAGTGAGTGTGTACAGACACTTGTTTGGGAGACACCCTCTTTGCTAAAATAATGGTTGTTTCTTACTTCAAACTGTACGGAGACATTTCCAGGACTAACTGGCTCCACAGCACAGTTGACCATTCAGCTGTATTTTACACGTTAAGGTACTAACCATGAGGAGTACTCCTCAGCCCGTGACAACAGCTGTATAATGTCTTCTGCAGCTCTGCAGAATCTTTGCCAAATCTGAGAAAATAGCACGATGATATCACAGTGATGGCTTTTCATCGTACAGCTGAACGGCGCACAGGCTGGAAGTGTGGAGTTTGTAATGGCTTGTCCACACAGGAAGCGTCCCAGCAGCATTTTGTAGTCGTCCATCTGGAATACAATGGTATTGAGTTGGGTTCTGAGCACTGCTGACACGTGGGTGACCTACACTCAATACTGTGCCTGAACTCATCTTGAGTATATAGTAGAAAGTATGATATTCATAGTTTACACTCATGTGACTGGTGTAGAGACCTGAAAGGCTAAACACTGGGAACTAGCCTGTTAAATCTTCATCTTTTACAACCCACGTGTTTAGATCTCCTCTCAAAAGAGAGGAAAAAAAACTAAAGATATACAAACTGCAAGTCGTATACATGTGTGGCCCATATACAGCACCTAATGTGGTATTTCAATCATTTAAAGGTCCAGTATGTAATATTTCTGCATTAAAATGTCAAAAACCGACTACACCTTACACATGTTATATATTTTGTTGAGTTGTGTATTTACATTACACCAAATGTTTCCAACAATGTTCAAACCCAGAGAAATCTGGAATTCTATTTCAATGACATGGGACATTTTTGTTGGTCTCCTTTCAGCGGCTTTGACCCCTCTAGTTCCTCAAACTTCTGTCAAAACATAGAGTACACCAGATGATAATTCCTAGAGTAATGGTAAATCATACAATGTCAGTAAGACAGCTTTTTTAATTTATCTTTTACAAATCCGTTCAACACGCTCATTTAGTTATTATAAGTTTAACAGCACTGGGCTAACCCACGGTTAAGTTCCCTTTGGAATATTTGCTGTATAGATAGATGACTAATCTAATGGTGCATTCCATTTACCTCAGAACTTGGAAGCTGAAGCTGGGAATTATGTTACGTCTGATTTTCATTAGCTCTAGCCAGGTTAGCCACTGTTAGCAATACCAGTTAGAACGCATTACGCTGTTTTTAGTGCATATGAACAACCTAACAACATGTCCACAGATAGAAGATGGACAGCGCTGTGTGTACGACTGATTTAGAGAGACGCAAATAAGACAGAAGTGCGAATAACTGTATGTTACTACAGCTTTTACTGCTGTGGATGCACAGGGAAGCCATGTTGGATTTTTAGCTCGGGGTACTCTGTGGTTGGGAGTTCCGAGCTCGGAAATTCAAGTTCAGGGGGCGTTTTTCCGACTTTGACCTCAAAAATCTGACTTCTGAGTACAACTGGAATGCACTATAACGCCAATTTAGGCAGATAGCACATCCCGGTCTGTCTGCCTCACTCCACGAGGCTAAGAAACTTTTTTATTGTTTCAAAGTACCCTTTGAGGGACATGCACATAATTAGTTTAGTATCTACAATTATATCATAAGTATCCTGTTGACTTGTATTATTATATCAGATGTGTTTACTCATTGCTGTTTATATGTATGTTTCTTCCTATGCTTTGGCAACACAGATGGATTTTTTGTCATGCCAATAGAGCAACATGTAATTGAGATTGAGAGAGAGAGAGAGTGTGGGTGTAGGTTTGTGTTCATCCTCAGCTCTTTAGACAATCCAGCTCACTGAGCAAACAGCCAACTATAGTAAATTGAGAGCTATGACAGTTTCGTTCAACAAACTTGATTATACAGGGAGGCGCATGCAGACATGCACACATGCACGCACACACACACACACACACACACACACACACACACACACACACACACACACACACACACACACACACTCACTCACACACTCAGTATTCATGTTTATGCTTCCGCTGGATGATAAAGGAAAGGAAGATGACAGATGGGAACCAGTTACCTGTGTGCTCAACAAGTCGTAAACCTCCTCCGGACTATGAGGAAATACCCAAGATAAGACCTTTTATATTTTGTGTGTGTGTGTGTGTGTTCTTGTTTAACTACATTCGTGGGGTCCAAAAACCGGTAGTTCAGTTTACTTGTGTGGTCCAGACAGCTTTGTGGGGCCAAAATGCTGGACCCCAAAACTTTAAAGGGCTGTTTCAGGGTGTAGACTTGGTTTTAGGGTTAGAATTAAGTTATGGTTAGGGTGAGGGTAAGGGTTAAGGTTAGGTATTACGTTGTGACGGTTAAGGTTAGGGTAGGGAGCTAGGGAATGCACTATGTCAAGGATGGGTCCCCACAAAGATAGAGGTTAACTCTAACTCTAGTAACTCTACCTCCTGGAGGAGGTCTCTAGGTCTGTTAACGGGTTATGAGAACTCAGATTTTAACCAGGGTAAGGTGTTTACATGGTGTTTGAGAAATTGGGGTATTGCCTTAGCCCGAATATAATTGTTTTTTGAACTGCATGTAAACGCACGGTGAGAGACACTTTTCCTTTTAAAGGAGAATTCCGGTCAATTCCAACACGTTGCTCAGTTGTCTGTAAATGTGGAGGTCTGTCAGTAGAGAGAGAAACTAACCAATCGGTGCTGCCTACACCGTGTTATCCTCCTGCTAGAGTTAGCACCCAACAGGCTTAATCAGGGCAAGTTTTAAATGTGTTTTTAACCTTTCAACATGTTCAAAATGTCCTTAAAATGTCAGTGATTCCTTCAGAGTGAACACAGTGAATGTGACTGCTGGAGATGTGGCAGAAATACATGAAAGTTGTGTTCATTCAGCTGTGTTTAGTTCCTGTGTTGAGACGGCAGTGAGAGAGCTTAGGGACAGTCTACAAACTACAACTCAGAAAAGAGATATAAACATATTGTGGATACACAATATGTTTGTATGCAAGACTTTGCTGATTTTATAGCGTGTATCATATTAAAGTATGACCACTTTTTAATTTGTGTTGATTTTAATGTGCACATATGTTGTGAGAACAAAGCTATGGTTGAAGACTTTTTTGATTCTTATTTATTTCTTTAACCTAACCCAGTGGGTGTGGGTAACCCAGTGGCTCCACCCACAAAAAGGGGCACACATTAGTAAGGGGTCACCTTCATTAAGACATGCTGCCATTCCCAAGAACTTGTCTAGTGTACTACAGTTTCTTCGCAGGGTACTGTGTACAAAGGAGGCTGATCTGTCCATTCACTCTGTCCAACCTTTGTCCCTCTTTGGCCCCTCTGCTGCATTTCTATATATCAGAGTAATGATTAACTTTGAGTCATCATAGAAAAATGCACACATCTTTCCTTGAGATTGTATGCGTGTGTGTGTGTGAGAGAGAAAACCACTATATTATCCCAAAATGACAGATATGGACAGCATTCTATAGTAATTATACTCTATTGTACAAAATTGTTGTGTATTGTATTTTCTAATGTTATTCTATTGTAGTGTAGTGTATTATATTACCAATCACTATATAAATCTTCTGTAAAATGCTTTGGCAATTTTTTGTTCATACCGAGAGAGAGAGAGAGAGAGAGAGACTTTATGTCTTCAGTCATTTGGCTTGTCCACCATCAGTAGTATTCTCGTGTCCACCTTTAATACACAGAATACAAAGTACCTCACAAAGTACGCGTCAAGCACATGGAAACACACGCATGCACAAACACACAATGGAAACAAAGTGTTAGGTGGCCTGTTCAAAGCCAAAGAAACACTGGGTCATTCACCACATGTGTTTCCTGAATCTGTTTCATACACGTCTTGTTTTCCTGTCATGGTCCAATCAGATTCTCACTTCAAGGGTGAGGCTAAGGTCTGTCTTCCTTGTATAATAGAGAGGGAGATACAGGGGCCCAGTGGTCACCTCACTCTTAAAGTTTCTTGGCCTTTGGAATTAAAATACTTATGCCCCTGTATTTTAACATAAAGGGGTGTATACTTATGCCCCCTGTAATTTAACATAGGGGGGTGTATACTTATGCCCCCTGTATTTTAACATAAGGGGGTGTATACTTATGCCCCCTGTAATTTAACATAGGGGGGTGTATACTTATGCCCCCTGTATTTTAACATAGGGGGGTGTATACTTATGCCCCTGTATTTTAACATAGGGGGGTGTATACTTATGCCCCCTGTAATTTAACATAGGGGGTGTATACTTATGCCCCTGTATTTTAACATAGGGGGGTGTATACTTATGCCCCTGTATTTTAACATAGGGGTGTATACTTATGCCCCTGTATTTTAACATAGGGGGTGTATACTCATGCCCCTGTATTTTAACATAGGGGGTGTATACTCATGCCCCTGTATTTTAACATAGGGGGTGTATACTTATGCCCCCTGTATTTTAACATAGGGGGTGTATACTTATGCCCCTGTATTTTAACATAGGGGGTGTATACTTATTCCCCTGTATTTTAACATAGGGGTGTATACTTATGCCCCTGTATTTTAACATAGGGGTGTATACTTATGCCCCTGTAATTTAACATAGGGGGTGTATACTTATGCCCCTGTATTTTAACATAAGGGGGTGTATACTTATGCCCCTGTAATTTAACATAGGGGGGTGTATACTTATGCCCCTGTATTTTAACATAGGGGGGTGTATACTTATGCCCCTGTATTTTAACATAGGGGGGTGTATACTTATGCCCCTGTATTTTAACATAGGGGGTGTATACTTATGCCCCTGTATTTTAAGGAAGAACATTTATGTATTTATAATACATTATTCATTCACAAAGAAAATTGGTGTCCTTAAAGGTTGGATTTTCATATTTTTTTTTTAAATAAGGCCTTAAGATCAATTTCCAAAAGATGCTTTTTTATTCCTCTTTTTAATTAACTTTAGCCGGGGGTGTAAACTTTCTCAAGCCGCTGTATATCCAGGTATTTTTAACAACTTCTAAAAATAGCCGATAGACCCCTTTCCCATTGCCAGTAGACCGGTATGCCTGTATGCTTTTTTTCTGGTGTTAACTTTTCCTCCTACAGCTCTCCGATACAAAACTGCAAACTCTGAGTCTACTTAGACCAATCACTCTGCATTCTCCGCCACTCTCTCATTTGCTCCACCACACACTCCCCAGACACCTACCAGTAACTTCTGAATGGATGGGAATATTGTTCATCCTAGTTTATACTGTTGTTTTCCATGCCTTAGATAAACATGGCAAAAGCTGTACTTGCTTTCTGGGAGCTAGGTTTTTACCTGCGGTGGACTTGGTGAATATTTTTCTTCAATTAGCCCAAAGCATGCTGGGATACGCTTCAGTATAATTGTGACAGTGAGTTCAGTATAATAGAATGCCACACCTGTCTCCAGTCTTGACATAATGAGACTGTGGTTGCTAAACTATGCCTATAACTAAGAAACCGTGTTGATGTGTTGGATTTGGTTGTAAATGAACACCTCAGACACATATTTGTTGTGAATACTTGCATAGACAAGTGGAAGTGTGTGTTTGAATGCCACGAGAGAAGTCTGTCTAGTAGCACGGCAGAGATTAAGAGAAACCCAATGCCTCTACCAGCCTTAACATGTTTCTATAACAATATCAGAAAAAAATCACAAATAATACCTCAAATTAATATATGAATTCCCACAAAGACATTCTGAGTCCTGGTCTATATCCTACCAAATATAATTTTGATTTAACCCTTGTGTTGTCTTCCCGTGAAAATTGAAAACTCTGACGCTTTTTGTCGATGTTTTATGGCGGGTAGATTGACAGTGTTTCCTGCCAGTTGTTAAATTCACCCGCATGCAAATGCGAGTGGTCGGGTGTTAATTTCAGGCCCTGGTGAGGAGCGAGTAGGCTGAGGAGAACATTCCTATTAGAGACGATTCTATCTGCTGTTCTCGTGTTGTGAGATACTTTCAGGTAGTTTACATAAATACCACACACACTTCACTGCTCATTCACCACAGTATCTACAATCTCTCACCTGTGTGTGTGTGTGTGTGTGTGTGTGTGTGTGTGTGTGTGTGTGTGTGTCAACACTTGGGGGAAGCACTGCATCCTTGTGGAATTTAAGATTCAAGATCCAAAATCCTTTAATAATCCCACACAGGGAAAGACACAGCAGCAGCTAGGGAAGGGGGGCAGTACAAGACACTCTTAAGATAAACAAAAGCAAATATAGGTGAAGAGAAAAAATAGTACAATATATTCATCCTGGCATCATGTCCCACTGGCTTGCCAGCCACAATAGTATAAGAATGGTCCTAGTCTTTAGAACTATTGTCTGCTATTAAATATTAAATATTAAATCAACAACAGATAGAATAGATAAAGTCATTAGATACTCAGTTACAAATTATAAAAGTAACTACTTGACCCCACCTCCCCCCCTCTTTAATGGAACTTAATATATATGTGCATGTTCAATTATTTATGAGAAATTTGATTATTATAATGAAATGCACACTTAATACAATACATTATTAACAGATTCTGTACACACATCTAAACTATTTTAATGTTGCTGTGGGACAAAGTGAGACCAGCCTCCCATCAGATGCTATGTATGGAGATATTATGTCAAGTGGATCGATACAAATAACACAATAGACTTTTTGATATTTATTGCCCCTTAACAGGCCACAACTGGGCAAAATTAAATAATGCTTGTCGAGCACTATAGCAAAGATAAATAACAAAAATATATACACTCTGTGTAGTGCAAATAACGTAAGTGGCCTGATGGTTATACTTTAGCACTGGAGTGTGCGTGTGCGTGTGCGTGTGCGTCGTGCGTGTGTGTGTGTGTGTGTGTGTGCGTGCGTGGGTGATAGAGTGAGGGAGGAGTGAGAAAGTGACAGCGATTGGCTTCGGAGCGAGTAGCCACTCTAGAGTCATAGTGAGAGAAACAAAGCTGAAAATGAGCATGATAGGTCTCCTTTAATACCACTGAATGAAAGTGAATTATTATGCCTACTTTATTATCTCTTTTAATTAAATAAAGCCTAAAATGAAAACCAATGAATTTACAAGAAAATATTTAAGAAAATAATGCAAATCCCTTTCAGTGTAAATCATAAGATTATTCTAAAGCAATATAAAAAGCAGTATATAACACATCAACAAGTGTATATTAATGTAAAAAAAAGAAAAGGATAACATTTAAATAAATTAAAATGTAGACTTTTAAACCAATAATATTAATAATGTTATGCACTGTATGTATAATAGTAATCACAGTATACTACAAATATGTTTGTAGGATACATTTGAACTGTTTTGGTTCATTTGTTGTTTTGATGTATACTACTTTCTACTGGCCATATGAGTTATTGCTTTCTATTTTTAGCTTCTACATCTCACATAATGAAGCATGCAAGGGGTAATGGCCTTGCTTTATAAATGGCCACATGGTGACACTATCTGCATCCAAAACTTTTTCCTTGCCCTAACATACCATGAAATGTTTGATATATACTGCAGAGCAACAGACTGTAAGCAGAACCACAGTGCAGAGCAAGGTAATGTGTTTTCCTCCCACTGGGTTGCCAGGTTGAATTGAAAAGGTTGGGTTGTGACTGGCATGTGAACTAAGTCATACAGTCTATTGCTCCAACTGGCAACCACACAGGCAAAATGTGGGTTTAATCAAGACTCTCAAATATAGGACTTTCCCTGGAAACGCAACAAAACAAGGGCACGCTGGGAGACGGACGTTCATACACAGCAATAACTTGGGCGAATTGTGTGGATGGATAGATGGAGAGAATAGAAGAGAGATAGAATGGCATCGTCTGGCTGCAGCCTGTTCTTTTGTGTTTGCATGTTGACACTTGCAAGTAGGCACACACTCCACATTCCTGTACTAACCTCTGTGTGCGTGCGTGCGTGCGTGTGTCTATAGCCATTTTCTCATGAACTCTGGACCATGTCCGACAAATCAGATGCGCACATAGGACCAAGTTGTCCTTCGACATATATCTAGCCCCCAACAGGAGATTGTCCATGTCAGACGCAGTCTTACTAATATATGTATGTATGTATACTACTATACTGGGTATAGACAGGACATGGCGTGGATTATACCACGGTCACGTAGCCTGCTTGTAATTTGGTCATAAACAACCAAGACTCTTGCCTTAGAATTTGTCTCTTACCGAAAGAAGTTTGCGAATCTTATTGACTCATCAGTTCGAAATTTCTGTTGCTTGTTCACACTCAGATGTTTGTTTCCTTCCAACGTCGCGCCAGCTGACTGATAGAAATGTCCGTCGCTGCCCAATGTGAGTCGAGTGCAGATGTGAATCGCACATGCGTCGCACAGTCTATTTTATGGATTTCACTAATTTCAGTATGACGCGTTATACCGTAAACCGTTTAAATCTGAGCATGCACGACTCAAATCCGCACTCGACTCACATCAGGCAGTGCCAACGTCATCAACACGCCCACTCACTGGCTGTGAATTTCTGTCAGATGAATTCTTCAAAGCATGCATGTAATTAAAAACTTATTGAAGCTCTGCTCAGGAGAGTTAAGTCTAATTTATCAAAATCAGAAATACTTTATTGATCCCCCTGGAGGCGCCACGCAGCATGGAGCACAGTGGCATGGTTAGCGATTGCTGTTAGCATGGTGGCTAACACTAACGTAACTAACTAACCGAGCACCGTTAGCCTTTACTACCGAGCCGCTTCACTCCACCTGTTAGATCATGTTTGAGTACAGAGTTCTCTGTGGATTTGTGTTTGTCGCTGTGTCGTGAGGTTGAAATGAGTGTGCCAAAAAAAGCAATGTAGCTTCCCCTTCGAGGCTAATGTCGGATATCCCTCTAGTTTACAACCAACACATGATATGTATGTGGCTTTGGCAATGCATGAGTAGTGTAGTAAATATTAATGATACTTTTACTCCACTACATTCTATAGGGAAATATTGTATTTTTTATATGGCTGTCGAAATTAACCTGATAATCAAGTCAAGTTTATTTTATCCAGAAAAATGGAAATTACAGTGCTCATACCCATAGAAACTAGAGCATAAATACTATTCAATAAATACACTATACAGTACAATACTATGCATAAATACAGTAAAAATAAAAACTTATAGAAATGTGTGTTTAAAGTGCTTGAGGTGCTGTCTGATAGTCTGAGGTGTAAAAGAGAGAGCATACCGCTTAGTTGGTGTCACAGGAGGCCTTAGCCTACCACTACGTTCCATGACCCTGCCAGTCAGATTACCATGAAGAGGGTGACCCGGGTCCTTCATTATTTTCTGTCATTTTTACCAGACCATCATCGTATAACCTGATAATAGCCTTGCTTTGCCAGACCTTCCTCCACAGCGCTGCTGAGGAGTTCCGCAGTTTGGGAAATCAGGATGCGATGCAGCAGTATTGGATGACTAGCAGATTCAAAGCTTCTTGAGCATAAATCCTTGAAGGGTCTTTTCTGACTTGTTCAAAGCCCTTCCAGACGGTTCTCTCGACATGTACTGCATGTACTGTCTATGAGTTCCCAACGTAGTACGTCAAGTCTCAAACACCACTTGCTGGCCAAGCATCCGGCCGATGCAGAGAACCGTATATCTAAAACAGAGAACCCTCCCCTCCTCCTCGCCAAAGGCAGGCCGCGCTGGATAGATTGCAACAGAGATGTAAGAATGTTGCATTTAATAAGTTCAAAGAAGTAGGAAGTCCAATAAAGTGGGACACTACATTGTGTTAGTAGCACCAAGTCATGGTCCATTCAGGTCAATGTGGCTTGATGGGCTTGAGTTTACCATATTATGCTTTCAGCAGATTTTCTGTTATTCTGGAGAATATTCTGGACAGTATTTGTCAGTGTTTTGGATTGTTATACAAATATTAAACATATACATAAAGCGAGCATATTTTTCCGCTCCCACATTATTAAGAATGTTTAAAACTTGAAAAACACAATTTTGCAAATAATTGCAATCAAACGTTTTAATCGATTGATTTGTCTGATAGCTATAGTTAGTGCATATTTCACTTGTTTACCTGGTTACCTTTAATAACTTTAATAACACACAGTCAGTCATGCAATGTGATGTTTGAGCCAGACACAATGAGAGAAAAGAAAGGATTTGGAACTTCATGTTAAATGTTACAATGTGTTATTTTTGGGGTATTTCCATTTTCACTCATAATATTAAGTAGATATTGTCAATTTTTATAAAATAGTCAAATATCGCACATTTTCCACAAGGGGTTTTACAATCTGTGCAGCATATGACATCCTCTGCCCTTAGATTCTAGATTTGGATAAGGAAAGATTCTTACCCAAAACCCTTATAATATTAATGGAATGCCATGTGATCATACAGTTTATAGCAGCTAGAGTTCTGTAGTGTGGGATGAAGGAGTGGGGTGGGAATGTGAAGTGTCTGGGAATCATATAATGTGGGTGATGTAGGAATGCTGTCACCTCTCAGTGTCCAGTTTGCAAAGTCGTTCAGTCAGCTCTGTGTCACTTATGGTAAGACAAAGGAACAGCAGGCCGAACACTGGACATGTGTTATTTATGTTAATGTTATTATCAACCCAGGAAAGAAAGACAAAGAGACAGCAAGAGAGAGATAACTGAGCTACCATCCATTTATTGTGATTTATCTCCATTTCAGACTGTATACAATGCTAGAGATCTGACAGAAATCTGAGTGAACTACTCTCCACTAGGGGTGGGGGGAAAAAATCGATACAGCGTAGTATCGTGATATTATCAGTGGCAATACTGCATCGATACACAAGTGCCAATTATCACTCTTTTATTATATATGTGGTGGTCAGTTTATCTGCTTGACAATCCCATTTTGCAACAATAAAATTGAAGTGATATGAACAAAAAAATGTATCTTTCTAGATTAAACAGATGTTGACAAAATTTCCTTTTGGGGACGTCATTTGAAATTGGGAAAAATTGGAAGTTGGAAAAAGTTCTAAATTGCAAGATATCGCAGAATATTGCAAAATGTTTAAAATCGCAATAATATTGTGTCGTGGCATAAGTATCGTGATGATATCGAATCGGGAGGCGTCTGGGAATTCCCACCCCTTACTCTCCAAGCTCCACACTCTAACAAGTGATGATAGAAAACAAGCTTGACTGAGAGTTAAAGGATAGCTTCACCTTGCTTAAGTCTATCTTAAAACAGTACTCCCATGCCCACGTGTAAACAGTTTGGGTGGTTGTAACCAATGTTCCAATGTAACCCCTGTTTACCCCGAAACGGACGCTTACATGGACAGCTGCGGACACCACGGACACATAGTAGCTCTTTCTATACTCCGCTTGGGGGACACTTTCCAGTATATCGCTACGGTACCACCTGTAGCAGAGTGGCTGTGTGGACATGTCGGGACAAGTCCACGCGGACGCAACAAAATGTCTTTGGTGGGCATTCACACAGTCTGTATCGGTCGTCAGACAATCCGGCAAAAATGCAGGTCTGGCTACACCACACATACATTCTAGGATAGGGTTGTTTGAATTTCTTTAAACCAATCACAGTTGCCTTGGGCGGGGCTAAGCTCCGGACGCAGCGACGTGGCTCTGCTAAATAGTCTCAGGAAGGAACTTGTCTGGGTGGAACATGTGCAAAAAAAACCGCCACATACAATATTAAATGGAGTTAACTGTTCATACAATACAGTAACATGAGCTATTTAAATTAGCTGGATACATGGTTAAATCTCATTGGCTCCTACCAGTGTATCCCACCAATCGGTCCCAAAATGTCCCAGTTAGAGAGGAAATGCCCTAAACATATCTGTTGTAAATCCTTACAATCATTCCCTGAAAGAATCAAGCAGACCTGCCTTGTTGCACTATCCAAAGGCGTGTAGCTTGCTAGCTCAAAGCATGTTGTTTACCGAACCGAGTTTGAGATGGCAGCACTCCTCCCCACGTACAAATTTCCCACAAAACAAGTTCCCTCCCAACGCTATTTTGCAGGGGAAACGTCACGGCATCCTGCACCCAGAAGCAGAATAGTGACGTAGCCAGACTGTTTTAGAAGTGTGGACATTGCTATGCGAGATCACACAAGTTGACTGGGCAGCTTCCAAAGTTATGGGGATTTTAGCATCAAATTCTCTCTTTGTCTTAGTATCCTTGCTTAAAATTTAACTTCGGAAGTTACCAACTGACAATTACCATCACTTGAGTCATCCAGCTCCATCTGGAGCCACTTTACACAACCCTTTACACATATGCAGTTGTACACCCCAACACCTGTAAACACACGTTCATGTATAAAAGTCCCCTAAGGGCGCCAGGATAGCTCAGTTGGTGGCGCAGGTGCCCATATATGGAGGTTTACTCCTTGACGCAGCGGGCCCGGGTTAAACTCTGACCTGTGGCCCTTTGGTGCATGTCTAACAAAGGCCCAAAATGCCCAAAAAATAATCTAAAAAAAAAAAAGTCCCCTTTAGGTGATATGTAAAGAGAATTGCCAGTAGTGACAAACCCACAGAGACTTATCTCCAACCCTGAAGTCGCCCTCAGCTCTTGTACTGTTTCTTTTTTTTACTTGTTTTCTGTTTCTTTTCCGTTTTTTGGAGCCTTGCAACGAAATGTCGCTCAACCGTATATGTGAATGTGCAGTTGAATGACAGTAAAGTCTAAGTCTACAGAGCTTTTAGCCTCTTGTAGCTTTTGGTTTGACAGCCTGAAAATTCTGCTTTTATCAACCTGCTTTTCCAGTAGTAGCCAGGAAACCAGGAAGCTATTTTGAGTTAAAAAGCTCTGAATAAAGCGTGTAGAGTGGTTCTTGCTCAGCACCAAACAGCAGACAGCACAGATAGAGACTAGCAAACCAAAAATAGCAAAAAGAAGAGGAAATATTGGCCTGACATTAATGCTAATGTTGCTCTGCTCAGCTACTTATGTAGTAGGCAACTGTTTGCTACAATGTTCACAAAGACAATTGTATGAGCTGATAATAGGTCAGATGTTGAAGAAGAATTATATGCTAGTTATTACTTTTTCATTTTGTTGGATTTAGTTGAATTTAAATGGGCCCATTGCTTGCTGTTCGCAGCTCCTGCATGGAACAGTGGCACAAGTGAATTAAAAAGCACTAGACATGTGACATTATTGTCATTGAACAGTTAATTTTATTGTTGAGTTACACAGCCAACAGAAGATCTAACCAGGAAACAGTTACCCCCACAGGCCAGGAAATGCATCATCCTCTGACACACACACACACTCACACACACAGTGCCACGCCCCTCTGCACACACAGGCAGTGATATGACATCCTGCCCAGTTGTATAACTGTGTCACTGCTGACTGCTGTGTCTCCACACCAGGTAAAGTACAGCTCTCTCCTTCCTGTTTTCAGCCCCTTTACACAGCTTCTAACTGGACCCCAGTCCTTTACTCTGTTAGTCGCACACTTGTTGTTCTGTGGTGTGTGTGTGTGTGTGTGTGTATGTCTGCAAGTGTGTGTGTGTGTGTGTGTGTGTGTGTGTGTGTGTGTGTGTGTGTGTGTGTGTGTGTGTGTGTGTGTGTACTTTTCAACACTGCATCCTTTTCAGGGTTGGCACTTCAGATCTCAACATGTGAAAACTGGTTTGCATGCTTGTCATTTGTGTGTGTGTTGGCATCTCAGCACAGGTAACACAGAGCAGAGGAAATGAATAGCATTCTAACTTGAAATGGTTATTGGAAATAATCATTCTTTTCATCACTTTTTTAACAGCACATTTTGTATCTTCGCATTTCATGTCTGATGTTGAATGAACAGCTGTCTATCATCAGCATAGTTGAAAATAATCACCACAAACTGGCTGTTCATATGTCTGCATAAAGTTGGGGGTCAGTTGTAATCCTTATACTTCCCAGTGTGTAACACTGTGACACAACATTTCCTTATCAGGAAGCACATAACATTTACATTGGTGTCGCTGTGTTAACCGTATCATTTTAACAAAATTTAAAACCCCTCACTTCTCTGTTCTGCGTGAGGCACTCCGCTCCGAGACCATAGGTTTCTACTGAAGACGTGAAACTTAAAAGTGGTCCACGAAATATACTTCATTTTAGTTTTTAAAGCTGTGATTCCCTAAAACGGGGCAATTCAATTTTATCAAACATTACTCAAACAGGAGGGAATAGTGCAGTTGTTGGGACTATTTTCAGCAGCGGATTAATACACATTTTAGTTAATCAAACAAACTTTATCACCTTTTGTACAGGTTAGTGGGATTCAAAGTGCTTCACACTTACAAGCCGATAATAAGTACAAAATGTGCATATGTACTGTACATATATGTGCATATGTGTACATATGTACAAATGTTCAGAGTAATTAGTTTGAGACTAACGCACATTAAAATGCTGTATGGAAACCAATAGGTTTAAGAAAAATTAATACTAGATTAGAAAAAATGAGATCCAGGGTACAAGTGGCCGAAATGGGTTTCATCAGGAAGGGGGCTTGCGTCTCCCTTAGAGATCGGGTGAGAAGCTCAATCATCCGAGAGGAGCTCGGAGTAGAGCCGCTGCTCCTTCACGTCGAAAGGAGCCAGTTGAAGTGGTTCGGGCATCTGGTGAGGATGCCTCCTGGGGGCCTCCCTAGGTAGGTGGTCCAGCTGGGAGGAGGCCTCGGGGAAGACCCAGGACTAGGTGGAGGGATTATATCTCCAACCTGGCCTGGGAAGGCCTCGGGATCCCCCAGTCGGAGCTGGTTAATGTGGCTCGGGGAAGGGAAGTATGGGGTCCCCTACTGGAGCTGATACCGAACAAGCGGATGAAGATGGATGGATGGATGGAATACTAGATTAAATAGATCAAAAATTACATTTGGTGCTTTAGTATTTCCAGCAGCAGGGCGTTGTATGAGAGATTGAGACATGTCAGCCACTGCAACAGCGTGGCTCATTGATGTATTTTTAATAGTTTTTGGACAACAATGGAGCTCTCTGCTCAGATGAGTAAGGGATTTCAGGCTTTGATACACACTACTAACAATACCTGTTAGTAGCATCAACTCAGTGGAGGTTTGGGTCTGCACATTGGACTTTTAACCAATATTTTAACAAGTTAATAGGGAAAAATAGACAATAACTATTAAAGATTTCCTTTAAATCACATCTGAAAGGATTTTTACATGCACAATAACCGGGTTATGCCAGTGTTCTCCGTATACATGAGTGGGGATGAATGGGGAGATTGACAGGAGTAACTTGACTACTAATTAGTACAATTTTATAACTGTACTATATTCATATAGTTATTACTGACCAGGGTAAGATGTTTGAAATTGGGGTATTGCCTTAGCCCAAATTGAATTGTTTTTTTAACTGCATGTAAACACATGGTGAGAGACACTTTTGACAAAAGTGGCGCTTTTTTTTGACATTTTTTGGAGCTTTTCAAAAATGCTTTTGGCACGTTTTTTATTTTATCTTATTCATTATCAATAATACCCCTAATTTAAATGACGTTACACCTAATTTTTGAGTTTGTAAAAAATTCCGGACTGGATTGGTTAGGATGCTGTTTAAATAAAAAAATAAAAAATTCAAATGCTATACAAATTGAATTAAACAACCAAAGTCCAATGGAAGTTATCATTAATTTTACCAGTGAAGGATGTTGTATGGGTTATTTTGGGGCGATTTGCTTGTAAGAAACCCATCTTTCTGATACAAAAAACTTTGTAAATGGGTCAAATTGGACCCGAGGACAACAAGAGGGTTAAGAGTGTGTCTCTGAGCGTTGTCACATATAGCCGAGCTTCCTGTTCCTGAGTTTCATTAGCTCAGTTTGACTTTTGTCTGGCAAGAACACACAATAGTGACACAATAGTGTTAGTTTTATTGCTCAATTATAATCGTCTAAAGCTGCTTAATTACTTTAAAAGCTGCTTGTCACCAACAAGTTGTCCATTATATTCCACGTTGAAAGATCATGGCTGCGCAGTGAGCACACACACAGTCAGCTTGGAGACAAGGTTTTCTACTGTAAAAGTGTAATAGATAGATAGATTTTAATTACATGTACAGTACGTATACAAGGCACAGCGTTATGGGTGGGCCTGACGGGCCTAGGACCGCCCACTTTTCAACAGGCCCACCCAAAACTTTTCTTCCCATTTTTAAAAAATATATATTTTAATTTTGTCAAGAATTATTAAAAATCGGCTTATAATCTCATAGATTCCCTGTATCATTCCCTGTAGATCGGTCTTCAATGGATGAGCCCGCAACTCGACCAGTGCTAGTATCCTGTCGCCTCTTCTGCTTTAGCGAGTTTAACTGTGTAGGACCGCCAAAGGAGAACAATAAGGTGTGTGAAGGCTGTATCGTATTATGTCGTTATATGAGATATATGGATTCAAATAATTGATTCATAACTTGCTACAGAGCTGCAGGCGCATTTCTATTTCTAAATCAGCTTGTTACTGTTGTCAAGTTGTTTTTTCCCTCATGGCTTTCTCTTGTTATGGCCGATCGTGCTTTAGGGCTTGTTAATGGGATTTATTTCCTTTTGTGAAACATGTTTCCAACATGAATCATCACAGTAAAGTAACAGCTTGTCTCGGTAGGAAATAACTCAAGTCTTGTTTTAGATGACAGATGAAGTTGTCAGTGAGCCCGAGCATTGATTCAAACTGTAGGCCAGTGTTGTTGAAAACTTAAAACAATTAAAAACAGAACTGTGTTATCCATCAACATCCATTCCTTTAATATTAGTCTAAATAATTCCTAATTTCTGCTTTTCTAACGCAAACATTAGGTATAATTTCCTATAAATGAGGTTTATTGACCATAAATTCCAAAATTAATTAGTGTTACGTATTGTTAAACTCCAAAAAAGTGACAAACATTGAAAAAAAAGCATCAAAAGTGTTGGAAAACGGGACAAAAACGTAAGCAAAAGTTAAAAACATCAATAAAAAGTGTTGATTTTCAATTTTGACAGGAAGACAACACAAGGGTTAAAGAGCATCAAGCTATTGAAATGTCTATTATGTAAGCACAGATGATGTAACAGTATATTAGGCAGTCATTTGTATTAGGTTAAACAGTGATTTGGCAATGTTTTTAATTTAAGGCCCACACACAATTAGTCTGGCCCATCCAAAACTGGAATCCTGGCGCCGTCCCTGACGTATAGGACCAGTTTTTGAGCTGTGTTTAGACATAACACAGAGAGCATGAAGAGACATGGTCAGGTTTTGAAGTGGAGGATACGCTGCTCACGTTCACACAGTGACTGTCTGTCAGACAGGTTCGGAACAGGACACCAGCCACAACCAGTTTGTGTGTGTGTGTGTGTGCATGCGTGTGCGTGGCATAGTTTAACCACTTTTTTCTATTTGACATCATCTAAAAATTACAGTCTTCTTTTATATTGCATTACTGTACTCTGTGTATTGCGGGGGGGTTTGCAATGTCAGTTTTTTTCCCAATTCCATGCAGCCCTACTTGGGACTAAGAAGTAATAAACGGTCACTTTCAAAGGGACTTCATCAGTGTGACATTATGCTGCCTTTATCATTACTATTTAAGCAGTTGCACATTTTTGGATTCCCAACTTGTATATATTCAAATATTTGTTCTTGTATTTTATCCTATTATTATTTCATGAATATTGTATGTATGTATATTGTATCCTAGTATTTAATTTTTATTAATATTTTGTACTGTGACTGATTTTGCTGCTGTAACACTATTATTTTTGTTTTATTAGATCTATATCTATCTATCTATCTATCTATCTATCTATCTATCTATCTATCTATCTATCTATCTATCTATCTATCTATCTATCTATCTATCTATCTATCTATCTATCTATCTATGTAAGAGCACTAAGATCTAAGAGCAGCCTCTGTATGAATGTGTGATATGGTTTCAGTACTATTAAAAATGTGTGTATATGAGTTTCCTTTTTTATTTTTAAACTATACAAAAAAACACAACTTTTTGCAACTTCATTGTAAAAGAATTGCAACTTTTATCGCAATTTTTTACAACAGCTCCTGCAACATCAGGCATTTTGGGCCGCAACAATCTCAAAAAAAGGCTGTGAAATCGTAGAGGGACGGCCCTTGTGTGTTTTTTCATGTGTTATGGTGGCATTACCAGTGTTTTTGGCATTGTTGTTGTGCGCGTAGGCTACTCCTGATTTTGTCAGTCATCTCATCTGCTGTGTCTCTATGATCCTATCCTGTCCTATTCATGGTAGCCTACTCGCTGTCATTACGTGCTTAAGGGCCCGGTGTTGGCTCCTTACGCCCCTGGCAGCCATGGACGGAGTCTGACCTGGTTGGTCTTATAATACATCTAGCTTTGAAGATGAGTCTTGTTGGACCTCTAGACTGGCAGAGAAGATCCCCGGTCCGTTCGCCAAAGTTGACTCTTGAGTTCACTCTTGCGTAGCCGTAGCGGAGTTGCAGGTGTAAAAAGCTGCCGGTAAAACCCAGTGTTAGAATGTTAGAGGGTACGGACATTCTCTCTCTCTCTCTCTCTCTCTCTCTCTCTCTCTCTCTCTCTCTCTCTCTCTCTCTCTCTCTCTCTCTCTCTCAAAATTCAATTCAAATTGCTTTATTTGCATGAAGAATAATGTCTTGATTGCCAAAGCATCAAGGATAATAATGTGAGAAGAAATACATACATACAATTCATTGAGTAAACTAAAATATATACATTTAAGGTAAAAATAAATAAATAAAAACAGGACATCAACAACAGTATCAATCAATCAATATACAGTAAAATCTCTAGTGTCAAATGCATAGACCATTAATATTAATATATATACAGTCTATGGTCAAATGTAAGAAAGAAAACAAAGACAGAAGCAAACAACAAAACTAGAATGAGAAAAATGAGAAGGCAGAGTAAATTGTGTCTCACTCAATTCAATTCAAGTTGCTTTATTGGCATGGATGTCAGAAATAACAATATTGCCAAATTATCAAGGATAATAATGTGAGAAGAAATACATACATACAGTTCATTGAGTAAACTAAAATATATACATTTAAGATATATAAGAAAAAAATAATAAATACAAATAAATAAAAAACAGTATCAATGAATCAATCAATATACAGTAAAATCTCTAGTGTCGAATGTAAGACAAACACAGAAGCAAACAACAAAACTAGAATTTGAAAAATGAGAAGGCAGAGTAAACTGTCTCTCTCTCTCTCTCTCTTCTCTCTCTCACACTGACTGCAGCGTGTTCAGTTCAGGTGCTGACTCGTGCAGATCGCTCTCTTTCTCTTTTTTTAAATGAGTCATAAATGAGTACCTTTACTGTTAATGACATTAAACAAAGAGAAGTGTTCTCTCATCTTAACGTGGCCAGGAATCAATACAAGAGCAGCCTACTATCTTGGTTACTGCTGCAATGAAACGCTGGGTTACGTTGTAACCTTGGTTCTCTGAGTAAAGACTGTTTTTTTACAGTTTCCTATTTGAAGTTTTCTGTAAAATAGCCTTAAAATCTTGAAATCGTGAACCCAATCTCGTGTTTCATCTCGTGAGCTGGTCACACTCCTATTAATAGCAAATCAGAGCAGTGGTGTCTCTAATGCAGAGAGAGCTCGTGAACTGCAGTCCGACGCTAATCAAATAAGAATTTGGCAATTTCTCGCCTCAAATGTTTTCACAAATATATTTTATTTACCGTTAAGCTAAAAAAAAATCTGAAAGTTGTTCGGCTGGTGGGCGGTGCTTGGTTTTGGCTCAACATGGAGCCAAATAGGGACATTGCAACCCAGTTTGTGGCTGCTAGTTACAGCGTTCTCACTAAAGACTGGACCAGTTTCAAAGATTTGTGTTCACCTTATTCACTTAGAAACCAATGCCTGGAAAAATATACCAAAAATACCCTTTTTAGTCTCTAATAGTTGTATGACCACTGATACTGTTGAGTTAAGTTACATTTTATAGTCATATCACATTTCCTGAGGTTTGGTCTTTATTCTACGGGACATTTGGCAGCTGTTATATGTATCTACTTTAGGGATGTCGCGAGAACCAATAGTACCGGTACCTCCCTGTTCTAAAATTACAAAACACAGACAATGTGTTTTTTTCACCGTAGGCACCGTTGGCAACGATGCCAGTGTTAGCAGCATCGGTGCGTTCTCTTCCTGACCTGATGGGGGCAGTATACGCTTCAGAGTGTTCCAGTCGATACATTCAGAAGAAGGAGGTCACAAAGAAGTGGCCGAAACCACGCCCTTCTACTTCCGGTTCATACAAGAGTCAACTCTAACCAACCTAAAAATGGCATGTTCACTGCAAACTCCCCGGCTTCAAATAACTCACCATTGTTTGCTACGGCCACTGAACAGACTACACGTTGTAAACAGCCGTGGCTGCTTGCCTGGTCCTCCAGTAATATTAGCCGTTAGCAGGGTTAGCATGGCGGCATTAGCCACAGTTAGCCAGGACCAGTCAGGATCACTTTACTGGCTGTGTCTCAAGTGTTTTTGAGAGGAACCAAGTCACGTACTCTAGCTATATAATTCAATGTGAGTACACAAATGTTGAAATGACATAAAATGCCCATCCCTTGTAGCCGTGATAAAATAGCCTGAAGCTAATGCTAATTTAGCTACCTCGTCCTATTGGACTCTAAACTGAAACACTGTTGTTGTTGTTGCACAGTACCTTTTGAAAAGATGTCTGGAATGTATCTAGTTGTTGCACTATGACCATTCATTGCACTTTATTATGTTTTTCTATGCTCTATTGCCCATGTTTTGTATGGCTTGTTATGGCATTTTGATATTTTTCAAATATGTACAAGGAATCTTAGAAAAACATTTAACCTGTGGTATTGAAAGTATTTTACTGGTATCGGCACGTCTTCTAAATTTTTGGTATCGTGACACCCCTAATCTACTTTGATAGACAATTTCCATTTGCTTATGCATACTGCAGAAATAATGAGACATATTTATGACATTTAGGAGCAGACGCTGAAGAGCATCACTGCTTGATTTGAGGTTTAATTGGTGCTCAGGGGAAACAGATAGATAGATCGATAGATAGATAGATAGATAGATAGATATTGATTCTTATAAAATGGGAAATTACATTGTTACAGCAGCAAAATCAGTCACAGCACAGAATATAAATATAAATGAAATACTAGGATATACAATATACATACGTACAATATACATTAAATAATATTAGGATAAAACACAAGAATTTTTTTTTGAATATATACAAGTTGGGAATACAAAATGTGCAGCTGCATAAATAATATGGTAAATACTGTATGTAAATAAACCAATTGTGCAAGTTGCACGTGTTGCAGTATGCAAGTAATATGCCTCGAGCAGCAGCTAAAGTGGTTAAAGTTGTTGGAACATACATTTTCATACTGAATAATTCAAATAGTAGTTTAATCGTAATCCTAATGTTTCAAAAAAGTTTTTGATACAGTATCTATATACTGTATATATAGTATGCAAGTCTTTTTTTTCATGCTGCATGCAGTCCCAAAAACCTCCACCAATTTGCCTGGGAGGCAAACCCCAGGGGCTGTGAGTGCTCAGTCAGAACCAAAAACTTTGTACGGTCAAAAATGGAAGTTTGAAAAGGTGGAGATAAAGAGAGAATAGAAAGTGATAAAAGCAGAAGGTAGTGGATGTGAACGTAGAGGGAAGGAGTCCAATGATGTCCCTTTAAGGGATCACAGTTGGATTCAATAATTGGTTTTATAGGTCAGTTACGGAGCCACTTGGAACTGGCCTGCAGCTCCATCCCACACTGACTGACAGCTCTGACGGGGGAGGGGGAGTGGGGAGGCGTAGTCCTTCTCCTCTCAGGGATTAGTGGAAGCTTCTTGGACCATTTGCATGTGAATGGATCCAGAAGCTGCTTTTAGCCACCAACAGCCCCCCGCGCTCTCACTCTCTTTCTTGCCTCTCACCCTTTCTCCACTCCCCACACTCACCAGAGAGAGGGAGAGAGATACTGACAGACAGTGTGCAGGACCATCACGGCGGACAAACTTTGCAGAAAGAGGAGTTTAGAAAGCAGAGACAGTTCTTCTTCACTGCCGACCAAGGAGGCATACAGCTGGCTTTTGTGAATGAGAGAAGGTAGGATTTTTTTGTGTGTGTCTCTCATCCCCCATGGATATTGGTGGGGTACGCTCAGTCCCCTGGGCTAACAATGAAAGCTGACAGGACTGGTCCACTTTGGCGCTCAGGATGGGGGTGGGAGGGTTGCTAGGCCTCGGCTGGCTTTTTACGAAGTGTTAAATCAGAGGTCCTAATTGTCAGTCTCAAAGAAACTGAAGTGCACAGAGACTTGCAAGACTCAGGAAGTGCTAAAATTGCTGCTTTGTTGACAAGGTGTTTAAGTTTTCAAACACATGTATGCTGGGGTGTCTGTATATGAATACCAAGCACATTTTCAATGAACTGCTTCACTCACTTTTCCATATACCACTCTTTGTGTTCCATGTGTCACAAAACTTTATAATACTAGTACAATAATAAAATCCATATTTATGCAATATATGTTATATATCTTGGGTTTTTATTATTTGGTCATTTATTTCTAGACTATCTATCACGCATACCTGTTGTTACTTTCAGACCCTTACGGACTCTTTATTAAGGTATTTTCCCCATATATGTAGTACTTTCCCCATATATTACATAGTAACTACGGCAAGGCTGCAACTAGCAATTGTTTTCATTATTTATTTATTTATTTATTTATTTATTTACATATATCATTCTTGATTAATTAAGTAATCATGTGGTCTATAAAACATCACAAAACTGAAAAATGAGCATTGTATTTTCCAAAGTGATGTCATCAGATGTTTGTCCGATCCGTTCAGTTTACTATCACGTTCTGTTCGATAGGTCAATACAGACCACAAACTAATATTGAAATAGACAAAAAAAAGAAACAAATAAATCCCAGCAGGTTGTTCAACAACTCCCAATTCTAATCAAATGAGTTATCTGGTGGCCATATTTGTTTGGGTCAAAGGCGTTGCGCCCTAAAATACGTCTCTGTACACTATTTTTTTTCTTTGCTCACTATGACGATTGTAACTGTGTTGTTTGAGGACATCAACAGTGTGCTGGAGGAAATAAGAATAGTTTTAGTAGTAATCAGAAGTTGTGTTGGTCATTGTTTTTATATAATGGAATCTATTTTTAATTAATGAATGTCTGTTGCATTCAAGCCAAATGACCTGCCACAAAGCTAATTAACCCTCATGTTGTCTTTGGGTCAAATTGACCCGTTTTCCTATATCAATGTTGTTTTTAACTACCCATAATAACTTAATTGATTCCACACAACGCTCTTTGGCTAATTTCTGCTTTTCTAATTCAAACATTAGGTATAATTTCCTATAAATGAGGTTTATTGACTATGAATTCCAAAGATAACTGTACAACTAAAGTTAATAAGTTAGTGTTACGTAGTGTTGAAACCGTCAAAATAAAGTGACAAACATTGAAAAAAAAGTGTCAAAAGTGTGGAAAAAAATGGACAAAAACGTAAGAAAAACTTAAAAACATTGATAAAAAGCATCAACAAAAAGTGTTGATTTTCAATTTTGACGGGAAGACAACACAAGGGTTAAGACTATTGACTTTCTCTGGATTTCTCAGTGTGACTATGTTCAGAAGATTGTGGCGTCCGGTCCATCATGTTTTTTTGGCTACTAGCAACTGTGTAGAGGAGGGGTGGGGGCGGTGCACGATTACGGAAGGCCTGTATTATGTGGATGCCACAGTGTTGTTGTCATTACTTAGAATTCCTCATGGCGACGACAGAAACTACGACAGAAACTACGCACTACAGCTTTAAAAGGTGACTGGCAGCGTAACAGGATAAAGTTGAGAGAGGCTCGACTTTTATCCTTGTGAAAAAGAAAGACCACAAACGGAGATATTCTGTTCTCAAGAAACAAATACTTTGTCGTGTGTAGTGCGGCGGCTATGTCACAAAATTACTGTCCCGTCCGAGTTTGTGTAACTCACCCACAGAGCTACTGATTTATGTGGCCCGAGACTCCCTACTTGTAGATCCCTGTAGGTGTAGAGCCATGCTACATAAACTAATTGGTGTGAGCTTCTGCCAGCTCAGTATTACTACTTCTACTATGTCTGCCTACTTCAGAGTTTATCCTCATCTTAAACTCTAATTGCTCATATGTCTGTTGTGAAATGTTCTACCCATTTGGAACTCCACTCAGTTCCAGGTCAAGCTGTATAGGACTTAAAAAGCCCCAAAGAGCTCAGGTGGCATAGTTTGGATTTAAACCGAAGTTATCATGGTCTGTCATTGACGATGCTTGTGTAGGCTGGGCTTGGCCGGGCCACGTCATTGTAGAGAGTCTGACTAAAGGTCCCAGTCTGCTTCAAACAAAGTACTTGTCAGATTGTCTAACAGCAACTTAAACCCTCGTTCTGAGGGCGCAATCACACCAACAATTTGTCTATATGTTGAAACTTTCTGGTTTGTTGGGGTTGAACGTTTTGCTGAAGCTCTTTTTTTCATTCATCACACAGCTACTCCCTCCACTTTTCTTGAGTGGACTACACCTGGGCTGTATGCTGGGTGACACGTTGTACATGATAGTTTGAACATGACTAAAAAGGCCTTGGGTAGAGTAGGCACCTGAGCTGTCATGGTCTGTCAATAACAAGACCAGAGTGAGTTTGGCTTGGGCATGTCATGGTGGGGAGTCAGACCGAAGCCTCATTCAGACGGCAACGGAATGAAATGATGTAATCAGCGGCAACACCGTGCATGCTCATCCACCATGTTTCTCATCACTCCTGATGGTGTTTCAGCAATGTCATTATTGATTTAGATCATGATTTTAAATAGTGATTGCATCTCTATCAGAGTGTTGATGATACATGAATATTGCCGTCAATGCAAATATCTCTTTTAAAACCATAATGATGAATGATGACATACCACTGTGCCTTTAAACCATTTGGTAATTGCAATTTTTTTGAGAGGACAATCCCTCTCTCAGCCCAAATGTTTCAACATGTGATGGCTGATGGCCTCCCCCTACTTAACCAATCCCAGGTTCACATTTTAATATTCATAAGAGCATTTACACCTCTAAAGAACTCAGCAGGCGAGGCCGCTGCTGCTTGGTTCCTGTAGGTGAGCTGCTTCTTTGTCATCATCAGATCTTTGCCATGACATTATTTAGACAGTGTGTGGCGGATGATGTTGGGGAAACATCAGGTTAGAACTTGTTAAATTATGATTGCCGTCTCTGCAATCATACGTAATGGGGTTTTTCAGTGTAGTTCAGGGCAAAAACATTCAAATTCATAACAAATGTTGTTGACACATTCGGGGGAAATTGGTTTGCAACTGCAAATGTTAAAAGAAACGGCAAGGAAAACATGGAATACGGCTTTTTTCCATTTATTTCAGCATGTTGAATTGGCTTGGTTGTTGTATCTCTTCAGGTCCCTCCCTCAGGTTCTTATACTGGAATATTAATTTTTGCACATTATGTCCATAAGAGGGCAAATGTACAATACATAACTTGTATAGGTATATTTATATCAACAGAAATGTGTCTTTTAAAAGATCTACATACCTACACTTTACAAAATAAGCCTTAAACTAATGTCCTATACTGTAAAACTTAATTTAAAGACTGTAACAGACCTCTCTCCCTCTGCAACGTGGCTGGTTCTAGACCAATGGTTGGCAACTTTTTTATTTACAAAGTGCTATTTTAAAATGTTCTTGTTAATCAGTGGGCCATATCAGCATTTAGCTTGTCATTGTCTACATCAGGCACTGTTATTTCACTTCTTTGCGCCGCGTTTTGTAAAGAAGGCAATGACTACCAGCCAATCAGAGGCAGAGTAGGGCAGGTCTTGGCGGGGATGGGGGGGAAAAAGTCAATCAAACTACAGTAAATAACAGGCTGTGGTCCTGCCAATGGCAGTGGAAGAGGTCATGCCGATGAGAGGTCACTTTTCAAAAAACTCTCTTTCACACTTGTTGCTAGTGTGCCATTGGTTAAGCTTCCCTATTGCTGACCCCTGAGGCCCCTAACTAGCAAGCTGGCCAGCTACTACTGAGTTGAATTAACTTAATGTTTAACCACACACTCTTGTCAGACTGGAGGAAGGAAGGCATGGTGGAATTAGCAAGCTAGCTAACTGGCCAGCTGGTTACAGCGGGCTGCTCGGTCCCTCCGCTCCTTGAAAAAACCCTAAAGCACTATCAAGTACAGAAATTATTATGTGTGATATTTCTCTTGCTGTACTGTATATGTACCAGTTTTTTTCAGAGCCTAATGACATGTCCAAGTTTAATTTTTGGCTTTGTGTGTGTGTAAAAACTCAGTTTAGGCAAAGTTTTCATCAGAAACATAGCTCTAGATTATAATATTTATACAATATTTAACTTGGCTTCTTTATAACTATTCATTTCTAACTTTATAATTCAATGCAATCGCAAACCAGATGGTACAGTGAAATTAATGTACTTGTCACAGAAGGAGGGGTGGGTATGTTTGGCTGTATTCTCACCTATACAGTTATACTTTCCTTGACGTGACCCACAATATCACAACCATCTACTTATTTGTGATCAGTAATGTTGTATTATATGAATGAATATGAGAAGGAAAAGCCAGTCTCTTTCTCTCTCTCTCTCTCTCTCTCTCTCTCTCTCTCTATCTCTGGCCTTTCCTTTTGTATTTCTGCCGCCCTGAGCAAACACTGGGGTTGATTCTTTCTCCTGTGGTTGGACACACTTTGCTTTTCACATACATCGCTACTCACCAGTAACTCCATGGGCTCTTTTGTCCTCTACATGTCTCTGTGTCTCCACATTATTACTGTGCTCTTGTCTTTACAGTTACATATTGAGCCACATACCGTTCATTTTATTAGCCAAAGATATTGTATCAGATCTTTCGTGGCATTTAGTGTAACATTATACATTTCAGGAACTATAAGCCGACATCACTCAAAGACAAACAAATGAGTAAAACTGAACTATGATGTAATATACTATATTTATAATATTTTAAATTGTTCATTTATGACAGCTCTGTTCCTCCAAGTTCATCTTAAAGTGTGTGATACAGGTCCATGTAAAGGGGCACTCATAAAGATGGGGGGCTCACAACAGACACATTAATACAACAATGGTCAAAATCTATGTAAGATATATTGACTTTTAATCCCTAGTGGTCCACACAAACCTACATTTACAAGAATGCAACCAACTGCATCTTTTTGTTAGACCCTCACTATTTATTCAGCAAATATGTCCATATGTGCTAAATTCATATTATTTTTATTAGAGTGTAACATGTAATCGTGCATAAAAAAAAGCTTTCTGTGTCTCTGCCCGTCCTGACTTATGGGGATTAGTTCCATTCCAATGGTTGTACAGTTGGATATTTATAGCTGATTAGATCATGTGGAGTGGACCAACACTAACCAACAGCCTCTGTGTGTGTGTGTGTGTGTGTGTGTGCCCATGTGTGTGTGCTGTGAGAGTAAGGACCTGTAAAATGCTGTAGCTCGTTAAGTCATTCAGAAACACACAAAAACGCTTCAGTTGTGTTAGTTTCAGATGACTGACAGTATTTGTAGTGTATGCACGCACGCACACACACCGCTACAAGTTCCCAGGGGGATCGTCAGTCCCGTGTAATCCTCTTACAGCACAGACCAGACTACACCAACACACAGAGATATAATAAGGGTTACATATGGACCAGCTAAGTCAGTTGGTGTGTGAACATGCTTGTGTTGGAGAACCATATGTGTGATTGTCATAAAACCACAAAGAATCATTTTTACATTGCTGTTTGTGTACGGATGAAAGAGATTGGGGTAATTTAGAAACAGTTACGTTGTGTGTCCACCATAGAGAACTTTTTCAATTGTAAAATGTAAGACAGTGATTATTGTTGCAGAATGCAAAACTGTCAGCTGCAACTTGAATCTCCAGAAATCAGTAGCGTAACGTCTCTCTGACCATCTTCTCTTTCTTTACCCCCAGAAACTGCGGAAGAGCTGGAGACAGACCCGCTCAGCCCAATGGAGGAGAGTGAGGAGAAGAAGAGGGGCATCATGGGAGAAGAGCAAGAAGATGAGGGCAAGTGCCGAGAAAAAGCAGCCGGCATGAACACCGAGAATTCCACGCCAGATAATGAGGAGGCTCGTACAGAGACGGAGGAGAAGGGAATGGAGGAAGGAGAAATGAAGAAAGAGATGGAGCTGAAGGCAGAGGTGAAGGTGGAGCTGTGCCAGTCGGGGCCAGGCCTGCAGATAAGCTTCATCCGAGGCACTGACCTGTTCGGCTACGTGGGCATCGAGGCGGTGCTGGACCAGATGAGGCGCAAGACCATGAAGGTCGGCCTGGAGTTTAACATCATGGTGGTTGGTGAGTCTCACACACACTCGCCCGATCAGAGCTGAAATAATTTCAAATTTTGCAATACGTTTATTTGTCTCAGAATTAATTGCGAGTAACTATATAATTATCTCTTTCCGTCATATTTACATACCCATTTATTAAGTTATTACTTTTCCAAATTAAAGTTTTAAATGACAAACATAATGATGTAAACATCATTTATCACTGTCATTTGACCCGTACCATGTAATAAACAGTGCTGTCAAACAATTAAAATATTTAATTGTGATTAATCTCATTCATGCCATAGTTAAATCCATTTTGACCCAGAAAAACAAACAATAGCGTGGTGGGTTAATAAAAGTGTTTAACTGTTAAACTGATGGTATGAATCGGTCAAAATTTGTATTGTTAGTTGACGGTTTATGATTAACATCCCTATACCAGCAGGCCTTGCAACCCCAACCAGAAAGATTTGTGATGTGTGTTACAAAAAAAAAAGCTTGGCTACCAGCCAACTTGGCCGGTGAGTCAGAAAGTTAATTTCAGACACTGCTCACAAACAGCGCCTGCTTTATTATCAAAGTTACATCATCATTGTGCTAATGTATTGCACACAAAACTAACACGTGTGTGTGTGTGTGTGTGTGTGTGTGTGTGTGTGTGTGTGTGTGTGTGTGTGTGTGTGTGTGTGTGTGCGTGCGTGCGTGGTGCCTGCAGCTGTCTGATCAGGGAGCCGTTACAGTTTGAAATACAAGCAAAGAGAACAAAAAAGTCTGTTTGTGAGCATGTAGAGCTACACGGAGGACAAATCTAAGCTAAAGTAGATGTGAGGCGAGTGCAGATTTGAGTCGCGCGGGCTCAGATTTAAACGATTTACGGCATAAAGTGTCATACGAAAATTTTTAAAATCCATAAAATAATGAACATCTCTCATTTCAAACAATAACAGAAGATGGCAGTCATTTCAAAAACGTTAACACACGTTTTAACGAATTTCTAAACTCCATTTACCATCACCAGTGATTGGCCATCCACATAAAAAGTGGCCCATTTCTCTTTTAACTAAAAAATTTTCTCTTTAGTTTTTTTGGATGACTAAAAATAGTACTCCTTGGCAAGTTTAGAATGATAGTCCACCCACTGCATGTGTCTGTGTGTGCATCGTGTTAGCCAACAGCTAAAATCCTCTCTGATTCAAACCCACCACCCTGCTGTGCTTTGGCCAATCACAGAGCTCCACAGAGAGGTGGGCTTCTATCAGAGCCACTCAGCAAAGCTCTCCACTGTGGCAAGCTTGTTGTTTGGCTCACATGATGGCCACCAGGTCACCAAAAGGTCACAGGATTCTTTTCCCTTTTCCCTTTTCCCTTAGAAGAAACTTGTCCTACATCTACAATTACGTTGTCTTTAAAACAAAAATGCTGTGTGTGTGTGCAGTTCAGCTACACAGCAGGGTAACTGGACATGTTTGCTGTAACCACTCATTGTTACATATCATATATCCACGACATTCCACTTCCGGGATTGCTCCAATGCCGCAGGAAATTCCGCCGAATGTATGTTTTTTTTTCTCGGATGTCCGTCCCCGTCCTCTGTCTCTGTGTTGCCGTTCTAACCTCCGGTGGCTTACTGAAGACTATGGTTACCTGGTCCTCAGATCTCTGCAGGGTAAATCCAGACAGCTAGCTAGACTATCTGTCCAATCTGAGGACTATGGTTACCTGGTCCTCAGATCTCTGCAGGGTAAATCCAGACAGCTAGCTAGACTATCTGTCCAATCTGAGGACTATGGTTACCTGGTCCTCAGATCTCTGCAGGGTAAATCCAGACAGCTAGCTAGACTATCTGTCCAATCTGAGGACTATGGTTACCTGGTCTTCAGGTCTCTGCAGGGTAAATCCAGACAGCTAGCTAGACTATCTGTCCAATCAGAGTTTTCTGTTGACGACTAAAACTACTTCTGAACGTACACATGTTCCACCAAAACAACTTCCTTCCTGAGACTATTTAGCAGAGGCACCGTAGCTCCGTCTGGAGCTTAGCCCCGCCCACGATGATTGTGATTGGTTTAAAGAAATGCCAATAAACCAGAGCACGTTTTTCTCCCATCCAGGAATGCTGTGTGGACTAGCCAGACCTTCCTCCGCGGCGCTGTGGAAGAAGGCCTGATTTGTTAACCCTTATGTTGTCCTTGGGTCAAATTTGACAATAATGTTGAAATAACCGCTGAAAATATCAACCCCAAAAACATCAATAAAAAGCACCCACAACATTAAAAAAGACACAGAAATGTCAGAAAAAGTGATAATAATGTTGAAAAAGTGACCAAAATGTTTTTGCCAAATGCCAATACACCAGAGCATGTTCTTCTCCCATCCCAGAATGCTGTGTGGACTAGACAGACCCTCCTCTGCAGTGACGATGGGTTAGGCATTGACCTTGAGTGGTTAAGGGTTAGGATAGTCGATTGGTCAGGGGATAAGACCCGAACAAATCGGGTAACGTTACCTTGCATGAACATGGACGCCTGGCCAATAGTAGTGTGTGAATGCTATTGAAGGGCGGGCCTTAACTCGATGTTGCCTGGGTTCCATAATAACTCTCCAGCCTTGGTTCAATTTACTGGGCACAGTGTGGGTGTGGAGGGGAGGGGGGGCGGTGATTTACTGGATCTGCTCCTGTTTGAGAATATAGTTTGCTTTTCATATTGGAAGAGGAAGTCTGATTCTGTGAGGAGGAAGTGGTTATGAGAGTTGAGGCTGCTCTTTCCTGCCTCCCACACAATCAGATGGTATACACTTCCCCTGCATTTTGATTGAAAACAGGAAGTTTGCCCCTGATACTTATTGGTAATTCTACTATTCTCATTATCTATACACTAGAGATGAAGTCCAATAACTTTAATAATCATGCAGCTTTTTTGAGTGCTGATGCCTGTTTAATTTAAATTATATATGGATATACTAAAAACATAAAAAGTATACCTGTATACAGTATGTGACTGATTTTTCTGACATTTCTGTGTCTTTTTTTAATGTTGTGGGTGCATTTTGTTGATGTTTTTGGGGTTGATATTTTCAGCGGTTATTTCAACATTATTGTCAAATTTGACCCAAGGACAACATAAGGGTTAACAAATCAGGCCTTCTTCCACAGCGCCGTGGAGGAAGGTCTGGCTACACAGCATTCCTGGATGGGAGAAAAACATGCTCTGGTTTATTGGCATTTCTTTAAACCAATCGCAGTCGTCATGGGTGGGGCTAAGCTCCAGACGGAGCCACGGTGCCTCTGCTAAATAGTCTCAGGAAGGAAGTTGTTTTGGTGGAACATGTGTACGTTCAGAAGTAGTTTTAGTCGTCAACAGGAAACTCTGATTGGACAGATAGTCTAGCTAGCTGTCTGGATTTACCCTGCAGAGATCTGAGGACCAGGTAACCATAGTCCTCAGATTGGACAGATAGTCTAGCTAGCTGTCTGGATTTACCCTGCAGAGATCTGAGGACTAGGTAACCATAGTCCTCAGATTGGACAGATAGTCTAGCTAGCTGTCTGGATTTACCCTGCAGAGATCTGAGGACCAGGTAACCATAGTCCTCAGATTGGACAGATAGTCTAGCTAGCTGTCTGGATTTACCCTGCAGAGATCTGAGGACTAGGTAACCATAGTCCTCAGATTGGACAGATAGTCTAGCTAGCTGTCTGGATTTACCCTGCAGCGATTTGAGGACTAGGTAACCATAGTCTTCAGATTGGACAGATAGTCTGAGGTAACCATAGTGACCAACCAAAATGAGTGAAATCAGTCTGAACTACCGTCGGCACGGAGCAACTATAGTTGGCAGAGGTTTCATTGTCTTGTTCAAATAAAGAGACATGGCAGAAATAAATGCAAGACACTCTTACACACACTTGGCATGTGGCTCAGAGTGTAGAAAGGGGTCGGCCCTCACCCCCAAGATTGGCGGTTTGATCCTGGCCTCCTCTGGCCACATGTCTAAGTGTTCATGGTCAAGACACAGTGCTGAATGTGTATGTGTCCACTGCTCCTGATGCTCAGGATGGGTTAAAGATATTGAAATTCACTACATTGTACTGCAGTTGTATGTGACAAATAACGTTTCTTTGGTGTTATGTGTGTGCAGGTCAGAGTGGTTTGGGAAAGTCCACGCTGGTCAACACTCTGTTCAAGTCCAAAGTCAGCCGGAAGTCCTGCACGCCCAACTACGAAGAGAAGATCTCTAAAACAGTCAAACTGCATTCAGTCAGCCACGGTGAGTCCACACTACTTTTATATAGTACCTAAAATAGAAGTAAAAAAGTAAAAGTATATAGAGAGCTCCATCGTATCAGCAGGCGTTGCTGGATAGGTGACTTTGAACTCCGGTCCCCGGCCTGAAAGCGATGTGTTATATGATAACACCATGTTGTGCTATTTGATTTTGGAACATTGTGGTTCGAAAAGTGTTTTGGTATAACGTGCTGAGTGGCACTATCCATGGTGTTCGACAGGGGTGGGGGAAAAAATCAATACAGCATAGTATTGCAATATTTTCAATGGTAATACAGTACTGTACTGTAGTACTGTAATACTACACAGTCGCCAAGTATCAATCTTTTATTATACTGTATATAGTATATATTATTATATATTCTATATGTGTTGGTCAGTTTGTCCCATTTTTGCAGCAATAAAACTGAAGTGATCTGAACAAACAGAGAAATGTTTCTTTTTAGATGAAACAGATGTTGACTAAGTTTCCTTTTGGGGACGTCATTAGAAATTGGGAAAAATTAGAAGTCGGAAAGAAGGTAAGAAATTGCAATAATAATCACAATAATATCGTAATGTGGCATAAGTATCGTGATGATATCGTATCGAGAGGCGTCTGGTGAGTCCCCCCCTTATTATTGGAATGGTATACGGATTATATTCTTCCATGTTTCCATGCATGATCACCCCTTCTGTTTTTTTTTCTCCACAAATTGTACCCTACACACACACACACACACACACACACACACACACACACACACACACACACACACACACACAGTGTGTTGTTTCCTGAGGCTCCTAAAGGCATCTTTGTCTGTCAATATTAATGTGGGTTTGTTCCAATGGATTTTTAGGATGATGTGTGTGTGGGTGGGTGGGTGGGTGGGTGTGTGTGTGTACTTGCTGTCTCGTGACCAAGAACCCTGACTTGTGCTGTGACGGCTCACAACAACATTTTCTTTCTACCTTTAAGGGGTTCAGATGAATCTAGAGTAAACGTATTTCACAGTGTGTGTATGCCATTTGTACTATTAAACACAGGTGGACATTGTGTCCTTTAAAGGTCCAGTGTGTAGGAATTTCTCCCATCTAGCGTTGAGATCATAAATCGCCATCAACTCAAAAATTCATATTACAGCTACGGTAGCCTTCACGCTTCAAAAAGACGGTTTCTTGCTCTTTTCAATATCCTTTTTCTTTTTCTGGGTGAAGGAGACTCCTGTTCCTGACATTAGGATTTTGAATACGTGTGGTCCTCCACGTTTCCTTCTTCTAACTTGGCAGGGCCGGGAAGCGACGATACCCGTTAGCGGCGTTAGCATCACCTGTGAGTTTATCATGTGACAGGGAAAACGTGAAAGGCAGAGCAGTACGTCCTGTATGAATATGGAGCGTCTACCCCAGCTCATGCAAATGCAAATGTCAAATTTCAGGCCAATAGGAATACTTGGAATTGATGGTGGTGGGAAATATTCATGAAAAAGGACACGTGTGACCGGGCAACACAGATTTTGACAGTGAACAACTAAACACGTTACACACTGGGGCTTTAAAGGTTTACTTTACCTAAACTGTCTTGTTTTCAGTTCGGAGGACTTCTTCTGTTGAAAGAACTCCCGTAGAAAGCAGCTAAGGCAGTTTTGCATGGTCCTTTTTTATGAGGAATTCAATGGACTTTTAGCCTTGTCAGCTAAATTCAATTTAAAATAAGCTGGTTGTGACAGCTGTGTTGCAGCATCTCTGCAGCTACCAAACCACACTCTGTACTTTGGTCTGCATGGGGACTTGAACCTGCAACCTTCCGGTTCCCAATCCAACTCCCTACAGTTTATGAAGGTGGTGATGATCACAAATGTGACATTCTTGCAGCATTCAAGTACTTGGTCTGAAAGAAAATCAGAGAGCGAGAGAGAGTGAGAAAGTGAGAGAGTGTGTGTGCATGTATATTTGTGTGTGTGTGTGTGTGTGTGTGTGTGTGTGTGTGTGTTTAAGTAAGTAAATAAAGTTTATTTGTACAGCACTTATCAGAGTCACAAAGTGCTTCACATGCTAAACAGATACATACATTATAATCATATAATCATAAAAAGCACAATGAATCACAGTAAATCAAAGTAAAACACAGAAGCATACAAAACATAAGGAATACAATCAACGATGTGGTTAAACCAATGCCTGACTAAAAAGATGTGTCTTTAGCTGCTTTTTAAAAATGTCAGCAGAGGCAGCCACTCTGTGTGTGTCTGTGTGTGTGTGTGTGTGTGTGTGTGTGTGTGTGTGTGTGTGTGTGTGTGTGTGTGTGTGTGTGTGTGTGTGTGTGTGTGTGTGTGTGTGTGTGTGTGTGCGCTGCTTTAAAAGAAAACATGGGGCCAAAGACATCAGAGACATCATTTATCTCTCACACACACAATGTGTCTGTTTTGGGGTCTGTGACTCGAGGAATGTGAAGCTGTAGACCATGACGTCCTCCATAAACATCTTCTCCTGCACTCTTACACATGTACTGTATATTTTAATGCTTGTCACATTTACACTCTGCACACTCTGAAAAACTCTGTCCAGGTATAAATGTCACCATTAGAGTAAGCTATAGTACCTAAATATGGTCATGATTCAGAAGCAAACTGCAGGGTTTTCACATATCCATTTTAGTCTGCAAAGGATTAGCCAGAGGGACTGAATGATCTGTTACTATGCTGTTCCTAAAGGGAGATTTGTAATGGGTAAATATGCCTGAGTACACACAAACCAATACTCCAATACTCTTATAGGATCATTAAGCTATTATTACGAGCATGTCCAAACTTTAACAACTATTTACCAGCACATTAGTCTATATCCACGACATTCCTCTTTTCGGCCGTATTTCCGTCGCCGTCCTCTGTGTTGGTGTTGTAACCTCTAGTGGATTCCTGAGGACTATGGTTACCTGGTCCTCAGATCTCTGCAGGGTAAATCCAGACAGCTAGCTAGACTATCTGTCCAATCTGAGGACTATGGTTACCTGGTCCTCAGATCTCTGCAGGGTAAATCCAGACAGCTAGCTAGACTATCTGTCCAATCTGAGGACTATGGTTACCTGGTCCTCAGATCTCTGCAGGGTAAATCCAGACAGCTAGCTAGAATAATGGTGGTACTAAATAAAGTACCTGTTGGCAGGTACCAGGGTCTTTTTATCATAATGGACAACCAAAAAAGGCGAGTAGAGCCGAGGCAAGTCGAGCAGGTACCTTGTAATGTAAAAACGCATTAACACATGTTCCACCAAGTTCCTTCCAGAGACTATTTAGCCGAGCACATTAACAAAAAAACATTTAGTGTTACCCAAAAGGACGTTGTAGAGCGTCCTCTGGTGGACAGACTATGCAACGCCATCACTAACAGGGACGTTGTAGAGCGTCCTCTGGTGGACAGACTATGCAACGCCATCACTAACAGGGACGTTGTAGAGCGTCCTCTGGTGGACAGACTATGCAACACCATCACTAACAGGGACGTTGTAGAGCGTCCTCTGGTGGACAGACTATGCAACACCATCACTAACAGGGACGTTGTAGAGCGTCCTCTGGTGGGCAGACTATGCAACGCCATCACTAACGGGACGTTGTAGAGCGTCCTCTGGTGGACAGACTATGCAACGCCATCACTAACAGGGACGTTGTAGAGCGTCCTCTGGTGGACAGACTATGCAACGCCATCACTAACAGGGACGTTGTAGAGCGTCCTCTGGTGGACAGACTATGCAACGCCATCACTAACAGGGACGTTGTAGAGCGTCCTCTGGTGGACAGACTATGCAACGCCATCACTAACAGGGACGTTGTAGAGCGTCCTCTGGTGGACAGACTATGCAACGCCATCACTAACAGGGACGTTGTAGAGCGTCCTCTGGTGGACAGACTATGCAACGCCATCACTAACAGGGACGTTGTAGAGCGTCCTCTGGTGGACAGACTATGCAACGCCATCACTAACAGGGACGTTGTAGAGCGATTTATTTGTCATTATAAATGATTCTGAAAAATCAGCCATTTATAAATGCCGATACCGATATATCGGGAAATGCCTAACATCGGCCAATAATATCGACCCACCGATATATCGGTCGGGCTCTATTAAAAAGTAGGGCTGCTATGATATGAGGAAAATATGCAGTAACGTTGTTGAATACCACGATAACGATATTACTCGCGATAAATGAACTAATATTAAAGTGTTCTCATTTCTGCTGCTTTCAGTATTCTGCTAAAATACAACAAACTGCTTATTAAATTTCAAACAAATGAAAGAAAATCCTTTCCAACTTTTTTTTATTGAACAAATTGGACATTGAGTTGAATATCAACGGCACCGTTAATAAAATGTGCCGTTTTCTGCCGAACTAACGCTGTTTTTTTCAGAGTGTCTCCAATCTCGCTGTGTCATCGACGCAATATCAACGCTATATGGATAAAAATCGATATCCTGTGCAGCCCTGTTAGGAAGCAGGATCTGGACTCTGGTGCAGGGAGCATGCTCCTGAAACCAAAGTTGTGTGATGAAAAGGAAGTGCGGCTCGCCTCCACTCCACGCTGTCAGAATGAAACTGGATCTTAGGTCTATGTTTCCCTTCAAATGTCTGTCACGAGTAGGGATGTCCCCTGAAACCGGGTCTAAATGGGGGGCAGTTCTACCTGAGTAAAAGCCAGGGTATTGATAAGGTCCAGAGTAATCAGTTCTGCTATGGGTACTGGAGAAATTAGGGAGTAGGATGTATTACCAGCAGCTTCACATTTCCCCACTCTCTCTCTCTCTCTCTCTCTCTCTCTCTCTCTCTCTCTCTCTCTCTCTCTCTGGTCTCTGTCTCTCTCTCTCTGTATCGCTCTCTGTCTCTCTGTTTCCACCTCTCTCTGTCTATCTGGCTCTCTGTCTTTCTCTTTCCCTCCATTTCTCTCCCTGTCTCTGTTTGTCTCTCTCTCCATCTCTCTCTGTCTCCCTCTCTATCCCTCCATCTATTTCAATTAAATTAAATTTATTTATAGTATCAATTCACAACAAGCGTTCTCTCGAGACACTTTACAGATAGAGTAGGTCTAGACCACACTCTATAATTTACAAGGACCCAACAGTTCTAGTAGTTCCCTCCAGAGCAAGCAACAGTGGCGAGGAAAAACTCTCTTTTAGGCAGAAACCTCGGACAGACCCAGGCTCTTGGTAGGCGGTGTTTGACGACCGGTTGGGGTTAGGATGAAGAGTGACAATAACAGTCACAAAAAATAGTAGTTTGTAGTAGTTCTTTGTAGTAGTTCATGGCATAGCAGGGCACTGTGCGGCATTACAAGGCACAGCAGGACGTAGCAGGGTAAGGCAAGGCAAGGCAGCTTTATTTATAGAGCACATTTAAGCAACAGGGCAATTCAAAGTGCTTTACACAAAATCAGTTAAAAACAATAAAAACAGTTAAAAGAAAATAAAACTCATAAAAAAAACAAAATAAAAAAAAACAGAAGAAACATTTCAAAAATAAAAACAGATAAAACACAGGAATAAAAGTTACAGTGCAGTATATAAAAGAATAAACAGTAAAGAAATGAGCATCATTTAAAGGAAGGCAACATCAAAAATGAGCGTAGCAGGAGGAACAGGGCATCACAGGACGTGTAGCAGGACCATGGCTACAGCTGCTACCATGATGTTGGAGCCTCCCTGATCCGAGGGAACATGCTGGGGGTAAAGAACATAAGGACTCCGGGGAATGACTCCCCAGAGCTAGGTTAGTAACAAGCATTTCTGGGACATGGATGCACACAAATGGAAAGATAGAGGAGAGAGGAGCTCAGTGTGTCAAAGGAAGTCCCCAGCTGTCTAAAACTCTCTCCCTCTATCTCTCTTTCTGTTTCTATCTCTCTGTCTCTCTCTCCCTCCATCTGTCTCTCTGTCTCTGTCTCTCTCTCCCCCATCTGTCTCTCTGTCTCTGTCTGTCTCTCTCTCCCCCATCCCTCTCTCTGTCTGTCTCTCTCTCCCTCCCTCCATCTGTCTCTCTGTCTCTGTCTGTCTCTCTCTCCCCCATCCCTCTCTCTCTGTCTGTCTCTCTCTCTCATGTTTTCAATGTCACTTTGCTTTTTTGCCATGACAAACTCAATACACCTGTGTTGCAAAAGCATTAAAACAGACAACAAAGCAGATAATAAACAAAATAAGTGCATGTCCCTCAAAAGGTATGTTAAAATATGTATATTAAAAACATAAAACAAGAATAAAATACTAATATATACAATTCTCTTCTTATTTAGCCTTTTATTGTGGCAGGAGAAGACATATTTAGCTTTGAGCTGTGCCATAATACTTTTATCTTCTTCCCCTAATAAATGTTTTCAGTTTCAGTTTGTTTTATTGACATGGCAACATCATTACACCTGTGTTGCCAAAGTCTACCCTAGATCTCCAGTTACCTCCTCAACATTTCCCAGAAGGCCATGCTGACCTCACTGCCTGTTAATCCAGTGACCCTCCAGCAACTGTAAAACCCATTAGAAACCCAGTAAAAAGGTCTGTGTGTGTGTGTGTGTGTGTGTGTGTGTGTGTGTGTGTGTGTGTGTGTATGTGTGTGTGTGTGTGTGTGTGTGTAACTGCTGTATAAGTCTGGATATATTCCCTAAACTGTTTCTTCTTCGTCTCACCAAAATGAACGGTGTTTTGTGCGTGCTTAATCCTGAATTGCAGTATAATGGTTCAGTTTGTTTGAGAAAGTATCATTTGCTGTGTATAAATGACACAGACCTGTTTAGTTGGTTTATGGGTTTAAAATATATTTGTTCGGTTTGTGCATGGCATGTGGGGGGGAGATCAGCTGACCAGCTCTATCAATGAGAGTTTATGCAGGTTTGCCTGACTAGATCCTCTTCATTCAATTCAATTCAATTTTATGTAAATCCTTTTTTTTTTTTTCATAAAGAGCAGGTCTAGACCATACTCTGTGATATTATTTACAGAAACCCAACAACTCCCACTAAGAGCAAGCACTAGGCTACAGGGGCGAGAGAGCACAAGACACCGGGAAAAGGGAAGAAGTCGAGTTAGTAACATGCATTAATAGGATGAGCTTGCATACAGATGGAGAGAAAGAAGAGTTCCAGTTAAAGAGATGTGAAAGTGCCTTTACTAGAGGGGAGAAAGGAAACGGGGTTGGGAACCTCAATTTAATTTAGTTGCAGTGTCCATATTATGAAAAGAATCACTTTTTCTGGGATTTGGGGGGTTGTTTTGTGTCTTTGGTGCTTCCACACGCATACGAACTTGGAAAATAACCCATCCATGGTGTTCTGAGTGAGATCCGGTTTCTGAGTGAGATCCAATGTCCTCTGTCTTCAGTCTCAGGTTGAGCTGTTCAACATCTGCACGGCTTTCTACGTCATTAGCCGAGACAAGGTGGCTAACCGTAGCATGTTAGCTCATTCTCAATGACAAAACACTGCTCCAACAGCTACTAGTTGACCAGAATCTGCAAAAGAACAACTTCCTGTCCCTGTTGTGCAGGTTTTCCACAAGTGGCCCTCGTCTAGAAGAAGTCTCCCAGCTAATCCTGCCTTGGACTGACCAAAGCTGGAGAAAGAGTTATCAGCTGATGGGATCTTACCGAGCTACTGAGCATGTGCAGCTCCCAACAAAGATAGTATAGAAGTGTGATGTCTCACTCTGGAGCTAAAACAGAGACCTAAACACACAGGGTGAAAACAGGATCTGCAGCAATGTGCAGTACAACAAAAATATGGTGTTTTTTGAAAATGAAACCATGTAAACCTATTCTGGTACAACCTCAAAATACAATTATGAACCTGAAAATGAGCATAATATGGGCGCTTTAAGCAGCCACAAAGTGATACTTTATTGGAGGTTAGTGAAAATCTTAATGGTAAGGTTCCAGGTGTTTCTTCTCGTGCTTCCATTCAGACTCAACAATGGAAATGGACTCAAATGCTTGTCTTTACTGCTGCTCGGCTTTCCTCACACAGACGCATTACTTTGACTCAGTGAAGGTATCACTATGATCTCATTATCACATGCTTGTTTTACCATTCCAATTGTCAATCCTAACCCTCATCCTTAGTCCAGGCTGAGCCTTAAACTGCTCACATGCCTTATCTTCATAGACTTGACCTAACTTTAAACCGGTCTTAACTAAAGCCAACATTAATGCTGAACTTTAATCACAAACACACACAGGGATCCCTTCAGTACATATATCACCTGCATCTTCTCAACAATGTGATGAGACTAATGTAGGACACAGGAACATGCTTAAATGAAAGAGGCAGTTTGCACCAGGTGTCTTTTAAAATCTGTGTATGTAGAAAAAATCTGAAATTATATCGCTCAAGCCTTCTTGACCCTTGTATTGTCTTCCCGTCAACCTTGAAAAAACCCTGTTTTGGTCAATTTTTTTCAACATTATAATCACTTTTTCCAACATTTTTGTCACTTTTTCAGTGTTGTGGGTGCTATGTTTTTGGTGTTTTTTTTCCTAAGTTTTTTAATATTTTTAATGTAACTCTTGTTTCGACGGCCAATTTTTTGGGACAAAAATAACAACAATTAACTGAAATGTACAGGAAAAGACTGGAAACTGCATCTGACCAGAAGTGTCGGTTATGGCCAATAACCGTGACCAGTGTCGAACATAGATACATCTAAATGTCTTTAAGTTCTAACCACTGCACATGTAACCCTCTCTGTCCTTCTGTGTCTAGTGATTGAGGAGAAGGGCGTGAAGATGAAGTTGACGGTGATCGACACTCCAGGATTTGGGGACCAGATCAACAACGAGAACTGGTGAGTTGTAGGAGGGATGGAGGCAGAGAAGAACAGGGTACTTTCCAGATCTGGCTGCATTAGTATTTGCGAATATTCAAGTTCAGTTACTGGAATCCAAACCAGAAAGCAACAAATGTAGTCTCCTTTTTTTTGATTATGTGTTAGGGCATTTTTGGCTGAAGACATGAAAATAAATCATATTTTGGGGTGGTGGGGCCCTGCCACCCATGGCTCCTTCTAGACCCACCCCTGCTCATTACACATGGCACAATGCACACATCAATCATTTCTGGGTAGACAACTGGCTGTTGATCTATGTTGCGGACATATGTGAAATCAAACTCTATTTCTGTTGTCATTCTCAGCCATAACTGTAACGTTTCAAGATATATAGTTACAGTGGCTTAAATAAGTTTACACCCCCATGCTAAAGTTGATTAAAAAGAGGAATAAAAAAACATCTTTTAGAAAATTGATCTTAATGCCTTGATTAATAAAATGTAGGAAAATCCAACCTTTAAGGACACCAATTTTCTTTGTGAATGAATAATGTATTGTAAATAAATAAATGTCGTTCCTTAAAATACAGGGGACATAAGTATACACCCCCCTATGTTAAAATACAGAGGCATAAGTATACACCCCCCTATGTTAAAATACAGGGGACATAAGTATACACCCCCCTATGTTAAAATACAGGGGCATAAGTATACACCCCCCTATGTTAAAATACAGGGGACATAAGTATACACCCCCCTATGTTAAAATACAGGGGCATAAGTATACACCCCCCTATGTTAAAATACAGGGGACATAAGTATACACCCCCCTATGTTAAAATACAGGGGACATAAGTACACCCCCCTATGTTAAATTCCCATAGAGGCAGGCACATTTTTATTTTTAAAGGCCAGTTATTACATGGATCAGGATACTATGCATCCTGATAAAGTTCCCTTGGCCTTTGGAATTAAAATAAATGTTTTATTCCTCTTTTTTCATCAACTTTAGCATGGGTATGTAAACTTATTCTAGCACTGTAAATACTGAGGTCCGACCTATCTGTTGTCTCTGCTGTACTTATTTTCTGTCCTGTGTTGCTTTGCTGGAGGCTTTGATCAACCTAATCTAGTGTTAGGAATCAGAATCAGGAACAGCCTCATCTTACCTTGCCGGTCGGACTGGACTGCTGGTTTTCTTTTCATTCATTTTCTTTAGTCTGTGGCCCAACAGGTAAATTACCTCTCCAAGCTAACGCTAGTATAAGTGTTGACATATGAAAGCATCAAACATGCATTTTAGATGAAGGAGAGTAACACCAGTCGTTCCTCGTCCTTTTGAAGTCTCTTTCAAATAGACCTTAGTGGTCCCATAATACTGTATCTGAAGTCTCTTTTATATAGACCTTAGTGGTCCCATAATACTGTATCTGAAGTCTCTTTTATATAGACCTTAGTGGTCCCCTAATACTGTATCTGAAGTCTCTTTCAAATAGACCTTAGTGGTCCCATAATACTGTATCTGAAGTCTCTTTCATATAGACCTTAGTGGTCCCCTAATACTGTATCTGAAGTCTCTTTTATGTAGACCTTAGTGGTCCCCTAATACTGTATCTGAAGTCTCTTTTATATAGACCTTAGTGGTCCCCTAATACTGTATCTGAAGTCTCTTTTATGTAGACCTTAGTGGTCCCATAATACTGTATCTGAAGTCTCTTTTATATAGACCTTAGTGGTCCCCTAATACTGTATCTGAAGTCTTTTATGTAGACCTTAGTGGTCCCATAATACTGTATCTGAAGTCTCTTTTATATAGGCCTTAGTGGTCCCCTAATACTGTATCTGAAGTCTCTTTTATATAGACCTTAGTGGTCCCTAATACTGTATCTGAAGTCTCTTTTATATAGACCTTAGTGGTCCCTTAATACTGTATCTGAAGTCTCTTTTATATAGACCTTAGTGGTCCCCTAATACTGTATCTGAAGTCTCTTTTATATAGACCTTAGTGGTCCCTTAATACTGTATCTGAAGTCTCTTTTATATAGACCTTAGTGGTCCCTTAATACTGTATCTGAAGTCTCTTTTATATACAGGTAAAAGCCAGTAAATTAGAATATTTTGAAAAACTTGATTTATTTCAGTAATTGCATTCAAAAGGTGTAACTTGTACATTATATTTATTCATTGCACACAGACTGATGCATTCAAATGTTTATTTCATTTAATTTTGATGATTTGAAGTGGCAACAAATGAAAATCCAAAATTCCGTGTGTCACAAAATTAGAATATTACTTAAGGCTAATACAAAAAAGGGAGTTTTTAGAAATGTTGGCCAACTGAAAAGTAAGAAAATGAAAAATATGAGCATGTACAATACTCAATACTTGGTTGGAGCTCCTTTGCCTCAATTACTGCATTAATGCGGCGTGGCATGGAGTCGATGAGTTTCTGGCACTGCTCAGGTGTTATGAGAGCCCAGGTTGCTCTGATAGTGGCCTTCAACTCTTCTGCGTTTTGGGTCTGGCATTCTGCATCTTCCTTTTCACAATACCCACAGATTTTCATGGGGCTAAGGTCAGGGGAGTTGGCTGGCCAATTTAGAACAGAAATACCATGGTCCGTAAACCAGGCACGGGTAGATTTTGCGCTGTGTGCAGGCGCCAAGTCCTGTTGGAACCTGAAATCTCCATCTCCATAGAGCAGGTCAGCAGCAGGAAGCATGAAGTGCTCTAAAACTTGCTGGTAGACGGCTGCGTTGACCCTGGATCTCAGGAAACAGAGTGGACCGACACCAGCAGATGACATGGCACCCCAAACCATCACTGATGGTGGAAACTTTACACTAGACTTCAGGCAACGTGGATCCTGTGCCTCTCCTGTCTTCCTCCAGACTCTGGGACCTCGATTTCCAAAGGAAATGCAAAATTTGCTTTCGTCAGAAAACATGACTTTGGACCACTCAGCAGCAGTCCAGCTCTTTTTTCCTTAGCCCAGGTGAGGCGCTTCGCGCTGTTTCTTGGTCAACAGTGGCTTGACACGAGGTATGCGGCAGTTGAAACCCATGTCTTTCAAGCGTCTCTTGGTGGTGGATCTTGAAGCACTGACTCCAGCAGCTGTCCACACCCTTTTTTCACAATCTTGACTAGGCGCGGTGATCCCTATCGCTTGTACACTTTCTGACCACAGTTTTTCCTTCCCTTTGCCTCTCTATTAATGTGTTTGGACACAGAGCTCTGAGAACAGCCAGCCTCTTCAGCAATAACCTTTTGTGTCTTTCCCTCCTTGTGCAATGTGTCGATGGTCGCCTTTTGGACAGCTGTCAAATCTGAAGTCTTCCCCATGTTTGTGTAGGCTTCAGAACTGGACTGAGAGACCATTTAAAGCCCTTTGCAGGTGTTTTGAGTTAATCAGCTGATTACTTTGTGGCACCAGGTGTCTTCAAAATTTAACCCTTACACAATATTCTAATTTTGTGACACACGGAATTTTGGATTTTCATTTGTTGCCACTTCAAATCATCAAAATTAAATGAAATAAACATTTGAATGCATCAGTCTGTGTGCAATGAATAAATATAATGTACAAGTTACACCTTTTGAATGCAATTACTGAAATAAATCAAGTTTTTCAAAATATTCTAATTTACTGGCTTTTACCTGTAGACCTTAGTGGTCCCTTAATATTGTATTTGAAGTCTCTTTCCCAAGATTCAACCTTGGTCCAGAATTCCACTAGAACCAGACCCACAATGAGCTTTCCTTAGTATGTGCCATTTCTGAGTCTCCAGCTTTTGAGGAGGAGGGGCGGGCAAGGTGGAGGCTGGGGGTGTGGCCTTGACCAACTGCCGCTTTCCTTGTTTGAAAGCCATGATGTCTCTCTCTTATGGGGGGACCAAATTCTCTGGGCGGGCAAAGCAGTGAAAGAGGAGGTAACCTTGCCCCTTATGACCTCATAACGAGAAGTTTCCAGATCAGCCCATCTGAGCTTTCATTTTCTCAAAGGAAGAGCAGAATATCCAGGGCTCGGTTTACACCTATCTACATTTCTAGCCACTGGGGGGGGCCATCGGCAGGCTGGGGGAACTCATATTAATGTTATAAAACCTCATAAAGTTCAGGCCATGGGACCTTTAACCCTTTTAAGCCTGAGGCCTTAGTGTTTACTTGGCTCTGAACTCCATAAGACCTAACAAAGTCATCATATTTAGTTAATTATGTAAGATTAAGATTACTGTAATCAAGATTACACTGTTTACAATTTTAAGGGAGCTCTGGCCAACATAGCTGCAAGACAGATACACAAACACTAAAACACATTATACAAAACCCACAATATCATCTCACACTATCATATCGGACAGGGACAACAAGTCGGCCCTGGCAATTCCGTCCCACACTGGTCCAATTTCAGACGGGGACAATATTTGCTTTATAATTGCAAAAACCAGACTCACGTGACATTTTGCAGCATGAGGCGCACTTCCAGGCTTTCATAATGAAATAATACTCTCGATTAATAAAACCTTCAAATAAACTACCATGGGACCATCTTAGAATAGAAATGCGTGCATATTTAAAACACAATATTAGACGCAAGGTTTTATTTTGAAAAGTAAATGCCTGCTGGCACCAGATGAGAGGCTCCAGGCTGCAGCCGTACAAGCTTGCATATTTTTGTCAAACTAGTGTGAAACGCCAGTCACTTTTTTTTTCAAAATCCGAAATGAATCCAATGTGCCGGAGTACAGAATGGGTTCCTTCATTAGGAACCCCCCCCACACACACGCACGCACGCGCGCACACACACACACACACACGCGCGCGCGCTGTGTATTTTGACTCAATCACACATCGTCCTGCTGCAAGAAATACTCAATAGAGCACCAAATGTGTTTTTATCCACTGCTGAAAATAGTTTCCAGTCGTAAGAAAAGATGCGTTGATGTTTTGTTAAAATAGAAATACATATTTTATTTTTTTATTTTTAACTAATAGTGACATGGGACCACAGACAGGGCTATTATACAGATTGTATTGTATTGTTCATGGGATTGGTTAACATTAAGAAAAATATAGAATAATGCCAACCTTATGCTTTAAAGAAACGAGCAGAATATTCAAGTCACTCTCCTCTGCTCCTCCTTCCAGCTGGGAGCCCATAGTGAAGCACATCAATGAGCAGTATGAGAAATACCTGCGAGAGGAGCTGCACATCAACCGCAAGAGGAGAATACCAGACAGCAGAGTCCACTGCTGCATCTACTTCCTCCCGGCGACTGGACACAGGTCAGCATGCCGTCACAATCACACCTCTGCACTAACACATGCTTCTTTTCAAAAAAGGCGTGTTACCATCAATAGAGTCCTGCCGCTAGCATGACTTAAAATACCGAATCCCTTACACTTTCATGGTGTGACATTTTGTGCCATAGACCTCCACTGACGTTCAAACTGACCCAACATCTGTCTTTGTTTCCAGGTTACGCCCCATCGATGTTGAGTTCATGAAGAGGTTGGGAAAGATAGTGAGCATCGTGCCTGTCATCGCCAAAGCTGACACACTCACCATTGAGGAAAGACAGGAGTTCAAAGAGAGGGTGAGGGAACACACACACACAGCTAAAGCTCGTGTTCTTCAGATCACTTAGATGATATTCAGAACATCAGTGCTAACCAATCGACCGGACCCGCTCAACCTGTGTCCCTTTGACAGATAAGGCAAGACTTAGCAGCCAATGGGATTGGTGTTTACCCCCAGAAAGAGTATGACGAGGATCCAGAGGAACGCATGCTCAACGACAGGATCAGGGTAACGTCTCCACTCCTGACATTACGTCACAGCAACAATGGATGTTTGTCTTTTATGAATCTTCCTTCTACTAGACATAGAATGTGGGAAAAGGAATCAAGAAATGAAAATCTTTATGAAATGAAAATTCCAGTTGACACAGTTTAATCACACCCAGTCTGCTTTTTGGTCAGTATGTGTTATTGTATATTATTACACTGCTTGGGTGATTTACACTTGATTCTGATTGGTCAATTGTGCACCTTTTTGTATACATGTCATTTGATACACCAATCTATACTTTTGCATAATGTGCATACAAACCCTTCATGTCTTCTTACTATTTTATACAGTATGTGTATATTTCTATATATTTTTTTTTTCTGCACTACTTATATTTTTTATATTTTTATATTTTGTGTTGACATTGTAAAGGGGTCACTTCAATCTTGTTGCACAAGTACTGCACTTGTGTATAATGACACTAAAGGCTTTCTATTCTATTCCATCAGCCTGTTGCCATGGATAAAGGATCGATCGTAGACTCTGGCGGACCATTTTCAAATCAATAAAATTGTTTTTTAAATCTATATTTGTGCTCATATGGAGCCCATACCGCCTTGACCCCCTGTTGCTGATTCAAGACCTGTCCGCGCCATGTCAGATTAGATTATCCCGTTACACTTTCCTTGAAGTTTTCTACATGTCACTGACATGACGCGGTCATGAACACATGACACTCACATGACACTGTCATGACGCATGAACCCTACCCCAACCCCAACAATAACTTGTCATGACAGCAACGAATGACACTTACTAAAAAAGGGTTATGTCATAACCGTTAATGACTTGTTTATAATGTTTTATGACACGTTCATGACAGTGTCATGTCACGATATGTGGAAAACTTCAAGTAAAGTGTAACCCATTATCCCATACTTGCTGCCCTGTCTTGTAGAGGGACTATGTGTCATAGTCTAGGTTTGAAACCTTTATTTTATATGAAGTTTCTTTTTTTTGGGGGGGGTTATTTTATTTTATATTTTATTTTTTAGTTTATACTCACGTTAACCCTAACCCTAGCATGCTGGCTCTGCGAGTGCACTCTACTTGATGGGAACTGGGAAGCAACAAGGTACATTAGTGCTGGGCGGTATGGCAAAAAAATATGATGATGATATATTTTCCCATTTTATTTTTACTGATACTGACCAATCGAAGTGCGTTCTGATTGAAGCCTGAAGAAACCAGAGGTTACAAAAACAATTCAGCACAAAGTTTTTGTTGACATCTCACATTAAAAAATCACATAATGAGATACACCACCAGTCAACAGCTACTGTTTTCTTTAACTGGCAATAAAAAGAAAACTAAGTAGTTTTCCTTTTCTGTCTGCAAAATCTTTGACTAAATTTCTTTTGTTTTTGTCAACAACTTAAAAGCAATATTAATGTAAACTCTTGCCAAGAAAGCATCGTACAATTTTGTAGAGATAGCACAAAACCAAACAAAGTGAACATGTGCCTGTGTAAAAAAGTGTATTTCGCTATGCAATAATATTGCATAGCGAAATACATTTGACGTTGTGTATCCTTTTTATCAACTATGTCTTCAGCCTGAGAGGATAACGCAAGTTCATATTCATGTCCATCGGCTCCACTTTCCAAATATATATATATATATATATATATATATATATATATATATATATATATATATATATATATATATATATGTATGTATATGTATGTATGTATGTGTGTATCATGATCACTTACACGCAATGCAAAGCCCTTTGAAATGCCTGTTCTGTACAGATAAAGCTGCATATGCCTAATGAGTAGGAGGGTGACATATACTGTACACGCAGGTCATAATTTCTGGAATCTCTTGTTTACATCACTGTCATAGTCAGAAAATTCATAGGGTCTCATATGATGTGATGGTTTCAATAGGCGACCCTTAAATTGTTTTTACTGTGCAGGGATTAGCTTCTGCAATCCTTTAGTGTGCTGATACTGTAGATCTCACGTTCTAATGCATTTTGTGTGACCAGGAAAGCATTCCCTTTGCTGTGGTGGGAACGGACAAGGAGCACCAGGTGAATGGAAACAAGGTGCTGGGACGGAAAACAAAGTGGGGAATCATTGAAGGTAAAGCATAACATCAGTGTAACCTCCTTCACTCCTGGAATTAACATTTTATTGCTATATGGGAAAATGATATTTCTTCCAATGATACGCTGTTTACACCCCCTGGCCACATGTGTGCATACTGGTACTTAGTCTACATTAAGCCATGTCAATTTTGAAATGCTGTTTTCTTGCAAAAGCGACTTGCGTCCACACCGTAGACTGTAAAAATAGTGGGCGTAGCATCAGTGATGTCACCCGGTGGTTTGGGGACTGTCGTTCTGAAGCCTTCAGTTTGCCTTTTGGCCGTTAGTATTTTGGAACCAGAAGTGACCAAATTTAGACAAAAGAGCGGATCTGGGAATGATGACACTGCGACTTAGCCAGCGTCTCTATGAGTTCAGTGGCGCGAAGCTAAGCTAAACGCTAAAGAGTGAGTAAACACAGATATCCTACTACTAGCACCATTCATATGCGTGTATGCATGTAAGTGTTGACAGACGTTTCCCTTAATTCACCCGCTAACGCTAGCACAAGCTTGCTAGCTTGGGTTGACATGGTGCTATCGAACGCTGAACAAGATATTTTTAGGCGACCAAAATGTTCCAATTAACTTTTAACTCATTAATTGGACGCACATAGTGAGCGGGTCAAAGGTTAAATTGAAAACCTCTAGGGGACAAAACCCCCAAAACAACACAGCTATTTAAATGTGCTAAGCCCATGTTGGAAAAGAGATAGAATGTAAATATTAAGTACTTCTGCATTGACTTCCCTTTTCAGGCCCAGAAGTGGCCGCTTGGTCCACACAGTGTTTCCAGAGAAACATAAATATTGTCGCCTTTGCCCTCTTTCAGTTGGCTGGTGAGGAGTGATAGAGACAGCCAGTGGGAAAAATCATGATTTCATGGTCTAACAAAATCAAGACAAATGAGAGCTGTGCGATTGGCTATATAGACCGTACATAGAGATGGACCCGTCTCCATTTCCTCCCATTTACAAAACTAAAGCCAAAATCTCCCAGATATGGCCGCTGCGTCTTGTAATTTTTGCAGTAGTGATCGGGCAATGGCGCGGCAATATCGAAGTCCTGCCCATACACTCCCCCGACCAATTGCAGGTCAATCACAGCTGTCAATCACAGCTGTCAATCATGAGATTTCAGCCCATTTTTATAGCATCAAATATCTATAAACGCAGATGGGGAAGGGTTTATGACCTTTAATGCAGCCAGCCACCAGGGGCGATCCAGATGCTTGGGCCTGGGCTTCACACACTGCCGCTTGGTTACACCTCCGATCAGTGACCTCCTTCTCTCTGTGGCCACTGGAACTGTGTTCTAATGCAGCCAAATTCCCCATATAGTTTACATATTTTTAATTTTTGGTTATCAGACTCATCGTTTTGGGAAAACTCTGTTTTGAGGGGAGAAAATCGTGTTTTAGTCTGGACAGAGGATGAGAATTAACTGGCTCAATGTGAACATACTCTGTGTTAAACATGATAACCCTTAACATAACCCATTTATTAACAGATGGTAAAAGTGTCAGAGTGTCAAACTTGAAGCATCATTAATATAAGAATGATGTGATGACAATACAGTAGTGATGGCTAAATGATTGGCATACATGCAGACACTCAAACTCCTGACTTTGTAGTATTTTCTCTAAAAAAAGAATATGATCTCTTTATTCATTTTACCATTAGTTAAACTATATATTCGTAACCACTGATAACCTTTCAGTGTCATAGTGTCACAGTGTCCTAGACAAATGTCAAGAGTTACAGATAAAGCTGTGCTGAAGGCTAGGGGGTGGGGAAAAACTCGAGACAGCATAGTATCGCGATATTTTCAGTGGCAATACTGTATCAATTATATTGTTATTATTATCATTGTTATTTAAGGATGTGTATTGTATTGGGAAGTGAGGAGAGACATTTAAGTCTTAACTCTACAGCATTGGAAATGTTGGTGAACTTGGTCATTTTAAAATAGACATACAGCTTTGGAAGTCTCCACTGTATCTGTAAAACGGATCAGTCCAAAACCAGGTCCTATTATTATCCTATTATTATTCCATCTACAGTATGTGAAGGCAGCTTTTGGAAGTCAAATGAATATTTTTCTCCTCCCACAGTTGAAAATGTGGCGCACTGTGAGTTCGCCAACCTGAGAGATCTACTCATCAGGTGAGTTTGACTGCGCTGCGAAACTACGGTTCTTGGACTTTAACCCTACCATAAAAAAGCTAATCAGTGGTGAAGTGGACAACACACCTACACACATCATTATAAAACAGATCCATCAAACATATTCATGACCTCAGACCCAATGCTATTCTGGGTCCGGCTGGTTACACACAGCTGGGATTCTGTGAACTTTCTCTGGTTTATTGACAGTCCTTTAAACCAATCACGATCGCCATGGGTGGCGATAAGCGCCGGACGCAATACCTCTGCTCAATAGTCTCGGGACATGTGTACGTTCAGAGATCTGAGGAGGAGTAGCAATCCAAGTATTCAAGTAAATGAATTGTCGTCGATATAGACTAGTGTAGACGTCATTAAAATAGCATTTAGAAAAACTATGTTGAATTACATATAATGAATCCAGTAATACATTGCAAAGATTGTACAAGAAGTGCAAAATTGCTAGATAAAGCAATTCCTTGGCTTGATCTATAAATGTAAAATGTATGTATCGCTTCCTAAAGAAGGACTTCATAGCGTCCTGGTCCATAGGGACATTCATGAATTGCATATTGGTCTGATTCAGATACATAGTAGTACATGAAGTTGTCAATCTTTCTGTTTGTGTTTCTGCAAAGGTCCCACCTGCAGGACCTGAAAGACGTGACCCACAACATTCACTATGAGACCTACCGCGTACGACGGCTCAACGAGAACAACATGAACTTCAGTGAACTGGGACTGTCCGCCCGGCCGCTGGGGAACGGACCTGCCGACATAAGCGAGTCAGAGAGCCATCTCTGATCTCCCGCCAGCCGCCCCTCCTCCCGCACCTGCCACAGGAACGCTGAGGCTCCTCAGCCAATAAGAACGACAGATGTGAAAAAGAAAGCTATTTTTTATTACTTCTATCCCCCAACCCCCCCGCATAAAAAATGAAACGGAGAAATTTTCTGTTTTTTATGTCGTCGCATTTTTTTTTTTTCATATGGGATAAACATATTGTTTTTAAATGAGAAATTCACAATACATAACAAATGCATCAAATATGGATATAATGTGAATCAAATGTGAGTTCATATATATTTTTTGGAAGGGTGGTGACATGTCCATGGGCAGGGGAGAGGGGAGAATGTCTAAGCATCTTGGTAATGGCTGTGTAAATTGTACACTATATGGCCAAAAGTATGTGGACGGTCCAGGCCTTTTCACCCATTGTTGGACCTCACTAATGCCCATGGGGTCAGCGTATGGGTGGAGGGTCCAGGTGTACACGGATGTGTGTCTAATGTCAAATGAGTTCAAATTTGATCCTGAAGAGAGAATTGAAGACGCTGGTTATAAGTGTTAGGATACCTTTTTAGAAACCTTGCATTCCACATTAAAGTGCCAAAACAACATAAACATTTCAAATCTCATTTAAAGTGTATCTACACCCAATTGACTAAAAGTCATTTTGTCATCGGTTGAGTACATGATGCGAAGTATTTACCTCACAATCTTGCTCCGTACTCCACCCAGTGGATGAAATGAGCAGATGGCGTTCGTTGTGAGATGCTTGTTTGAGATCCCAGGTTCTATGCAATCATAGAATCATAAAAGAATCATAGCGTTCAATCAGATCGCTGAAGGCGGGGTCAATGACTTTGCTAGTCTCATTTCACAAATCATTGAGCCACATCGGGTGTAAGATAGGATAATTGATGTGTGAAATATTACCTACAGTTTTTATAATGGTGATACTGTCCATTTATTATTTTTCAGGGGTTTTTGTGTGGATTTTATCCCGTTACCTTCTCAGAACTGGGAGACCACGTTAATTACTCACTAAAAGCAGCAGAACTGTTTATCAATAAATATTTCAGTCAATTTTCAGAGCTGATCCGTGGGAGACTTCTGTTTTATATTGATGCTGGTTTAGCCCGGCCCGTCGCAGGTGATCTAGACAAGCCTTCACAGATGTTGACAGAGGGACGTCGTCGGCTCCGTGATCCTCATTCTTCCACTTAATTTTTAACTGTTGTGAAGGCGGGCTTTTCACCATCACCGTGCAGAACATGTGGTCAGATGATAAGTCGTTGAAGAATTTGTCTTTCCAACTAACCCCAATCCCTTTGTTGCATGTTTTAAATAAGCTGGGAGGGCGAATCCCTGTGACCACAGTTAACGGCCCTAAGAGTGATGCCATTGTGTTCCGACACCCTGGGGTACACTCAAGGAGCATTTAGACCAAAAAAAAACAATCCAGGGACGGGGGGTGTCAATGAAACGGCCCATTTGCGTGACGTCCTGTTGCGTTCTTAAAGACTTTATATTTCACCACTGTAAGTCTTCTTTGTTAGGTTGTTTATAGACGTCAAAGTTTCAGAGAGAGAAAGAGAGAAAAGAGAGGAGCGGGACATAGCGAGTGCTTTGTTGTTGCAGGAAATATTCAGCTCTTACACAAACTCCAGTGCTTGTGTTTGGGGTTTTTTTTCCCCTCATAGTGTAAAACTGCGATAGAGGATGTTCCTGTATGTGTTTCCTGTATGGGATTATCACACCGATAAGTCTGATCGCCATTTGGCGTGACGTAGGGTTGCGTTTGTTCAAAAGTTGAGTTGGTCTCAACTTTTCACTACCCCCATTCAAAATGGATGGAAAGACCTGCGTTTCTGCCGGATCAGCTGTTGTCAAGTTGTCAAAAAAATTCTGCCATCACCTGATAAGGCGTGCAGTTGGATGGTTTGACCCTCACAGCAAAAAAGCCCAATAACTCCATTGGGTCTGAGCAAAGTAGCACTTGTTTCTGTCTCGTCACACTCCTTCCCTTGTCCAGTGTTTTCCTGCTGAATCCCCCACACACACACACACACTGGGCCATTAAAATGTTTTTTTTGGGGAGAAATACTCTTGCACGGACCTTAGTCTCCCATTCCTTCACCTTTCTCCACAGCGCTGTGGAGTAAGGTCTGGCTAGACCACGGATGCATTCTGGGATAAGAGGAAAAAATGCTCTGCGTTGTTTGCATTTCTTTAAACCAATCACAATCGCCTTGTGTGGCGCCAAGTACCGGGACGCAGAACCAGACCAAATAGTCTCGTTTGAACCCTGCAAAAGAAAACAGCACATCAGATATTAAATGATGTCAACACAATGCAGTAACGTGAGCTATTTAAATGACTGGATACATGGTTAAACCTCATTGGCTCTTTCTGTCTGTTGCATATCTGACCACATCACAGCTGGGTGGGACCAGGTGTGGTCCATTGTACTTGTAACCCAATAGTAGCAATGCACTGTGAAGTGCTATAGTGTGTATGGATGGAGCAAGCAGCGACTGCTGGACTGGACTTTCAGTCTGGGTGTAGTACTGCATTATCCAGCGCAGGCGGCTTTCAGCCTAATGTTGAGTCCGCTCCAGTATCCTGTGTTACCATTGGACTTGTGCTGTATCGTATGCTTGTTTTCTGCTGCTATCACTAGCTTACGGAGTGTATTAACTGGTTATCTATTGTACTTGAGTGACAATTGACATGATATTCATTTAGTAATTTCTCTTTTCCAGTTTCTGCATGTGTTATTTAGATACTCCAAAGATCATTTTTAAAAAGAGTCTATTCAAGGAAAGCTGTTTGAGCATGTTTTTTATGTTTTACATTCCATTCATAGTGGCCGCCAGTACTCTGACTGTATGTATAAGGTATCAAATTTGACCATCTGTGCCTTGGTTTTGCCATCATGCGTGATGGAAATAGTAACATTTTCCTCGCTGGTATTATCATAGACATTTTAGACACGGGGTTGCTGCTTATCAACAGTGTGTATATATCAAAACCCAGTATTTCCCCAACTTTACAGCTGGAGACCGGTACAGGACCATGGAACATTTGCTGATAAGCCATACGCAAACAAGCTTATTTGACCCATAACTTTATAGGCAATTGTAGACTAAGCATGGCACAATTATTGTATTTTTTTCTTATTTCCACATCATATGTTGCAGTGGGAGAAGTAGTATGAGACAGTGTGTGACGGTGAATGTAGCCAATGAATGGCATTAGCCCAGCAGCTAATGGTCACTATGGAATAAAAGAAATATAGTCTCAGGTTGGGTTTGGGTCTTAAATATGGCCGTACAGTCAGGTAAGGTCTTAAAGGTGCAGGTACGAACCGGGTTCAGGTTTTAGTTTAATGCTTGTCCAGACCTCTGGTGGTGTGTAGTAGTGTTGCTACTGTCAACTACAGACAACTCCGTTGAGAATCTTGAGAGTTTCTCTGTGGGATAAAACAGTCATGTAATAAGGCATATGTCCCATAATGTTCTAATTAAGCTGAATGTTTACTGCAGTTATTCATTTGATTATTTACACCTGTACTTTTTCTACTGTGACTTGTCCAAATGTCCTCCGTGAAAAAGATCCATCCGCTACTCGTGTAGCAGGGTTGCAGATTGTTAAAATGGCAAAGCATCCTCAGATGTTTTTCCATGGAGAAATGAAGATGGGAATCTATCTTTAGAGAAGCCTTGTGTTTATAACACACCTACAGTACCATTTTCTTTTTTTAAATAATGGCTCAACCTACTGGTATCCAAAATGTCAGTTTCAGTCTGAAGCCCCCGATCATCTACAGTGACACCAGACCCTCCACAGTCCCAATTCACTGTGGTTCTGATCCCATGGTTCATCCAGTGTTATTGTCTTCTCACCTCTCAGCTCTGCTCCGTGTCCTAAACCTCTGTGTCATCCTCCCACCCTTCGTATTTTATACTCAGCATGTACTAACACAGTTCCTGTATGATTATTGTATTTTTGTTTTTATAGTAGTAATGATACACATGTTAACAATGTTGAATTACAATTAAATACTTGTCACCTTCTCAGTCCAGTGTGAATTCATTTTAATTAAAGCTACTGATTTAGGCTGCCCAAATTGGACAGCTAGTCCAGGGGCCTCAAAAGAACCCCAGTTCACTGTATGTCAGGGGTGTCAGACATACGGCCCGTGGGCCAGAACCAGCCCGCCAAAGAGTCCAATCTGGCAATAAATTAGCGAGGCTTGAGGAAGTTGAGGAATTTATTAACAAAAACTTAAAATTAAAAGAGTCCAGAGGTATGCAGGCAGGCAACCATGAAAACCTGAAGACGAGGAAGCCAGACAACCAGACACAACACAAGACAAAAGACCAGACACTGAACCAAAGACCAGACATGTAGGAGCGGTCAAAAGTTTGGGGTCACTTACAAATGTCCACCCCACTCCATTATCGACAGCAAACCAGCTAATCTGGGGAGGTGGGGGCTGATCTTTAATGCAATATCTACATCGCCCATTATCAGCTATCATTCATCTGATGTTCCAAAGGCTCATTCTGTTAACTAATCTGATATTATTTTAAAAACCTAACTGAGAAAACATTGGAGAAGCCTTTTGTAAATATGTAAGCACATAATGTAATCTGAAAACTGCTGCCCTGGTTAAAGAAGCAATGCAACTGATCTCAGCTGGTATTCTGATTACAATGGAGCGCAATGGAAATTTCTAAGTGTCCCCAAACCTTTGACCGGTAGTGTACATACAGTACATACACCGCCACCGACAATGATCCGACAAAGAAAGCGCAGGAAACAAGGATGAAACAAGGGACAGGTAGAACACATCGGGGGCAGACATCAACCAGGAGGGAAAACACATGGCATGACATGAAGAAAACAGAGACTACAAAATAAAACAGGAAAAACTACAACAGAAACCCACAATTGCCCACTGGAGGTTTTTTTGCAAAGTGTGATAGTGTGACCGTAGGCCAAAGGTCAATGATCGATTTTATAATCGTTTCATCTGATCTGAGGCCGTATGTTTTGGACACTCGGGTGAAGAGAGGGGCAGAGCTGTCAACTGATCACCATCTGGTGGTGAGTTGGGTCAGGGGTGGGGAAGACTCTGGACAGACCTGGTAAACCCAAACGGGTAGTGCGGGTGAATTGGGAACGTCTGGAGGAGGCCCCTGTCCGACGGACTTTCAACTCACACCTCCGGCGGAGCTTTTCGGGCATCCCTGTGGAGGCTGGGGGCATTGAACCTGAGTGGACAATGTTCAAAGTTTCCATTGCTGAAGCTGCGGCGAGCTGTGGTCATAGGGTCTTAGGTGCCTCAAGGGCGGTAACCACCCCTGGTGGACACCGGTGGTCAGGAAGCCGTCCGACTGAAGAAGGAGTCTTTCCAGGATATGTTATCCCGGAGGACTCCGGAGGCAGTTGCAGGGTACCGACGGGCCAGAAGGGCTGCAGCCTCTGCCGTGACAGAGGCAAAGCAGCGGGTGTGGGAGAAGTTCGGAGAAGACATGGAGAAGGACTTTCGGTCGGCACCAAGGTGCTTCTGGAAAACCGTTCGCCACCTTAGGAGGGGGAAGCGAGGAATCATCCAAGCTGTATACAGTAAGGATGGGACGTTGTTGACCTCAACTGGGGAGGTAATAGAACGGTGGAAGAAGCACTTTGAGGAACTCCTAAATCCAGCCGACACGCCCTCTGTGGTAGAGGCAGAGCTGGAGGATGATGGGGATTGTCGTCAATTTCCCTGGTGGAAGTCGCTGAGGTAGTCAAACAACTCCACAGCGGCAAAGCCCCAGGGATTGATGAGATCCGTCCAGAAATGCTGAAAGCTCTGGGTGTGGAGGGGATGTCTTGGTTGACATGCCTCTTCAACATTGCGTGGAAGTCTGGGACGGTGCCTAAGGAGTGGCAGACCGGGGTGGTGGTTCCCCTATTCAAAAAGGGGGACCAGAGGGTGTGTGCCAATTACAGGGGTATCACACTTCTCAGCCTCCTGGTAAAGTCTACTCCAAGGTGCTGGAAAGGAGGGTTCGGCCGATAGTCGAACCTCGGATTGAAGAGGAACAATGTGGATTCCGTCCTGGCCGTGGAACAACGGATCAGATCTTCACTCTCGCAAGGATCTTGGAGGGCCTGGGAGTATGCCCAACCAGTCTACATGTGTTTTGTGGATCTGGAGAAGGCGTATGACCGGGTCCCCCGGGAGAAATTGTGGGAGGTGCTGCGGGAGTATGGGGTGAGGGGGTCCCTTCTCAGGACCATCCAATCTCTGTATGACCAAAGCGAGAGCTGTGTCCGGGTTCTCGGCAGTAAGTCGGACTTGTTCCAGGTGAGGGTTGGCCTCCGCCAGGGCTGCGCTTTGTCACCAATCCTGTTTGTAATATTTATGGACAGGATATCGGGGCGGGGAGGGGTTGCAGTTCGGTGGGCTCGGGATCTCATCGCTGCTTTTTGCAGTTGATGTGGTCTTGATGGCGTCATCGGCCTGTGACCTCCAACACTCACTGGATCGGTTCACAGCCGAGTGTGAAGCGGCTGGAATGAGGATCAGCACCTCTAAATCTGAGGCCATGGTTCTCAGCAGGAAACCGATGGAGTGCTTTCTTCGGGTAGGGAGTGAGTCCTTACCCCAAGTGAAGGAGTTTAAGTACCTTGGGGTCTTGTTCGCGAGTGAGGGGACCATGGAGCGTGAGAATGGTCGGAGAATCGGAGCAGCTGGTGCGGTATTACATTCAGTTTATCGCACCGTTGTGAAAAGAGAGCTGAGCCAGAAGGCAAAGCTCTCGATCTACCGGGCAATTTTCGTTCCTACCCTCACCTATGGTCATGAAGGCTGGGTCATGACCGAAAGAACGAGGTCCAGGGTACAAGCGGCCGAAATGGGTTTCCTCAGGAGGGTGGCTGGCGTCTCCCTTAGAGATAGGGTGAGAAGCTCAGTCATCCGAGAGGAGCTCGGAGTAGAGCCGCTGCTCCTTCGCGTCGAAAGGAGCCAGTTGAGGTGGTTCGGGCATCTGGTAAGGATGCCTCCAGGGCGCCTCCCTAGGGAGGTGTTCCAGGCACGTCCAGCTGGGAGGAGGCCTCGGGGAAGACCCAGGACTAGGTGGAGAGATTATATCTCCAACCTGGCCTGGGAACGCCTCGGGATCCCCCAGTCGGAGCTGGTTGATGTGGCTCGGGAAAGGGAAGTTTGGGGTCCCCTACTGGAGCTGCTGCCCCCGCGACCCGATACCGGATAAGCGGATGAAGATGGATGGATGGTGATAAAATTGCAAGGAAGTCATTCATTATAATTCCAAATTTACCACTTTAATCTCAGAGAATATCAGAGTTCTTTTTGCACACATTTACAACTTTAATCTCCCCCTTGCGTCTCTCTCTCTGCGTTTCTCTTTCTCTCTCTCTGTCTGTCTGGCTCTCTGTGTCTCTCTATCTCTCTGTCTCTCTCCAGCTCTCTCTCTCTGTTCCCTATCCCTGATCTCTCCTTTGTGCCCTCTCCTCACGCCCCTTCCTCGTGCCCTGTCTTCATACCTTTTCCTCGTGCCTTCTTTGTGTTCTCGTGCTCTCTCTCGTCTTGTCCCCTCTCCTCGTGCCGTTTTCTCATGTCTTTTCTTGTGCCCGGTCCTTGTACCCTGTTTCCTCGTGCCCTTTCCTCGTCTCCCCTTTCATCTCGTTACCTCCCCTCTTTTCATCCTGTCACCTCCTGTCACGTCTCCTCTTTCGTCTTGTCTCTTCTTTTGTCTCGTCTTTTCTTGTCGTTTCGTCTCTTTGTCTTCTTGTGTCCTTGTCTTCTCGCCTCTTTCGTCTCCTCGCTTCCTTTGTCTCATCTTTTCCCTCACTTTGTCTCCTCTCCATTGTCTCCTCCCCTTTCGCCTTTCGTCTCCTCTTTCGTCTTGTCACCTCTCCTCTTTCGTCTTGTCTCCTCTCTCTTGTCTCTCTCCTTCATCTCATCGCTCTCCCCTCGGTCGCTCTCCTTCCTGCTCTCTCGATTCCGCGCTTGTCCTCACGTTTCCTCTCTCTCTCCCTTGTATCGTCTCTCGTTGTCCCCTTTGTCTATGCTCCCCTGTGCCTTTGTTCCCCTGTGCTCCTCGGTCCCATCTTTCATCTCCTCTCTCGTCCTTAGTCGCCTTCTCTCATCCCCTCCTTTGTCCCCTCCTTTGTCGCCTTCTCTCGTCCCCTCCTTCGTTTCCTTCTCTTGTCCCTCCTTTGTCTCCTCCTTCTGTTCCCTCCCTCGGCTCCTCCTTCCATCCCCTCTCCTCCTCTTGTTCACGCTCTTGTTCCTTCTCTCACCCATTTTCTGCCTCTCGTTTTTTCCCCCGCTCCCTCCTTCCCAGTCCCTCTCTCATTCCCTCCTTTCCAGTCCCTCCCTTGTTCACTTCCTTGTTCCTTTCCCCGTTTCCTCCCTGGTTTTCCCGCTCTGGTTCCCTTTCCTGTTCCTCGGTTCCCGCTGCCTTTGGCCCTTGTGCCCCGGTTTCCCTCTGCCCCTTGTCTCCTGCTTCCCTTTCTCCCCGGTTCCCCTAGTCCTCGTGCTCCCTGTGCCCCGGTCCCTGGTTTCTTTGTTTATTCTTAGTGGTCTTCTTGTGGTCTTGTCTCCTTTTGTTTGTGGCTCAGTGTTTCCCCGGGAAGTGCCTGTTTGTTCTACTTCCGGTTTTGTTTTGGTAGTATGGTTTCCTGTCTTGTCTAGCTTTGCTTTGTGCCTGTCTGATTGTCCTGCCCCGCCCTAATGTGATTCACCTGACGTCTCACCTGTTCCCCGTTACCTCTTGTATTTAACCCCTGTGTTCCCTTTGTCCCTTGTCAGGTCTTTATGTCTTGCCCGTTTGGAAGTCTGTGTTCCTGTTGGTGTGCCCTGTATTCCGCGTGCTTCTCCTTTTGATGTCTTCCCTGCAGATTTCCCTCCTTGTGAGTTTTATTCCCCGTGATCCCTCTTCTTCGTGAGTGTTTTTTGCCAGCCTTGAGCTCCCCTTACCTTGGACTTTGCCTGGTTGCATGGACTTTGTTTTACCCTGGTTGTTGAATGAACCTTTTTGCAACCTCTTCTGCCTGCACACTCCTCTCTGCTTTTGGGTCCTCCTTCCTACCCCGTAACACTTTTCTATCAGGAAGACATAATACAGTTCATAATCAAAGTTTTTTTTTGTACTTTTACTTCTAATATTTAAGTACATTTATTATCAGAAAATGACTTGATTCTTAAGTACTGTACATATTAGATACTTTAAGACTTTTACTAAAGTCATTTTCTGGTGACATACTCGTACTTTTACTCAAGTATTGCTTTCAAGTACTTTTACAAGACCGATTGGGACTAACAGTTGTCATTGGACTTAAATTGAGAATTGCAAAATGGTCCAAGATCAATGTAATGATAAACACCGTCTACCACAACTGTTTGGAACAAGGCCGCTCAATTTGGGGTCCGCGGGCCAAGCTTGGCCCATTCTCTTTGTTTTGGCCCCCCATGGATGCTCATGCTTATTCTCATCTTATTTTAAAAGTAATTTTAATTTATTCTAAGTAATTTTTGGCCCGTGGCCTTCCATCCAGATACATTTTGGCCCTTGATATGAAAGACTTTGGGCACCTCTGGTTTAGAAAGAACTCAAGACAAGCTGAGTTGTGGTGGATTTGGAACCTACCTTCTACATCATGTATATTATATTAAGACAGACGTCCTGTGAAAAGTCTTTCTTCTTTTTTTACTAGAACCTATTCCCATTTACAGTGTTTTGTGTCTGCTTGATCCTTCATTTCAGTATAATGTTTCAGTTTATTTGATAAGTTATCATCTGAGGTAAGATAATCTTCTCCTCAGCTCAATTAAGACATGCTTCTCCCTTTCCATGTATCCATGTTTCCTTCCCTTCCTTGCGTCTTAGTCCGTCCCGCTGAGGAAGCATGGGAGAGACGTGACATCCTTTCCTCTGAAGCGTTGCACGAAATGGTCAGCTATGTTGAGTCAGCCATGGATTTCAGCTGCATGGCTTCCAGGAAGGCTGCTGACCCTCTGTATCCTCGCTCGTAGCCCCTCAGGGATCCCTCCTCGCTCATAGCTCCTCGTAGATCCCTCCTCCATGCTCCATCCTCGCTCCTTGGGGCAGGATTATTCCTTTGAGACGGCCTTCGCCTAGGAGGGACGGAACAACTTCTGGTTCAGCCGAAGCCCAAAGAGATGCACCTAATGTGAGTGCATGCAGGTTTGCTTGATCAGGTCCTCTCAGCGGGAGGGGCTAGCCAATCTGGGGGTGGAGGAGAATAGGTAAAATAGTTCTGCAGCTCTGCACCTGTGCATGTAGTAGGTTCCAGTTAGAGAGGCTGAGATGTGAAAGAGCATTCATGAGAGGTTTCTTTCTGCTTCGGTTTAATTTAGTTTCATTGTAATTACTCGATTTCATTTTGTGCCCTTTTATTTTTTTTATCCTGTCTTGTGTTTGTGTCTTAGTTTCCTCCCCGGTCTGATGTTGTTGTTCCTGTCTTGTGTTCCCCTGAGTGTCTGTATGTTCTGTTTCCGGTTTTATTTTGAAGTCTGGTTTTTGTCTCGTCCTGCCTTCAGTTTTACTTCCTGTGTCTTCCCGCTCTTGTGATTACCGGATGTTTTCCACCTGCTTCCCTGCCCTCTTGTCACCTGCCTCTCGTTACCTTGTGTATTTAATGTGTGTGCTCTATGTTCGGACTCTTCCCTGTTTTTTTTGGGGGGTTTTTTGTTCCCTGTGAGTTTTCCCTTTGTTGATTTCCCAGTCTCTTTTTGAATTCCTTGTTTTATGACTAAATCCTCCCTAACAACTCTCCCGCCTGTCTGTTTGCCTCTTCCCTGCGTTCTGGTCCTCACTTTACAAACATTGTCACACTGACTAGTCTAGATGTCTTGTTTTTCCAGTTTTTGCCCCAGCCCTCCCCTTTATGTTCTAATAAAGATACAACTTGCTGTCAGCCACCCCCCCGATATGTTCCCGTAACATATGTGCATTTGGAAAGTATTCACAACGTTTCACTATTTCCACTTTTACTTTTCTTTTTAAATATTATTATTTTGGGGCTTTTTTTCCCTTTATTTGAGTGACAGGGGATAGACAGGAAAGGTGGGGGAGAGATGGAGTATGACACGCAGCAGAGGGTCGCATGTCGGATATGAACCCAAAGGACTCATGGGGCGTGCGCTCTTACTGGGTGAGCTAGAGCTATTTACTAATGTTACAGCCTTATTCCAAAATGGATTCAAGTCATTTTTTTCCTCAAAATCTTACACACAATACCCCAAAATGAAAACATGAAAAGTTTGTTTTTTCTCTAAATGTTTGCAAATTTATTAGTAGTTAGTTAATACTACTAAATGCATTAGAAGTACCTTTGGAATTAATATAGCCCCCATCATCATCACATACCTTCCACCATAGGCCAACTTTCCATAAGATGCAAATCTCAATGCAAGTCAAACCAGCTATTAAGCTAACTGAAATAACACCATGCCAATCTCTAGTTATGGTAAAGGTTATGTGATGATATGGGGGGGGGGGTATTTTAATTCCAAAGGCCAAGGGAACTTTATCAGGATGCATAGTAACCTGATCCATGAAATAACTGGCCTTTAAAAATAAAAATGTGCCTGCCTCTATGGGAATTTAACATAGGGGGGGTGTATACTTATGCCCTGTATTTTAACATAGGGGTGTATACTTATGCCCCTGTATTTTAACATAGGGGGTGTATACTTATGCCCCTGTATTTTAACATAGGGGTGTATACTTATGCCCCTGTATTTTAACATAGGGGGTGTATACTTACCCCTGTATTTTAACATAGGGGGTGTATACTTATGCCCCTGTATTTTAACATAGGGGGTGTATACTTATGCCCCTGTATTTTAACATAGGGAGGTGTATACTTATACCCCTGTATTTTAACATAGGGGGTGTATACTTATGCCCCTGTATTTTAACATAGGGGGTGTATACTTATGCCCCTGTATTTTAACATAGGGGGTGTATACTTATGCCCCTGTATTTTAACATAGGGGGTGTATACTTATGCCCCTGTATTTTAACATAGGGGGGTGTATACTTATGCCCTGTATTTTAACATAGGGGTGTATACTTATGCCCCTGTATTTTAACATAGGGGGTGTATACTTATACCCCTGTATTTTAACATAGGGGTGTATACTTATGCCCCTGTATTTTAACATAGGGGGGTGTATACTTATGCCCCTGTATTTTAACATAGGGAGGTGTATACTTATACCCCTGTATTTTAACATAGGGGGTGTATACTTATGCCCCTGTATTTTAACATAGGGGTGTATACTTATACCCCTGTATTTTAACATAGGGGGTGTATACTTATGCCCCTGTATTTTAACATAGGGGTGTATACTTATGCCCCTGTATTTTAACATAGGGGGTGTATACTTATGCCCCTGTATTTTAACATAGGGGTGTATACTTATGCCCCTGTATTTTAACATAGGGGTGTATACTTATGCCCCTGTATTTTAACATAGGGGGTGTATACTTATGCCCCTGTATTTTAACATAGGGGTGTATACTTATGCCCCTGTATTTTAACATAGGGGGTGTATACTTATACCCCTGTATTTTAACATAGGGGGTGTATACTTATGCCCCTGTATTTTAACATAGGGGGTGTATACTTATACCCCTGTATTTTAACATAGGGGTGTATACTTATGCCCCTGTATTTTAACATAGGGGGTGTATACTTATGCCCTGTATTTTAACATAGAGGGTGTATACTTATGCCCCCGTATTTTAACATAGGGGGTGTATACTTATGCCCCTGTATTTTAATATAGGGGTGTATACTTATGCCCCTGTATTTTAACATAGGGGTGTATACTTATGCCCCTGTATTTTAACATAGGGGGTGTATACTTATGCCCTTGTATTTTAACATAGGGGTGTATACTTATGCCCCTGTATTTTAACATAGGGGTGTATACTTATGCCCCTGTATTTTAACATAGGGGGTGTATACTTATGCCCCTGTATTTTAACATAGGGGGGTGTATACTTATGCCCCTGTATTTTAACATAGGGGGGTGTATACTTATGCCCCTGTATTTTAACATAGGGGGTGTATACTTATACCCCTGTATTTTAACATAGGGGGTGTATACTTATGCCCCTGTATTTTAACATAGGGGTGTATACTTATGCCCCTGTATTTTAACATAGGGGGTGTATACTTATGCCCCTGTATTTTAACATAGGGGTGTATACTTATGCCCCTGTATTTTAACATAGGGGTGTATACTTATGCCCCTGTATTTTAACATAGGGGTGTATACTTATGCCCCTGTATTTTAACATAGGGGTGTATACTTATGCCCCTGTATTTTAACATAGGGGGTGTATACTTATGCCCCCTGTATTTTAACATAGGGGGTGTATACTTATGCCCCTGTATTTTAACATAGGGGTGTATACTTATGCCCCTGTATTTTAACATAGGGGTGTATACTTATGCCCCCTGTATTTTAACATAGGGGGTGTATACTTATGCCCCTGTATTTTAACATAGGGGTGTATACTTATGCCCCTGTATTTTAATATAGGGGGTGTATACTTATGCCTCTGTATTTTAACATAGGGGGTGTATACTTATGCCCCTGTATTTTAACATAGGGGGTGTATACTTATGCCCTGTATTTTAACATAGGGGGTGTATACTTATGCCCCTGTATTTTAACATAGGGGGTGTATACTTATGCCCCTGTATTTTAACATAGGGGGTGTATACTTATGCCCCTGTATTTTAACATAGGGGGTGTATACTTATGCCCCTGTATTTTAACATAGGGGTGTATACTTATGCCCCTGTATTTTAACATAGGGGGTGTATACTTATGCCCTGTATTTTAACATAGGGGGTGTATACTTATGCCCCTGTATTTTAACATAGGGGGTGTATACTTATGCCCCTGTATTTTAACATAGGGGGTGTATACTTATGCCCCTGTATTTTAACATAGGGGTGTATACTTATGCCCCTGTATTTTAACATAGGGGGTGTATACTTATGCCCCTGTATTTTAACATAGGGGGTGTATACTTATGCCCCCTGTATTTTAACATAGGGGGGTGTATACTTATGCCCCCTGTATTTTAACATAGGGGGTGTATACTTATGCCCCCTGTATTTTAAGGAAGAACATTAATTTATTTACAATACATCATTCATTCACAAAGAAAACTGGTGTCCTTAAAGGTTGGATTTTCCTAAAAAGAAATTAATTAAGGCATTAAGATCAATTTCCAAAATAATTGTTTTATTCCTCTTTTTAATCGACTTCAGCATGGGGGTGTAAACTAATGCAACCCACTGTATGTACAATTGATTTCTTTGTTTTTTTTAATACATTTGTCAAAATCTCAAAAACTTTTTTTAAGTTGTCATTGTGGGGTATTTTGTGTAGAATTTTGAGGGAAAAAATAAATTGAATCCATTTCGGAATAAGGCTGTAACATAACAAGATATGGATAAAGTGAAGCGCTGTGAATACTGTCTGTATGCACCGTAATGTTCCTGCCTGGTGATTGGGTTGGCTGTCATACAGCTCTTCAGGCGTGTCTTCCTCTCAGGGGGTGTCCTGTCTTCAGGTTGTGGCCGCTGTGATCTAAAGGTGTGGCGTTGAATGGTTTTTGGTAAGTGCTTGACTCTTTGTGACTTGAAAAATTGTCTAGATCACTTCTCTGGTGGTCAGGCTTTGACCCTCACCATCTGCTCCGTGTGTCTGTTGTCGTTCTCAAAATCCCTTTGCTGCAGGAAACAAGAACAAGCTTTGAGCAAGCTACCTGCTGAAAATGGCAAGTTTTGAGGAAAATGTGGATGGTGCAACAAGGCAGGCTACAATGGATTATGTCATTATGTCATGTACGGCATTTCCTCTTTAACTGGGATGTTTTGGGATTGTTTTGATGGGATTGCTGTGGACCAAGTACAGAGATACACTGTTAAGAGCAAATGGGGTTCAACCATGTATCAGGTCATTTAAATAGCTCACGTTACTGTATTGTGTAAAAAGCAATGTTCCACCAAAACAAGATCCGTCCTGTGTCCAGAGCTTAGCGCTCCCCAAGGAGAGGCATTTTTTTCTGCTATCCTAATGCATGTGTGGTGAAGCCAGACCTTACTCCACAGCTCTGTTGAGATAGGTCTGGTAATGCTAGACTAGGGAGTCCCTGACGAGTTACCAATGTTCTCAAGGTGGGGGAGAATCTTCCTTATCCGCTCCTTGTACTTGTTATTTTGGAGTACAGCTCGAACCTTTTAATGCTTCCTCAGCTTAGCTTCCTCTTCACTGACAAGCTGCTTTGCTCTATATAGGAGTCCTCACCACTGATCTTTATTTTAATGTGGTTGGCGAGCCCCAGAAAAAAACGTATACTTGTAATGGACAGTGAGTTAAGGATATTTAGTCAAAAGATACGTATTATCAGTCTATGTAATTAATAATTGATGTGTTTGTTATTGTTCACCCCCGTACTTTACAACGTTACATTTTATTTGCTGAAGAGCTGCAGGAGAAACTTATAATACATACTGTGAACGGATCCATCCTTATTTGCAACATTTCATTGCCATGGAAAATAGTACCATAAGCATGTGTGAACAGCGCAGCTTTACACATCATCAATTCATTTCCGTTGTTCCCAGAAATCCCGACCACTTGTTGACTTCATGTGGCCACTTAACAGACATGTTGGTGTGATGTTGACATGAGTCATGCTTTTTTTCTCTCCAAATGGTGTAGAACATCGGCAGGTAGGCCTACCAAAGCATTAAAGCCACGGGTCATTAGTGCAAAGATGGTCTTCAGTCAAAGTAAGATCAGTACAGGCACAGGTTGGCTAAACACACTGAAACCGAAAGAGCACACACATTCTGCCAATTTCAACATTATCAGTAAACTGTCAGTATTTATTTACTGCTTACTTAAAGTTGTGCTGTACAAGGGTCGTAACAAAATGGTGACAGATGTAGACCAAAGACTGTAGACAGTAGTAGAGATGAACGGAATTATTTATCTTAGAAATTGTACCTCATATAATGTACCTTTAGAAAGGTTTGTTGTTAGTTGTTTGTAGCTGAGAAATGCATGGCTGTGCATGTTAGAGTTGATGATATGTAAACTTACATATGAATCCTTTGGAAGCTCATCAAAAGCAAAACTACTGAAAGAGATGAGTTATCAAAGTGTGAGTCCGTGTTTGAGAGTGCAGGAGCAGAGCTGTTTGTGCAGAACACATCTGGTTTTAGGGATTATTCTGCCTAACAATCTTAAACTCTCACAAATCATAGCAAGTGAGCACAGAGCTACTGCTAAAGCTAGCTTGCTGGATGATGCTCTAAACTGATTTTTTTTTTTTCTCAACCTGACTTTATTTTTTCAAGCATTGGTGTCTAAGTGCCTGATGTGAACAAACATCTCTTTGAAATTGCTCCTAAATAACGTTGTAACCGGGCTGTAATGTAATCAAATGTGGGCAAATGTGCATCGTCAATTTCCGTCTACCTAAAGTTCTGTTTTTGCCACTGACAACCTCAGATTAATATTCTAAGTGTCTGACAACATAATAGAAAGGATCCCTACAGAGATAGACCTTTTAGTTTATCTAGAAATCATAATCACCAAACCCACCAGACTCCATGTAAATAATCACTACTTTTAGCGTGTATAGAGCAGCATATCTCCACCAGACTCCATGTAAATAATCACTACTTTTAGCATGTATAGAGCAGCATATCTCCACCAGACTCCATGTAAATAATCACTACTTTTAGCGTGTATAGAGCAGCATATTTCCACCAGACTCCATGTAAATAATCACTACTTTTAGGCTGTATGGAGCCAGCGTATCTCCACCAGACTCCATGAAATGAATCTCTACCTTTAGCGTGTATAGAGCCAGCATATCTCCACCAGACTTTATGAAATTAATCTCTACTAAACCAGACCAGAGTGGTGATTGTTGGAGTGGAAAGATGAACCAAGCTTTTGGTAGTTCTATTTAATTTCTGTCCACTTTGTGTGTTTTACGATGATAACATTTCAGCTTAGAGTCTGGTGGATTTGATGATAGGGATTTCGGGGCTGTTTCATGTTAAACAAAAAGGATCTTACTCAACCTCTGTAGGGATCCATGATGTTGTGAGACATAATAATCTGAGCCTGTCAGTGGCTGAACAAGCACTTTTTTGTGGACGTAAATTCAAGTGCTATTGGCTTTTAACTTGCATTGCAGCTTGTTTCTCTGCTGCCGATTGCAGCGATCTCTCTTAATACTGGACCAGATTGTTGTTCCATCAGTCACTTAGACACAAAAAATAGGAACATAGGATCCAGGTTGAAAACCCCCCCCAGCTCTTTAAATTTTTCATTTTCATTAGTCTTGACAGAAATAAGCTTCCATAGCATCCTCATCTTCCAAGATCTTGCCCTTTGTCATCTTAGTAGACGGTGTAAACATTGCTTAGCAATGACAGGGGTCAATCTCAGACTTCAAATGCTTTATGTATATCATACTCTGTATTTCCACATTCAGGACAATGACAGTAAATATAACGTGTCACCACTGTTTGCTTCCTTATTCTTAATGAACCAACAGCAATACAAAGTTGACACACTTGCACAGAGGGAAATATACTCTTGCGCATTATGACAATTGAAAAACTTTAAGTCAGTTAATGATGGTAATGGTCACTGGTGTCTGAAAGACTGTATGTTAAATGTGTAATAAATACATTATTTCACTTAGGGGTCTGAAATGTCAGAAAATAATTATTGTAAAAAAAAAACAACAACAATGTTCAGTTAATTCAGGCCCGAATTTGAAGCAAGTTCCATGAAACAAAATCCTCTGAAGAATGTCTCTTCAATAAATAAAGCACGTAAATAAGACACAAATTAATTTAAATAAATAGATAAATAAATAAATATACTTATGTACAATGAAGAGATTCAGAACAACCTCTGAAATGAGCCTTCTTGAAACACAACGCAGACCAACTAAAAACATGCATGGTCTGCCATGTCCACCATGTACACTGACACTCAGTGTAGTCAGCGATCAGCTAGAGGCAGCCAGACGCATTTTTCCGCGCTGCTGCAGATGCATTTGGCACATCCTAATACTGGCTGACACTGATATAACCCCTTCAGTTCCCCTTCAATGCCGTCAGCACATCTGAGGACACACAAGAGGCCAAAACGCAGCCCAGTGGCTCACCGTTCATTTCCTTTTAATATCACATGAGAAACATGACTACTGGCTTTAAAGTAGGGCTGCACAATATATTGTTTAACCCTTGTGTTGTCCTCTCGGGTCAAAAACAGAAAAAAAATTGACCTTTTTGTCCCTTTTTCAGACTTTTTTTTAGTTTTCACTACCACCACCTTGCTAATTTTACACTACTTTTTGGAATTCATGGTCCATAACCCTCATTTATATAGAATTATACCTAATATTTGAGTTAAAAAAGCAGAAATTATGAATTATTTTGACTAATCAGAGGAATGAAAGTGATTAATTGTATTTTCAAAGAGCGTTTCCAATCCATTTTTTTGTGGTCATTTAAAAAAAGCCATATTTCAGATATAGACATTTTTTAAAGGGGATAGATTTGACCCGAGGACACCAGGAGGGATATGTACAATATACAAAACGCCATATCCTGAAAGATGTTTTGTGTTAGTTGAAAGAAAATATCAGTAGAAAGTCATTCTTTTACAGCCTTCAGTGTTCAATTTGTTCCTTAAAATACAGTTAAATGATTTCCTTTCATTTGTTTTAAATTTGTTGTATTTTTGCTGAATGCTGAAAGCAGCAGAAATACCGAACGGAGTACACTTTAATATCTGTTCATTTATCTCAAGTAATATCGATATCGCGACATTCAATAACGTTATCCCATATTTTCCTTGTATCACGCAGCCCTACTTTAAAATGATCTGTTTTTCCTTTGTCACATCGAGAACTTACTCCTTGTCAAATAAATACTTTGGTTCATGGGAAACTTTACTATATCGCCGTCCTACCCAGAGTCGGTGCCAGTTCACTAGTACCGAGGCATTGTGAATCCAACGCTTATGGATGTGTTTATGGATGTGGAATCGAAGCTCTAAGAAAAAATAAGATCTCTTACAACTTTGTTTACAACCTGAAACCTGTGTGACCTGCTAGTGTCTCTTAGCATTTAGTTGTAGCTTTGTCATTATGACTAATAAAACTAAAGGCTAAGCCCCACAAACAGGCTCCATTTAGATTCGCTCTACACACTGTCACTCCCATCGCGTCACCACTTGGTCAGGTCTCTTTGGCGCTTGTTATTGACACAAAAAGTCTCTTTTAGTGTCATATTTAGACACACTTGTTTGGGACTTTGAACGTGGATTTCCCGTCTTCCATACTACTCTCTACTGTTCACTCTTATTACTACTTCAACTAAAGGGCTTTTCACACAGGGAGCGATTCCGTAATTATGACTATGCTAATTTAGCTAATTTAACAGTCCGTGGTTAGGAAAGACTAGGATTACAACCATTTGTTAGGAATCAACCTATGATTAGGGTTATATGACACCACAGTCAGCTGATGTCATTCAGTTGTACGGCAGGGATACAGGCCATGTAAAAAGCCCTTACCTGCGCCGCGGAGTTGCTGCTCTGCCCGCTGCGTTCCATTCAGACGCTAAAGGGGGATTTTTGCCTTGGTATCTGGCGCCGAGAGACACTGACCAAGCGTCAGTATTAGAAGAGTTGGGAGTGAGAACGCGTTGTAGATTTCCGTCAGATGTGCTATATGCTGTATTAGTCCACATCAACTTCTTAAGCTTAAGGTTTACATACACTTTCATATGTTAACCTGTAGTGTGTGATGCTGTTTCAGTACACAATGTCTGGCTTTAACCCTGGATGGGCTAGTTCCCCCCCAAATCACCCAACAAAAGGGGACTGAGCAAATCTGAAAGGCTACAGCAATAATGCTCTACACATATCATTCAACAAGACAGATGTTACATCAAACATTTCCCATCGGGCCAGCGAACAATTAAATGTGAGTGAACAGGTTGAAAAGCAACAGAAGCATATAGTCTTGAACGATGGCAGCTAATTTCGGGTGATTTTGCTCACTTTTTATTTACCTCCTTGGCTGGTTTGCCTTTAAGAGGCAATTTGCAGTTTTAAGTTTCATATAATCTCCCTTCTCAGTTAGCAGTGATATTAGGGACATTACAATGTAAATGACCAGTGTAAATTGTCAGTTACAGTTCAAACAGTTAGTGTGGAGACCAGCCATGGACTGTAGGGTGGGGGGGCTGAAAGGAGCGCTTCCATGATCCCATTGACATCAACTAATTGAGCTAAACTCAGCTAAACAAGATTTTATAACATCGACATATGAAGGCCATTCATAAGTTTCTCGGACTCTGGGTTTGTAGGAAAATTTGTAAAACTCCCACAAACTAAATTATCTTTTAAAAATTGCCACATTGCAAGGGCCCTTAGCTCCTGTCGCTTTCTGTCCCCTGGCCTGTGGACATTGTAAAAACGGCTTATATATTCAATACTGAAATCCCAGAGCCTCCCTTCTTACCTTTAACGTAACCTGACCTTTGCCAAGACAATCGCACAACATCATGTGTTTTTTCTGTCAGCATGTAAAAGATGGAGAGAAGAGGAAGAAGAGGTTCCTTTCAAAATGAATACAACTACCTCTCACCAACAGAAAAGGTTGCTCGCAAAACTCTCCCAGCTAGCTAACCCAGTTAGTCCAGAAGCATCAAGTCCTCACTGTCACGTCAAGCCCCACAGGCATGCTGTTTTCTTTTCATGATTATTTTCGAATTATCATTTGAGAGAAACGCGTTATTATCCTCAGCAGATGCCTCGTGCACGCTCTTTGACCGGCTGCTTGTTCATGTTGCGCCGCCTCATTCCCCTTTTTAAAAACACAACATTCACAGTTTACGACAGCTTATCCTGCAGATCTGTTACAAGAAATAATATGTGTACAACAAATGTCGTGGGGGGGGGGGTGAAACAATGTGCCAATGAACTCCAACACAAAAAAACCTGTAAACTGCTGTTTTTCTAGTTTTCTCCCTTTTTTGTATTCCTGATAAGACACAGAAATGGAAAAAGGTGGCAGTATCCCAAAAAGACGGGAACCTGTGAGTCCATGACACACACTTCACACACAGAGAGAGAGAGAGAGAGAGAGAGAGAGAGAGAGAGAGAACTTCCATCCCTGTCATTCACGTCTTTAATATACTGTTATATAGTCCTGTTTCTCCAGCTGGCATATGGTGTCTCTCTCTAAACAAGAGAAAACGGAACTTTTGATACTTTGAGAAAAAAATAACAGCGTTTTATTACACAGAGTGATGGAAATAGAAACGTCAGTACTCATGGTCTTGAGGACTTCACTTACCATATACAGTATGTTTGTGAGTGTGTTTACAGTGTACGAGCGCATGTCTGAGTTCCACTATATCAGCTCAAACACAAAAAGTCCCTTTTCCCAATTCCTCTGGATATGTGCATGTCACTCCCTTCAGTATCCACTCTGCTAAAACCATCAAAGTCTTTAGAGACGCTCTCCTCCGTGAACAAAACAAAAGCTTTCGTTGATTCGGAGAAAGGAACTTGCTGTCGGACAAGACGTCACACCAAGCTCTTCCCTCCGGCGTCCTCCTTAAATGAAGCTCGAATGCCATCCCATCGTCTTCTGGGTGTGGCGTGTCCCATCGTCTGCCTTCCTGCCTCGCTGTCCGCCTGTGGGTCAGACTGCTCAATGGGGGTGTGGGAGGAAACGGGCAGGGGGGGGCAGGTGATGAGGAAGAGGGTGATACGGTCGGAGCATTCAGTCTCCAGGCTAGCAATTTGAGAAAAAAAGACTGAGGAAGAGTAAGGAGGAGGAGTTAGAAGTGTGGCGGGCGGTCGGTGGGCGGGGGGGGGGGTGGCTCAGCGGTCTTACTCGATGACCATGCAGTGGGGCAGGTGCTGTGAGTAATATTTGAAGAGCTCGGCGGTGGCTCCGGGGCAATTGGTCAGCTCCAGTTCCTCCAGCTCCTGCAGCTGGATGAGGCCTGACAGGCCGGTGGTGGTCAGCAGGGGGCAGCCTGGGGGCACAGCAGGGGGACAACAGTCAGCTGGGGGCTTCGTAACAGGGAGAAGGCTGTTGATCGAGCCCAAACGTTACAAAGTGCATCTGCAGCAAGGTTATTACAGTTTTGAATTTTCAATTATTTTAGCTTTGACTTTTGGATTTCATTTTATTTCAGTTCTCAGTTTAAGTTTTTAAAGTTTTTTTTTAAAATAATAATAATAATAATATAATAATAATAATAATAATAATAATAATAAAAATAAATTTTATTTAAAGGCGCCTTTCTTCGCACTCAAGGACGCCGTACTGGGTATACATACATTAAAAACAGCAAAAAAAGGGAGAATGAATTGATATTTCTAAGTTGGGGGTAGTAATGAGTTCCAGAGACGAGGAGAAAGGCCTTTTAAAGGAGAATTCCGGTCAATTCCAACACGTAGCTCAGTTGTCTGTAAATGTGGAGGTCTGTCAGTAGAGAGAGAAACTAACCAATCGGTGCTGCCTACACCGTGTTATCCTCCTGCTAGAGTTAGCACCCAACAGGCTTAAACAGGGCAAGTTTTAAATGTGTTTTTAGCCTCTAAACATGTTCAAAATGTCATTAAATGCATGACCATGCGCAGTGATTCCTCCTTCCCCATATTTTAAAGTAGTTTAGCTTGTTTTGTCAGGGCCGGGTAGAATGTCAGAAATATGTAGATGTAGATACATATACAAAAAACATTGCTGGAGAATAGCCTTGATGTAGCGTTGAATGACTCGCTAACAATAAATTGTGCTGTACAGTGAACCCTCGCTATATCGCGGTTCACCTTTCACGGTCTCGCTGCTTCGCGGATTTGCATCGTGCGTTGTGTTCTGCTTCTGTTTATAAGAATCTTTTTGCCCAGAAGAAAAAAGAGCGACAACAACTACCGATAACTATGTTCTTCTCTCGAAAAAACACACCTGCACCGCGGCCTTTAGAAGAAAAACACACCTGCACCGCGGGCTTTAGAAGAAGAAACACACCTGCACCGCGGGCTTTAGAAGAAGAAACACACCTGCACCGCGGGCTTTAGAAGAAAAACACACCTGCACCGCGGGCTTTAGAAGAAAAACACACCTGCACCGCGGGCTTTAGAAGAAAAACACACCTGCACCGCGGGCTTTAGAAGAAAAACACACCTGCACCGCAGGCTTTAGAAGAAAAACACACCTGCACCGCAGGCTTTAGAAGAAAAACACACCTGCACCGCAGGCTTTAGAAGAAAAACCCGCTACAAAGCGGAGTGATGCAGCGGCTCCGTCAGAAGAGCAGTGAAATACACCTAAATCAGTATTTTTCCTACTGTACTTTACTTTGTATTTGTTTTCATAATCATTTTTCATTTTCTCCCGTTCTAATCCAATGACTCTGGGCGGGGGGGTGCTGATCTCCGCAATTTGAAGCCTTCAGTTCGTATTGATGATTAAAATTATTATTTTACAGTACAGTAGTTATTTGTAAAAAAAACATTTATACAGTACTTTTATTTGTTAAATGCTTGGGCCTGTAAAAGGTTTTGTTCTTTGGTTTCAATGTATTATGGAGTATTTCATCGTATAATAATTATTAGGTTAGTACTTCACGGATTTCGCCTATCACGGGTTCTTTTTGGACCGTAACCCCGTGAAAAATAAGGGGTTCACTGTACATGTTCTTATTTATCTATTATTTCAATTTTATATATATATATATATATATATATATATATATATATATATATATATATAGTCCGTCACAACAGACAGAAATTCATGCTGTCCTTTTTTTCCGTGGTGAAATATTACAGGTAAAAAACTAAAACTGAAATGATTTATGTTCAATTTAATTTTATTTGAATTAGTATTTTAACAGGGTTATATAGTTTCAGTGTAGTGTAGTTTTCTTAAAGATTTTAGTTTTATATTCAGTTTGAGATTATTAAAAAAAAAAAAAAAAAAGGTTTCCAGTTCAGCCACACATTTTCCTCAGTATCAGTTTGTATGCTAATTGATTTATGATTCTTTTCTCAATTATTCGATCTATCTTTTGTGATGAAATGTCACAATATGATGTCAATGACGTCAAATGTTGTGTTTTGTCACATAAGCAGTCCAAAACCTAAAAAGTGTTCAGTATACTATCACAGAAGACCTTCCACGTTAGAAGCTGGAATAAGGTAGCTAACAGTAGCATTCGGCTTGAAAGACGACTTGAACAATTCACTGATTTTCATTTCCAATTTCCAATTATTTTGTTGTTTTGTTGGTAGTTAAGTGTATCCACTTTCTATGTCCAATTATCAAATATTTGCGTTACGCATTGGTCAGTTTTATTTAATTCAACTGAAATGCGACCCCTCTGCTATTTAGCCCTGCAGGTAGCATTAGAGGAACGGCTATGGGTTCATCACTATCTAAGCATTAGAACATGAGATATCTTCTGTGCGAGGTTGAAACTAATTTTAGGCAATGCTTTTGTCGTGACGCGATGTGGTCATCGCTGTGTAAATGACAGAGTGTGGTCTAGACCTACTCTGTCTGTAAAGTGTCCTGGGATAACTCCTGTTGTGATTTGACACTATAAATAAAATTGAATTAAAGTAACCTAGGCCCTGTAATTCTAAATCAGTGGAGCGCCACTAGATGGCAATATAATTCTCCAGATCATAGCACAGAGTAGAGTTACATATAATCTTAGATACAGTGTAACATGGTTCACCTGGTTAATTGTATAAAGATTACTATAGATTCTCTTTACCATACATATACAGTATGTTCTTGCTTTGTTACTCATTATCTAATGCATGCGAGCACAACAACGGTTTTAAATATTTTAAAGATGAATGTAATTATGTTGACATGATGCACAGATCACATAGTACATACAGATACATCATACATACATAATAGTAGGAATAGGAAACTCATTCTGTACAAGATGAATCGTACCTGCAAGAGACAGTAGGCGAAGACTCCTCATTCCAAACAAATGCTGCAGACCAAAATCCTGTACCTACACACACACACACACACACACACACACATTATACATGAGAAATGCTGGTCATTGTGACTGTGTGACTGACTGTGACTAAAGAATTGTTTTTATATCAATAAATCAGTAATGCATTGAGGCTATTTTTTTGCAATTATCATCTTTAGTGAACAAATGTGTGCACGTTGTAAAATAAATTAGCATGTGTGACATGTGACATGATTGTTGTGAGATATTGGGTTGCAGGGGCACAAGCAAGTTACAAGACTGGATTGTTTCGTTCCATAGATAAATAGATACAAAGAAAGGCTGCCATGTTTATCATAGTCCAGAATATGAGAGTTGGATGAAAGCAGCAATGCTGATTTCATTTTGCTATTCTTTGAGCGTGACTACCAGCTGGGGTTCAGATATAAAGAGTGTGTATAAGGATGTGCCACCGAAAAGCGTCAATACTCCATGGCTATCGGCAGATGCTGGAGATTTGTATTTCTTACTAGTAATTTTTCAGATATTTTTCATGAACTGGAATCTTGGTTGCTAATGATTAGTAGTGAAAAGTGGGATTGTGTGTGTGTGTGTTTTGTGTTACCTGACAGCACCAGCGCAGATAGAGGCTCCTTAATGATGACATGGTGGACAAGTAGCCCAACCCCGTGTCTGTGATCCGCACACACCTAAAAGTAGACACAATACACAACAATACACCTGAGTGATCTACATCCTTTCCTTTTTCTTTTTGACTGATGCACTGAGAAACACTGGTGGAAACAAAGCTTTAGCACACTCTCGACAGTAACAGACTGCAATTTCCATTTGCATAGTTGCTAACATTTGCCAATATCAATATACTCAACACTCAGTGCTCCGCGCAAATTAGCACACATTTTAACTGAAATACTATGCCGATCTTTAGCCTAAAAATAAAAATATTAGATTACATTACATTAGCAACATTTAAGTACACAATAAGTGCAGCCTATGTCAAAATGTGTACTCATGTTTCCAGTGCAGCAGTAAGGAGGAACCATCAGCCACTGCGTTTCAGGCTGGCAGACTGATTGTAACACTGCCTGAGCTGAAGCTATGCCTGAATACTAACCCAACCAGATCCAGGCTATTTGGATGGTTAAGTTTGCCTGAAAACTTAGGTCAGACTTATTTAAAACTCCTTTATGAAACCGAATTTCTAGAAAATAAGCCAGATTCACTAAAGTATCTGAATGTTAAAATGGTCAAATTAGCTAATGCTAACCTCTCTCTCTCCAAGGGTCAAAATTACCCTCCACAAACATGAAAAAACGTAATGTTAAGCACAATGTGTGGTGCTAGAGAGGGAGAACGATTGCTGCTTGCAAGTTCCACCAGTCAAACAAACAAAAAGCAATATTATAGTTGAGGGTGGCATATGAACAGGGTGTAGTGGTAATGTGTGCGTGCCTGAGCACTATCCAATAAAACATGCAGAGAGGAAGGGCTAGAAAACATTAAACCCCTCTACTTCTGGACTATCTGCTTTTAAAAAATGTTCACGCTCCAAGGATTTCTACTGACAACCTTCAAGATTTTTATGTCCATGAAGTACATTTATTTGAAGAAATTATCTGTTTGGATTTAATCAATTACTGGTCAGTGTTAAGGTTCTGAATGGAAATGACTGACTGATATGATAGAAAAAAAAATATTTGCCGAATTGTCCAACTCACGGCTTCACAGTCACCAGATCTTAGTCTCATAGAGTGTTTTATCACACACTCTGATTTCCACAATGGAAAAAAGTCCTGGACTTTATTGTGTTTGTATCCTCGATTGTATTTGATGTCTTTTCATGTGCGAGGCATTTTTGATACAATTAAATAAATCAAATCCCATTGGGGATGACATGGAACAGAGGTTCAGAGCAGCAATGTGTCCCATACATCTCGGAATCCATGCCACAAAGGATTCAGTCAGTTCTGCCAGCAACTGGGTGGGGGACCTACCCAGAACTAGAAACATGTCCCTAATAAAATAGCCATTGTATCCCAAGCCAAAGTCAGCCCATATCAGCCTATTGATATATTCCAAAGCTCTAACGATGTCAACATGTAAATGTGGAGTGCATTAGTGCCAATGTCATTATTGTCATCAGAGTCATTATCCAGGTAATCATGAGAATCACTGGGACACTGTGCTACTAGAAAAAAATAATTCAAGAAGGCGGAAAAAGCTTCAGGATCTCCTATTTCTATATGTATCTGATATGACTTGACAATACTTCTGAAGTGACTTGAAGACGGGCTTGAAGGTAGCACAAGAGAATTTCTGGAGTAGGCTAGGTACGTCCAGGAGCATAGACAGTTAAAGAAGTGGACCAACGGGTCTCATTGTTCTGGACGGAGACCAGTGAAGGAAAATAGAAGCACTTTTCCGGTGATGGCTGAGCGTTACTGCGCAGCCTCCAAGTAAGCTTGACGACAGAGTCTGAAAATTGTAAGTCTTCTGGTAGCTGTGCCAAGAGAAATCTCATGATTTGTCGACTATGTGACAGTAAGTCGCATGGTTATGATGCAATCGTTAGCCTATTTTTACAAAAATGTGAGCTACAAGGTAATGGAGCCTTTTATACAATGTCTCGTTGCTTTAGAAATAAACAACGGACAAATAGAGTCTTGAAACGCTTCAGATGTAAAGTTATTCACTGTCAAAGTGGCGCCAAAATGAATGTCAGTCAATGGGATGCTAACTGCAGGTGATGGCTTCGTTCCTACCCAACCTTAACTATACCCACCTCTGCACATATCAGGCTCTATCTACTTTTCCACAGGGATGAAAGGACCACAAACACACTGACCTGTCCAACACCAGTTCTTCCAGTTTATGCAGGTCACAGGCAATGTACTCCAGGGCCATGTCAGTGATCCGAGGGCACCAGGACAGGTCCAAGCTGCGGAGCTTACGCAGGTTCTCAGCTACCAGCTCCACACCATCGTCTGTGATCTTGGAGCAGCCGGAGAGGCTGAGGGCAGTCAGGTTGGGGAGGCTGTGCACCATGTTGACCACACCGTGATTGGTGATTTCCCAGCAGGAGTGAAGCCGCAGAGTGTGGGTGGTGTAGCCCTGCAGGTGGAAGGTAATAATATATTGATCATGCAAGTGAAAAAAGGCATTTGATAATTACCAGGGACAACTTTATTATTATTATTATAGAGGATGAGCCCATCACAGACCCATTTTAAGTGTGATTTGACACTTCTGCATGGCTCTCTCTGACCTTTCTCTAACTTTTGAGTACGCTGTACTTGTTTTACAAATCTTGGATTCTCAGAATCTTGAAATAAATCGGTTCAAAATTTTCTGGATACAGGCTCAATACCAAAATCAGAAACCTCCCACCGTATGTTGATTTTCATTGGCCCTTGACAAGTTTAGTTTCTTTTAATTTTGCTCTTAAATCATATATATACAGTATATATATACAGTGTATATATACACCGTATATACTGTATATACAGTATATATATGCTGTATATACCATATATACTGTATATACAGTATATGTACAGTATATATATACAGTGTGTATATATACCGTATATACTGTATATACAGTATATATGGTACATATATATATATACTGTATATATAGCATTTTAAATACATTTCTATATATTGCTGGGGCAACAGCTCCATCATGATGAGGATGATGATGATGAGAATATGTTTAATATTTTTAATATGTTTAATTTATGAATAATAGGAAAAGAGCTTTGTGGAAAAGACAGCTTACTGTGCGTCAACTAAAAAACCCAATACTTGTGTGAATGTGCAAAGTACTAGCAGCTACTAGCTAACTGTAGGCTAACGTTACCTGCTGACAAGTGTGGTGTTAACTAGCACCACGTGCAGCGCTGCTCCTGTTGCCTGTAACGTCTGTTTCGGAACATTAGAGACAGCGCTGGCATTTAAGTGACACCGAAATGAGACACAGAAAGCGATTCTATTCGATCCAGCAAATACCGGTCGTTTAGGTACCGGTGACATATTAGCGGCAGGTTTCAATACCCAACCTTACTCAGGACTCTTTACCTGTTTGGCTGTGAAGTAGGCCATGGCCGTGTCAGTGACGTGGTAGGCCTGCAGGCTCAACTCCGATAGGTTGGGCAGGAGCTGTGAGATGGCAGCAATGGCGTCGTCCGCCACATTGATGCAGTCGCTGACACTGAGGGAAGTGAGCCGGGCGTTAAGACTGGACCACAGGCCAGCCTCTGTGAAGTCGTTGCAACCCGACAGTTCGAGGTGCATCAGGCCTTGCATTTGCTCCAACATGACCTGCAACATAAAGGCCAGCACTTGGACTCAGTGATGGATGTAGCTGCGGAGCTGTAGTTTCAGAAAAATTATGAGCAGATACACAGTTCGTCAGTGGTTCCCAACCTTTTGGTCTGAGGTACCCTGACAGCCCTGTCAGATGAACTCAAACATCCCTTCATCAATTCCCAATGTATGTTTCAAATAATAAAAATAATAATAATAAAATGTCTCTTTACGGGAGAAGTTAATTCCTGACAAATAAGCTACTGTACATTAATATAGATAGATAGCTTTCTTTGTCACATATGCACAAGTACACAGCGAGATGAAGCTTTTGCGCAGCTATTTGAAGCGCCGCCACACGCACTCCTGAAAAGGATTTATGCAGACAGCAACATGATATACATAACAACATCACAACATAATGCACAAGACAACACACAGTTCATGTGGTCACATGAAGGAATTTTTTGAGGTGGCTTGGTAGGGTGGGGAGTGTATGGTGAGTGTGTAAGATAATGAGTTGTGCGTGTGAATGTGAATGTGAGGCGTCAGACTCAAAGCTAAAAACTAAAAGCTCAGTTCAATCGGCTTGTCCTTGAAGAGAGATAAGCCAGTGCACAGGAGGAGATAGAAGTCCAGCTGCAAGTTGTTTTCCCGTCCGGGTGTAGGGATAGTTGACAATTTGAGTCCAATTTAGGTTGACTCGGTGGAATTTGTTCGAATCAATGTTCATCAAATCAATTGCTACCGACCTCAGCGTCATACGAGAGTCCAGTTCATGAAGTGATTTAGCCAGTCCATCTACCTTCTCTGCCAGGCCGGTGGTTACACGAAGCAACTCCACCGACTGAGCCCTGATGATATCAATCCCCCTCTGCGCTTCCCCAGACCGGTCTGAGATGTTACGAGACAGTTCACTGGTCTCAGATGTAAAACCTTCATCCTCTCAATCACTCCATGTAGGCACTCTTTAAGTTCCCCAGACAGCTTGTGGGTGAATTTGCTGGCGGCTGTCTTACCAATTTTCCAATAGGTCAGGGAGACTCCAAGTCCGATGACCAGGAACCCCACCAACAGAATTCCAATTATCCAAATATCTTCTACATCTTCCACAGTTAGGACATCCAGGCAGACCACCTGCCAATTCTCCCAGGAATCGCGAGCGTAGCCTGCAGGGAATGTTCCACTGGGGCAGTACGGCTCCCCCGGTGAAGCATGTTTGGGTGAAAAAATCGTATCAATAGCGCTGAGTGACCAGTTAATCAATTCCATGTTGAATGTTCCAGGAAAACAGCAGGCAGGAGACGAGAGAAAGGAGAAAACGTTCCACACGACAAAAATTGTCCTTGTATTGGTTTACAACCACCATGTAGTGTGTTATAAGCCATTGTTTGTATGCTACTTAGAAATACTAAATAGGAGCTTATGAAGTATTACCAAATATAAATATATATTTTTACATTATTTTATCAGCAACCAATCTTTATCCGTTTATCCTGGCTTTGGACCCATCTATTTTTTGAGGTTATTTAATTTACTGGCTTTTATTTGGAATTAATCTGAGTAGGCCTACATAAATATTATTACTCTTAATCTGGTTTTGGTTATTAGTCTGTATTTATTATCTTTGGACAATAAGCAGTGGAAATGCCTCTTGTTTGTGTTTTGGTAGTCTCGGCCTCTCTCTCTCTGGCCTTTTAGTCTTATCTGACAGACAATGACTCTGTAAAGAAAGGTAAATTAAATAATAAAAATGAAAATAAAAATAACCTGCAATAAACTCTAATGAACTTAATGAAAAGAAAAAAGAAGAGCAGATTGAAATAGCATTTCACAATATAGAGCTGATTTGGAAATATTTCACATCACCATCTATATTAAACTCTTTGGGTATCCATACTCATTTTTACTTTGCTTTGCTTTCTTTTCTTTTTTCTGTTCAAGGTGCATCGAAATGGTAATGCACAAATCAGAACCCTCAACCCAATAGGACAGTCCATATATAGATCATGCAGCCAACAATTTCAGCTTTTCACCATGGCAACCATCCACTCATCCCAGAATAGCAGGTATGAAGAGCCATCTGAGCAACACTATCAGGCCTCTTTTGTTCCAACAGTAGCAATGGAATATGACAGCAGAAAGGCAGAGATTATGAGAATATAAGTAAAGGAAAAAGCATAGTGTCTTCGCTGCCTAATACAGACAAAATGCTATGCTGGCTAATATGCACACATATCCACTTATATACAGACTCAACCAGAGTGATGGCACTAGGATACCGTGAACATTGAGGGGGGGAGGGGGTAAAATGACCTGTACCTTAAGGGATCATAAGGTTAATTGTCCCATAGCACTAATTCAATCAGCACAACAGAATCTCTCACATTCTGTGACAACGATGTTTTCAGAAATGATGTCCTATCACTTCTCCTTTCCATTTTTTTGCAATCAATTTAAAGCCAGTGCTAAAGCAACTCAACATGTATACATTTCAAATCACAAGTGCAAGAGGAAACAGAGGATTTGAGCCGCTGGAATGCTTTTAATGTGAAACATCTGTGCAGGACGTGTGGAGTTCCATTAACAGTAGCTGAACACTGAAAGCCAAAAGAAAAAAGGCAAACTGAAAGAGCATGGAAATAATGAATGACTGAAAATGGTATTTCTGCCAACAAGAGAACCTCAGAGCAGCAGAGACATGAGTGTGACATGAAGACGTACTGATGTACTGATGGAATTAATTAAACATGGATGAGATGTTGAGGTGGTATCAGTTTGTAACAGGTGGACGATCAGAAGGATATGTCTATTTCCACAAATCAACACTGTAAAGGGGTCGCTTCAATCTCGTTGCACATGTACTGCACTTGTGTATAATGACAATAAAGGCATTCTATTCTATTTTTATGATCTCTGTCTTTTCCAAACAGATCCTGACTCACCTCCAAACCGGCATCTGTGATGGTGGACCTCTTGAGACTGACTGAGCGAACACCTTTCTTGGACAGCGGGTAGTTGTCGATGAACTCACAAATGTCCAGGTCTGAGACGCCCACTAAGCAAAAACACTGGAAGCCACGCAGGGCGAAGGCCTGCAGACTGACAAACTCCTTCTCCCCATTGGGGAGCAGGGTATATAGCTCCTTGGCATGCAAGATGGGTGTCACAGCCTCCCAGAACTTGGGCTGGTACAGCACCTTGCGCCATGTCTTGCACACCTGCGCCAGTACACATTTTTCAGCTGTGGTGAAGTACCAGAGCAATCGGTTGAGCAGCTTCTCATCCAAGACTTGCTGGCGCTCCAGCAGCATGGGTTTGGGTAGAGTGAGAGGGGGAAGTTGACGAAGGGACGACTTCAAGCCCACCAGAGGCTTTCCAGGCTCCATGTCAGAGCCCAAGAGAGAGGCTGCTGAGTTGGGCTTACCAGGGCCATCCAGGTGGTGGTGGAGGTGGTAGGGAAGGGAGGATGGCGGAGGAGGCAGAATGGAGGGTACCGAGGAGGACTGGCACAGACGGTTCTTGGCAGCAGGTGTCCCCTTGGTGATACTCGCACTGCCTAGACCATTGGCCTGGCTGGGGGGCAACTTCACCATGCCGTTGCGAGTCACGCAGGATGACTTCAGCTCGCTGGGGGTGGACATGTTCAACATTGGGAACCTGGTGAAACAGAAAAGAGTGGATCAGTATGCTGTTGAAGTCTAAAAACAAGTGCTCAGCAAAAATACTTAACTCTTAACTCTTCCTAAATGGAATCAGCTGTTGGGGGCGTTCACCTTGCTGCCACACCAATCAGAATTGTATTTATTGAGGACTTCCAACCTCATCTCACTGAGTTTACCCAGTTGCCATCTCCCTCCATGTACTGACACCTGTTATCACATTACCAAAGTTTCAAAATTGCAATTTTTTAAATTACAATTATCCAAACTCCATCCACTAATATACGTTTGTAGATGTTTTTTCTAGAAAGCTTTGGTAAAAAAAACCTTGTAAATGGACCTTGAGTTATGATTACTTTGTCAAACTAATAGTTCCAAGGTTAAGAGAGCAATTTTTCACTCACTATGTTTTCATTTATCAAAAAATGTAATTTGTGAAGACTTTCATCTACATAATTATCTATCTACTATATATAGCCTTCCTATTTCAAATCATCTATTTTCTGACCATCAATGCAAAAAGTTCTCGGCTTCCAATAATATTTAATACAGAAAAGCAGTTTTTAGAGGGAAATATCTGCTGAGCGGAATTTGTTGTAACTATCTTCAGCATGCTGTTTGAATATGGAGCTAGATTTGTTTCTTTATTACATGCGAGGGAAAAAAAAGATCTGAGAGAAAAAAAAGTTTTAGAGAAATAGTTATCACACCGATGCAAAACAAATATTTTATGAGAGAAAAAAAAAATGTTTGAGAGAAAACGTTTTCATACCATAGCAAAAAAAAAATCTCTTTCAAAATATTTTTTTAAACCCTCAAATATATATTTTTTGCTGTCAGTGTAGAAAAAAATTATCTAAAAAAAGTGTTTCTCTCAAAATAATTTTTTTAAACTCTCAAATATATATTTTTTTCTATCAGTGTGGGAAAAATTAAAAAAAAAAGTGTTTCTCTCATCTCTCAAAAAAAATCTCTTTCAAAATATTTTTTTAAACCCTCAAATATATATTTTTTGCTGTCAGTGTAAAAAAAATTATCTAAAAAAAGTGTTTCTCTCAAAATAATTTTTAAGTTTTTCTTTTAAAATGTTTTTCTTCTTTAAGTCTTTGCTCTCGATTCAATTTTGAATATTGGTATGACATTTTTTTTTCTCTCATAAAATGTTTTTTTTTTGCTATCAGTGTAATAACTTTTTCTGTCAAACTTTTATTTTTTCCCTCTCAGTTTTTTTCTTCTTCTTGCATGTAATGAAGAAATGACTCTAGCTCCATATTTGAATATGTGGCTTCTCTTTTGTTGTTTGCATTCAACCGAGCGGGATGTTGTATCCAAGTGAAAACACATCGTAGTGTAAATGAATGCTGCGGGCCATGGCCTCATCGAGTCTGTTCTCTGGGATCTCACTGTATCAGCAGCAGGAGGACAGCTCCCAGGCTCAAACCGCTCACTTATGTAACATGCTGACTATAGGGCTTCACACAAAACACTATCTCTCTGTCCCACTCTACTGACCCAACCAGCTGCACTACCAACACCTGCCACATCTATTTACACACACACCCACATATATATATGTGCATACCGACCAGTTATCAACAGCACCTTTTTTTAATACGACCACATCCTGTAGCCTTTTACGTTTTATCACTTCCAAATATTTGTTGTCGGTCCCTTAGCAGATGGAGCCTGGCTCAGCCTCCGCTGCAGCATCACCGAGGTTCATCCATTACATAATCCAAGAGTGTTGTCAACTAGACTGGCTACAGAAGCACCGTGAAAAGTTGTTTTAGAGCAAACAAACCGTTTCAGAGCAACGTCGGGCTAAGCCATCAGGGAACAGATGAGGGAAATATTCACTCAGATGTCACAAAATCAAATGTTGCACATTTACTGCAAGGTAATGAACGCACAGCTACAGCAAAAATCTATATTTACTGCTCCTCCGTCTGTTATGTCATGGGGCTGTGGTGTCTCTGTCAGCGCATTCTGTTAGTAATAAAAGCATTACCACCCAATTTAAAAGTCTCTGTGTTTTACTGCCACTCATGGAAACAATCCATATAGACAAAACTTCTATGTATGTATGAATAGATCCTTTAAGACTATCAAATGTGTGTACAATAGTAATTGTGCATTACTGGATGCAGCTGTGGAATGTTGTTACAATACATTCAAATAATATTACACCTGTTACCACTGTACAATGTTAATATTTTGAGAGAAAAGTGACTCAATTTTTCAGTTATTCAATTCTGGCCTGTTAATCTAACGTCTCCAAAAAGAATTTAAGATTATTAATTATCTATATACTTTAGAGAAGTGTGCACGCATTGTACTGATGTACATGTGTCAAAACTGCATCAGAAATGCGTCAGAAATCAGCTGTTCTTATAATATTTAATGTGTATGAGAGTGTGCTCCTAGCATACTTTTATCGTATCATAATGCCCAGATCATGAAAATATTTCACTAAAGTCTTTTTTAAGAAAGAGAGAGAGAGAGAGAGAGCAGACAGCTGTCTGTACAGAGATATGAATAACATGATTTCTCTGTGTTCTATGTACTGTATATCCCAAATATACGGTGGCCAACCGGGGGAAAATGCCCAGCAACTTAAGAAAACACATGCAAATAGATAAAACACAAGCAAATTAAGAAAACAGAGAGAAAATGTCATCGTTATGCTCTGAAAATTCAATTTTTGTATTGTATCAATTCATAACAAGAATTATCTCGAGACCCATTACAGATAGAGCAGGTCTAGACCACACTAGACCACATGATGTACAAGGACCCAACAGTTCTAGTAGTTCCCTATCATTATGTATCCTCTGATCTTAACTATTAGTCAAAGTAATTCATAATTTCTGCTTTTTTTAACTCAAATATTAGGCATCATTCCATATAAATGAGGGTTATTGACCATGAATTCCAAAAAGTAGTAAAACTAGTAGTAGTAAGGTGGTGGTAGTCTGAAAAAGGGACGAAAATGTCAAATATTTGTCCGTTTTTGACCTGGGAGGACAACACAAGGGTTAATACAGAGGACAAATGCAACAACAAAACCCCTCTGCATCCAGATTACACAACAAAAGTTCTCCAGGCCTCTAGGGGGAGCGTTGAGGGGAACAGCTGGGTTTTGGACCCCATGGGGAGAGAGCGCTCCACCACGAGTTTACAGACCCGTCCGTCTCTGCTGATTGAGTACCAGCTGGGACCTGAGCCGAGACACACCCACCCAACGAGAGGAACCAGATCTCAAACATAGACTTCATATTTACAGTCTATGGTCCTTGTAAAGTTGACTTAGACTCCTCTTTATTAATCCTTTTGGGATGACTCTCGCGAGAAAACTGAAATTTCCAGCAAGAAAAACACAGTATAGAAAGAAAAAGACAGTTTAAAGACAACAACAATAGCAGTAATAATAATAATAAAAACAATAATAAAAATATTAAAATTATAGAGTGTAATATAGAGTCCTAGTGACCTAGTCTACTTGTAAAGTGTCTCGAGATAACTCTTTTTATGAATTGATACTATCAATAAAATTGAATTAAATGTAACATATAATATGTTACATGTTATATTGGGCTATATAAAGGAACTTGACTTCACTATCATTATGTATATTATTATGTATCACACATATTAGCCCTTTTTTTTTTTAAACCTGGCCATTCACAATCATGTAGCATACATTCACATGTAAAACTGTCCTTTAGTTGTAATCTGAGTATATTTTGAGAGTTAACGGCATGTTACGATGACTCTCCCCTCCTGAACTACTTAACTAACAGCACTGCCCCAGAGGAGCCTGAGGTCAAAGATGACACTCCAAATAGTGATGTGGGGTGTCACTAGAACAGACCGCTGTCATGAGGGAAAAGGCAACACATGCTGGGAAACAGAGCGCCATGAATCACTCAGTTCCATTTTCCCCTTAGTCCGTCTGAATTCCAGGATTCACAGAAATTCATCACCTCCACCAACGTTTATTAAGCCAAGGACACTTTCACCGAAAGGGAGACAGATCCGGTTACATAGTGTTGCATATATGCATATGTATACGTTACACTTCTTAAATCACCTCATCTGCTGTACACATTAACACACACCCAGATTACGGTATGTCATTGAGAGTACCCCCTTTAAAAAATGTCTATATCTGAAATATTGGTTTCTTTTTAACCAAATTACCCCAAAAAATGGATTGGATTCCTTCCAACGTTCTTTGCAAATACAACTGATCACTTTCATTCCTCTGATCTTAACTATTAGTCAAAATAATTCATAATTTCTGCTTTTTTAACTCAAATATTAGGTATAATTCTATATAAATGAGGGTTATTGACCATGAATTCCAAAAAGTAGTAAAACTAGTAAGGTTGTGGTAGTGAAAACTAAAAGAAAGTTTGGAAAACGGACAAAAATGTCATATTTCAAACCAATCAAAAGGTAACCAAAAGGTTATTTTTTTTTTTTTACCCTTTTATGGCTTTCCCCCAATGATTTTGTCACTTTATCATCGTTTGACTTAAATAAATTAATTTTAATTTTTTTTTTAATTCAATTTTGAAATTTGAAATTTTGAAAAGTTTTAATTTATTTTTATTCTTAGGTATTTGTGCTATATGTGTGTATTTGTGTTTGTTATGTTTGTTATTTGTGTGTTATGGTTGTGTTGCTCCTTCTATCTATCTATCTATCTATCTATCTATCTATCTATCTATCTATCTATCTATCTATCTATCTATCTATCTATCTATCTATCTATCTATCTATCTATCTATCTATCTATCTATCTATCTAATACACAGGGTTTGAAAGGCTGTGTCAGCTGTGCTAAGCAGCTGTGTCCGTGGCGTTCTCGTCCCAGTCGGCTGTGTAGCAGTGTAGTCATCTCTAACTTTCTCTGTGTTCACTCATTTCGATGATACAGCACACCTGTAGTTATGTTGATTTTGTCAGACGACGTGGCCATGAAATAATGATTTCTGTCTCTCACTCGTTCAATGTTGGCTATGATGCAGTTTTGTTGTTTGCCAACCAAAAAGAGGGCCACAAAGAAGATGTTTTGCTGTTTTCATGTTCATGTTCTGCTGTTGGACTGCAAACAGAGGTCTCTACTAACACCACCTGGATACAGTTTGGACGCAGGACGTACTCACATGGAAACAGTGTTTTAAAAACTAGACGGCACACTTTAGATGTAGCATTAGTTGGCCCAGGCTTATAGTGAGTTTTCGGCCCCTGCAGACACCCCATCCTCTGTTATTTTGGTGGGTTATTTGATTGAATGCCAAGGAATTCCTTAATAAATAACGGTGTATTAATACAGGTATTAAAACAGGCAGTGCCCCTCTTCAAGACCGGCCTCAGAATTAGGTAATAATGCAGGAGCCACCTTAAAGCGTAACTCGCCAAAATGCAACCAGGACCAGGTAACCATAGTCCTCAGATTGGACAGATAGTCTAGCTAGCTGTCTGGATTTACCCTGCAGAGATCTGAGGACCAGGTAACCATAGTCCTCAGATTGGACAGATAGTCTAGCTAGATGTCTGGATTTACCCTGCAGAGACCTGAGGACCAGGTAACCATAGTCCTCAGATTGGACAGATAGTCTAGCTAGCTGTCTGGATTCACCCTGCAGAGATCTGAGGACCAGGTAACCATAGTCCTCAGATTGGACAGATAGTCTAGCTAGCTGTCTGGATTTACCCTGCAGAGACCTGAGGACCAGGTAACCATAGTCCTCAGATTGGACAGATAGTCTAGCTAGCTGTCTGGATTCACCCTGCAGAGATCTGAGGACCAGGTAACCATAGTCCTCAGATTGGACAGATAGTCTAGCTAGCTGTCTGGATTTACCCTGCAGAGATCTGAGGACCAGGTAACCATAGTCCTCAGAAATCCACCAGAGGTTAAAACGCCAACAAGAGGACGGGGACGGACATCCGGCTGAAAATGAGGGACATGCGGCGGAACCTCCGGTGGCAACGGCTCAATCCGGTAAATGAAACATTGTCGACATAGACAACCTGGATGGTAATCAGACTTTGCAACCGCTATGTTCATAATTTATAATGATGAGGCCAAGATGTGTGCCTTTGGTTATGCATAGAACAGAACTAAAAATAAAAAATAACATTATTGACACCATGAAAACACCAGTCATACCTATGCTACTTGACACTATACACCAAGACTTTTCCTTCTTCTTTTGTATCTTCCCTTTAATAATGAGATGGTGATATAACTGTTATTCTGCAGCTGTCTGACCTTCATCTGTGTCAATGAATAGAGTGCTAACTCAGTGTGCAATAACAGGCCACAGAGCTTCGTGTTTAAAAAATGGAAATGTAAAATGTGACTATGCGTGGTAATAAATGCACAAAGCTGCCAGGGGGATGTGCTGCCAGGGTTTGGTGGGGTGAGAACCCCGGCAGCTGAGTTCTGTACATACACATGGAGCCTGTCCATGGCTTTGCTGGGTACCCGCAACAGGAGTCCACTGCAGTAATCCAGTTGGGAGGTGATGAAGGCATGGATGAAGGTCTCCACCAAAGATTCTGTGAGTGATGTGCGGAGTATAGAGATGGAAAGCAGATTTGGCCCAGGTTGCGTATTTCTGCAGATAGGCACATGGCAGGCAGGTCTTCCAGCTCCGGCGTCTCATTTGTGCTTGTCATAGTCTTACTGAAATTAGCTTGTTGTGCTAACCGCAGTACGTGTTGCTAAGAGCTGACAGCTAAAAGTTTAATTTCGCTTGTGAACTTTGGTTTCACATCACATCACACGTACCATTACAGCCCTAAATACAGTCACATGCCCCTGCTGAATGCTCTGCATTTGGTGGATGCTAATTTCAAGCCCTGAACACAACAACTAAGGGCGCTTGCTGCAAATATTACAGCTATTGTGTCACCAAATTACATTTTGAGATTATTTCATATTGATTATTTCTATACAAAAAAAAGCCTACTTGGAAATTTCATTTAGGAGATGTGAAACCTAGGAAAGTCCTACAAACAAGGTGTCAGAGTAAGACCAATGCCACATACGGGGAGCTGGGAGAAGACTTCCATGTTTGGATCACTGCTGTCTGACACGGTGTGACACTAGGGATGCAAGATATGAGAAAAATATCGAATTGCATCATTTTGACTGATATTGCAATTGAGATATTCAAGATATTGGGGGAATGATCATTTTTGCATCATTATTCTCATTGAAAAATATATTGAATGATCAATATGTGATTTTGTGCACGTATTTATACCAAACACAGATTTTTACTTCAGTCTGTAGGTAACAACTTGTAGGCCAAAACATATCTGCAGCGCCACAATACTTCAGAATAATATTGGTATAGAAACACATCATATCTTTAACCCCTCTGCGATATGGTTATTGTATTAGTCCATATTTTAATTTTGATAAAATTGGGATTAATTGTGCAGCCCTATGAAAGAGTGAAGTCACAGCGGGGCTATTACAGTATGGAGCAGACCACCATGACCCACACAGGGGAATCAATCTGTCTGATGCTATAATTAATCACTCATGACAGACTGAGACACTGTCTTCCCCACAGGGCTTATCTGTGTCAGCAAAGCAATAATACATCATAATAACCTGAAGTGATATTAGTAAGGATTAAGCATTATGAGAGATGAACAGTCACTCCGGCTTCAGCTGGGGTATTTGCTGACCCTACAGAGTGGCAGGATGAAGGGCTTGGTAGATGTTGAATGGGAGACACTGGTACAGCCAAATACCTTAAATCTGCGACGGGAGCCAGGTCAACACACTCAGGGAATCTGGTTTGGCCCTTTCGTTTTGCTTTTGAGGTTGGCTATGACAGCCTTCTTAATGTGTGTGTTTGGGGCATGTCATTGACATAATGTAATGTAATGTATACAATGATAATGTATACTTTATTATGTGCAGGACGTGCAGGAGGGGTGTGGCATACTGAATACGTTCAAGGTCCACACAATCTGTCTTGCCTCCAATAACTCTAGCTATCTTGGTAGTGAATCCATTTGCCATAATTGTTCCACGTTTCTCTGCAGATCTTCAGACATGGTCACGGAGGCCATGGTGTCTGAGTAGGGAGTATATGAGTTGGTGTAGGGTGCATGAATCAGCAATGATAAGAACAACTTCAATCTTAAAGGAGCCCTTATATGCTTTTCCATATCTTCTGTCATAGCTATGTTACAATGTTGGATGTTCACAATGAACAATGATATAATATAACATAAACCTATTTTTTGTTAAATCCCTTGTGAGACAAATCCTCAGATCTCCCACAGTTCGAAGCGCTCCGGTTTCAACGGCTGATCCTACTCTTGGCCTTCAATGATGTCATACCGAGGCAGTTTTCTATCATCTGCTCTGTGTTTCCATTACACACTCTGCTACATAGCTACATGCTAACATCAAGAAAACATGTAATATTGGTTACTCCCCAATTTCGGATCACATTCCTGCTGGAACGGGTCCGGTTGTGTAGTTTTTGATTTAGAAGCCTTCATCGGACATTTTTATCGGTAGAAAGCTAAAAGTTAACCCTTGTGTTGTCTTCCCATCAAAATTGGAAATCAACACTGTTGTTGACACTTTTTAATCAATGATTTTTAACATTTTCTTATGTTTTTTGTCCCTTTTTTCAACACTTTTTTCAATGTTTGTGACATTTTCGACATTTAACACTAACACACACACACATACCTAAAACTGAATCGCAATTCATTATTTATTTGGCAAATAACGTTTCCATCAGCGTTTATCGCATAAGCCGTATATCAATCAAGAGAAAATCTGATGAGACCGAACATATTTTCTTTGAGTCGATATTCATGAAATTCCATCGAATTTCACTGTTTCCAGAAGGCATTTTTCATTCGATATCACTTAATACGGATAAAAAACGTGAGGATGGAGGAGGAAACAGAGCTACTTTTTCCAGCTTTTGGCACATTTTTTGAAAACCTGAACTGGTTTAATAACAGGTTTTACATTTATTCTTGGAATTCATGGTCAACAAACCTCATTTATATCAAATTATCCATACGTTTTTAGTTAAAAAGGCAGAAAATATGAATTATTTTGACTAATAGTTAAGATCAGAGAATGTTGAATGGATCACAGATGGGTAGATGTCAAAGTTTAGTCCGGATACTGTTTTGAAACCATTAAATAAAAAAATAATTCAAATGCTATAAGATTAAATAAAACACCCAAAAATTTGGTTGAAAGAAATCCATATTTCTGATATAAAACACTTTGAAACGGGTCAATTTGACCCGAGGACAACACCATGGTTAAAGCGTTGTTGACAATTCAGCCACCCTTTAACCTTTGAGACAGTCTGGTCCCCTTTCGGTTGGGCACTGACAGAAGCAGTAACCAAACATGAATCTTTTTGGTGGGGGTGGGGGTGGGGGGGGGGGGTTGGAGAAACAGGAGCATACAGAGGAAAGCCGCCCGCGTAAACACAGGGATAATATGCAAAGTCCACTGCTAACTGCATGTAGCTACATGCTAACGCCCGAGAAAGCTGTAATTGTGGTTGCAGATGTTTTTAATTACCCCCATTCCTGCTGCAACCTGTCTGGTTGTGTAATATTTGGTTTAGAAGCCTTTATTGCTGATTTGTCAACGTATAAAGTCTGCTATATACTCCGACTTGCTCTCAGATGCAGAGATTTATTTTTCCTTTTCTTTCTTTAAACCAATCACTACCGTCCTGTGCGAGTGTAGCAATGCAGCCATTACAAAATAGACAGCTGAGATTGTAGAAGGGGAAGGTGTAAGGCTCAATCCTTGTAATGTACATTCATTTATCCAGACTGGGTCCTCTGTAAATCCTCTAAGGTGTCATGGCCAGGGGGCAACCATAATCACTGATCTCACTGCAGTAATCAATGAATTACTCCTTTGGAATTGGTATTCCCTATTGAAATGCTTGGAGTGGCCTTCCTCTGTGTAATAGGGAGGGTGCTTGAGGACCTAGTGCTGGCTCATGATATACTGGAGTCACTATTTACTGCTCTTTGATAACTAGATGTCCCAACATGTGCAATTCAACTGCCATTTCTTCCTTATGAGCTAATGACTCTGCAGCTACATCAGGGGTTGGAGCCATTGCTCTTCTGCCTCAATGAAGGCCCTGCTAAGCTACAGCTGTTACCATTGTGGCTTAATGTTAAGCTATGTCATACATGTGGCTCTGAAGCTGGCATACCACTAAGAAAGTGTGAAGGTGGAGTGGTGTGTGTGTGTGTGTGTGTGTGTGTGTGTGGGGGGTCCCTGTCCTCTCTCAGTAGTCTCATCATCACCTCCATAACGTCAGCTGATGTATATCCAGGAGGTCTCTTATGTGAAGGAGTAGGTGTGCACCACAATAACACCGGCTTAAATTATAATGTGCAATGCTATTTATTCATTACTACTGTTCACCATCACAACTCCTTAATTATGTAAATACTGTATCACAGCAATTCCTTTAACCATGGAAATACTGTACATATCACACTTTATTTATATTTCTACTATGATATTTATATACTCCTGCAACCGTAACACAGAATTTCCCTTCGGGGATCAATACATTTTCTGATTCTGATTCTGATTCTGATATGCCGGCTTGTCAACGGTCAGTCTGGTCTCACAGAAATGAAGACCAGAAATGATGAAATGATCCCAAAGTGTTACAGCGCATTACATGGTGGTGGCACGGAATGTGTGAAAATTCCGTGAGGCCACCACGGAAAACAACGGCAAAGTAAAGTCAATGAGAAGAGGATGTAGCATTAACAGTAGCGATTAGTATGAAAGCCCAAAAATCTGCGTTGGGAGGTTGGTTGGGGGGGTCAAACAACACAAGACTTTCACCCAGGAGGCCGGAGATCGTGTCCCGCGTGTCTCAATTCCCGTTCTTCTTTTCCTAAATGCCCACCCACAACCTTTTTTCTTAACCTAACTTAATTTCACAGAATTCTTCCGTGGGCCCATCACCAAATTTTCGGCGATTCCGTGAATCTGCCACAGATTTTGAGATAACCCTTGTATTGTCTTCACTTTCAAGACCTTCTCGTATCCCTCGGGTCTCGGGACTTATTTGGGGTTTTAAAAACAATTCTGGAATAAAATGTTACTTCATAATCTATTAACAAATATTGTCTCAATTACTTGAGATAACATCTATGTTCAGGGAATGCAATCATTCTCTACTAGAACACTATTAAAGATGAAAGTGGGGTTCGTTTTTAGTCATCAGGTTATAATTCATGTTAAAAATCCACTATGGAAACAACATAAGTGTCATATCCAGAATAATGTTCTGAATTGATTTAGGAATACATGTTTATCACAGGAAATAAGGTAAGGCCGTTGATTTCAGGTAGAAAACATGTAACTTGGACCATTTTTCTTTTTTGAAATGGGTCAATTTGAAATATGTGCCAACAGAAACTGAATTTGAATCATTTATATTTGAATTTCAATTGCTAAACTTGAATAATTGCATTGAAAAACTGAATCTGAATCATATCATTTGAAATGGTATTGTTTAATTTCAATCACTGCATTGAAAAACTGAGTCTGAATAGTGTAGCTTGAAATTGAATTTGTTCATTTGGAACTGAAATCCAAGAAAATATGATCATCTATGAAAATTCAACTCTCTATATATCTTCACATTGCTCTTTCTTCATCCTTCAAGTACCCGGGTGTCTGTCACAGTAACTTGAAATTGAATTGTGAGAACTGAATGTGAAGATACATAGAGAATTGAATTTTCAATGATTCAAATTAAACAGTACAATTTCAAATGATGTCATTAAAATTCAGTTTTTTAATGCAATTATTCAAGGTTAGCCTCAGAAACGTGAACCTCTATCACAGCTGATAGGGTAGCTGAAGGGGGTCATCTCTACACCTTCCCCCTTATTCTCACAGTGACTTCTCTTATCCATATTCTGCTGCTCAGCATATTCCGTATGACTTGGGGTTATGGTTAGGGTAGGGTTGCATTGCTAGACCTTCCTCCACGGCGCTGTGGTGGAGGGTCTGGCTAGTCCACACAGCATTCTGGGATGGGAGAAAAAGTGCTCTGGTTTACTGGCATTTCTTCAGACCAATCACAAGGCTAAGCACCAGACAGAGCCACAGTGGAAAAAGTGTCTCAGAATCTCGGGAATTGGAACGTCGTGGATACAGACTTTGGTAAGGGAGATCTACTTTATAGTCCTCAAAGCATGGGTTGCCCTTTAGGACATGGAGCACCATATCCTCTCTGATGTACTAGTCTGGAAACAGCTTCCATAGCAACTACGCCAACTCAAATGACCATTTGTGATTGTGTGAGACCCCTTTATAAATATCACTCCTTGACTCACTATGGTATAGAAGACAAACCAAAGACTTCTTGTAATTTTTAGAGGGCTATAGATAGATAATCCATCCATCCATCCATCCATCCATCCATCCATCCATCCATCCATCCATCCATCCATCTTCATCCGCTCATCCGGTATCGGGTCGCGGGGGCAGCAGCTCCAGCAGGGGACCCCAAACTTCCCTTTCCCGAGCCACATCAACCAGCTCCGACTGGGGGATCCCGAGGCGTTCCCAGACCAGGTTGGAGATATAATCCCTCCACCTAGTCCTGGGTCTTCCCCGAGGCCTCCTCCCAGCTGGAAGTGCCTGGACCTAGGGAGGCGCCCAGGAGGCATCCTCACCAGATGCCCGAACCACGTCAACTGGCTCCTTTAGAACGTGAAGGAGCAGCGGCTCTACTCCGAGCTCCTCTCGGATGACTGACCTTCTCACCCGATCTCTCACCCCCTTCCTGAGGAAACCCATTTTGGCCGCTTGTACCTAGATAGATATTCAGAGTTATCAATTGCTTGTGTTACTCTGAACAAATAAGCTTTCTACCAACTAAATAAAACCCTGATCAAGTGTATGTTGGCACCAAAATCAATGAATCAATCAATTAATCTCACAGAGTCCTGCACTGAGGAATTCAATCAAGATTAAGTAAGACACAACACTGATGCTTCATGAAACCCAGACCAGTACTTTGTGTAGGCTGGGATCCTGTCAGATAAGTTGTTTATTGACCACGAGTCAGAAAGGATGAGTGATGGAAGCATGATGCTGCCACGCATGGCGCCAGAAACGAAGGTTGATATTGAACAATTCTGCAAAACCCGGCTCTCCGGGCGTGCGGCCGTGAGGAAAAATAAATAAATACATTTGAGAACTTGCATGTGGTTTTGTATTTTCCAGTCAATTGATTTCACCTACCAATCATATGAGAGGAACTCTAATTAATGCAGAGCTTAAAGCAGGGTTGTAGTACTCGAGTCCGGATTCAAGACCGTTTTTTTTGGTCTTGGACTTGTCTCGGACTCGCTAGTATTTGGACTCGGACTTGTGTCGGTCTCTGCCACTGGTCTTGCCCAATATGGCTTTTGGTTTGGACCGAGTCCAGGTGTCTTTAATATGTTGATAATAATATTGGAGGGAAAGTGAAACCCAAAATGATTGTCTTGATACTTTCATGCATAAGACCTTTTTTTCTGTCCTGGACTCAGTCTTGTCTTGGACTCAAACCTCTTTGGACTCGGTCTTGACTTGGACTTGACTAAGGTGGTCTTGACTACAGCGCTCGCTTAAAGTACTCGGGCCTGGTGCCAGATTTAAGAAAAATAAATGAATTAAAAAGTCCACATGGGATTTGTTTTTGATGGTTTAGGTTTAACCAATCATCGAACTTCCGCCTACCAATGAAACGAGTTCTAGCCAATCAGATGCAAAGTAGGGTTTGTGTGTGTGATAAAAACAATATGTGGGTGCACGTTCATAGCGGAATACGATTTTTCATTAACGACGGCCGCTGTGTAACCCAAACTGTCTGTTTGGGATCAGCATTTAGAGTCTAGACGTCTAGCTATATGAAAAGATAATGCAAAGTTTTTATTAAATGTACTGTACATGAAGCAACTAATGTCAACATGGACAAAATCATAAATGTACTGATTCACTTGTTTTTGATGCTGACCTCGCCAAAGCAACAACACAACATCTAGAAAGTTTTTTCACTATGCTTCAATGTAGGATTATGATATTATTGCAATATATTTAATAAATGGTAAGAAGTAAAAATGTATCCAAAACTTTTTACCTTTTAAAAATGATTTTTCTTATTGTGTAATGGAAGGACTTTAACTATTTTACAAGTCAAATTAATTTGAATGAGTGCGTAACAAAATATTACACTTTTAAAATACATACATACACAAAAAATGATGCTTATGATGCTTATTATGCTTGATGCCTCGGCTCATTTTCTGTCAAGTTGTTGATTGTTATTAACTTTCTGTCCACAAGTAATGTATGCATCTTTTTAATAACACCAAAAATGAAACGCTGTAAGTCCATCACTTCATATTGATTTCCTTTTTTAATTCACGGCTTCAGTAATTTGAGAAATCACTATCACAGTTTAAGTTACATATTTCAGTTTTATCTTCCATTAAAAGCACTTTGACTGAATAATCTTAGACTAGATAAGTAACATCATTGGCAATATTCGAAGGGCCAGAGCTAATGTTTTTACAGTAATCTATAATAATAGATTATTATTTAAATTATTATTTCCTATTATTATTATTTCTTTTTTCTTAACCAAAACCAACAAATAAACAACTCTAACCCCAATAATTCCCTTAACCACCGACCTCAAAGGCATCTTTAGCAAATTGACATAGATTTTATCAATTTCTTCACTGATGCCTTAAAGTGCTTTTATCTGATCAATTGTAAGATAAATTCTCTCCACAAATGAAAGACTTCAGTTTGCTCATTAGCTGTTTTTCCTTAAAATAAAGTTTTAATTTGCTACTTCCCTTACTTTACTAAGGATTTCCATTTTAGGGTTGGACCCACTTATTTTCAATTGAAAATATCTTTTGCGATTGACTGGAGCGAATCTTTAATTATTGGATCTTCCAGGTCTTCTAGAACCTTTGGAACCTCTCAACCGAAGAGTAATCATTTTGTGGCCAGACAACGGAGCACAAGAGTTGAGAAACATCTGAAATAAATTGCAACCTCTCTGATGCCGTCAACCATAAATCAATCCCCGACCGAAGAGTTCTGCTCGAGTTATGTCGTTTTTGGAAAACAGGATTCAGAAATGTATCCCAAAGATAAAAAAAAATAAACAAAAAACAGATAGTTTTTCAGCTTTAAAGAGAGCGTGGGAAACAGATGTTAAGCTTGAGGTATCCTTTTTAAATCCATAAATATTACAAAACATAAATTGAAGACTGTCCACCTTTAATTTCAAAATAATCCAGCCTCCCTCCACTGAAGGCTCAAGACTCCAATAAATCACCACTAGCTCTGTTTAAGAGTTGTGTGACATGTGATGTGAAGATACCCCCACACCTTTTGATCTCCAATTTTTTGTACTAACCACTTATACATCATCATCACATACCCTTCACCATACCTAGAGATTGGCATGGGAAACTTTCCATAGGATCATCTGGGAATTTAACATAGGGGGGTGTATACTTATGCCCCCTGTATTTTAACATAGGGGGGTGTATACTTATGCCCCTGTATTTTAACATAGGGGGGTGTATACTTATGCCCCTGTATTTTAACATAGGGGGGTGTATACTTATGTCCCCTGTATTTTAACATAGGGGGGTGTATACTTATGCCCCCTGTATTTTAACATAGGGGGGTGTATACTTATGCCCCTGTATTTTAACATAGGGGTGTATACTGTATTTTAACATATGTATACCCCTGTATTTTAACATAGGGGGTGTATACTTATGCCCCTGTATTTTAACATAGGGGGTGTATACTTATGCCCCTGTATTTTAACATAGGGGGTGTATACTTATGCCCCTGTATTTTAACATAGGGGGGTGTATACTTATGCCCCTGTATTTTAACATAGGGGGGTGTATACTTATGCCCCTGTATTTTAACATAGGGGGGTGTATACTTATGTCCCCTGTATTTTAACATAGGGGGTGTATACTTATGCCCCTGTATTTTAACATAGGGGGTGTATACTTATGCCCCTGTATTTTAACATAGGGGGTGTATACTTATGCCCCTGTATTTTAACATAGGGGGTGTATACTTATGCCCCTGTATTTTAACATAGGGGGTGTATACTTATGCCCCTGTATTTTAACATAGGGGTGTATACTTATGCCCCTGTATTTTAACATAGGGGTGTATACTTATGCCCCTGTATTTTAACATAGGGGGTGTATACTTATGCCCCTGTATTTTAACATAGGGGGTGTATACTTATGCCCCTGTATTTTAACATAGGGGGTGTATACTTATGCCCCTGTATTTTAACATAGGGGGTGTATACTTATGCCCCTGTATTTTAACATAGGGGTGTATACTTATGCCCCTGTATTTTAACATAGGGGGTGTATACTTATGCCCCTGTATTTTAACATAGGGGGTGTATACTTATGCCCCTGTATTTTAACATAGGGGGTGTATACTTATGCCCCTGTATTTTAACATAGGGGGGTGTATACTTATGCCCCCTGTATTTTAACATAGGGGGGTGTATACTTATGCCCCTGTATTTTAACATAGGGGGGTGTATACTTATGTCCCCTGTATTTTAACATAGGGGGGTGTATACTTATGCCCCTGTATTTTAACATAGGGGGGTGTATACTTATGCCCACTGTATTTTAACATAGGGGGGTGTATACTTATGCCCCTGTATTTTAAGGAAGAACATTTATTTATTTACAATACATCATTCATTCACAAAGAAAATTGGTGTCCTTAAAGGTTGGATTTTCCTAATTGTTTTGAATTAAGGCATTAAGATCAATTTCCAAAAGATGTTTTTTTATTCCTCTTTTTAATCAAAGTTAGCATGGGTGTGTGAACTTATTTAAGCCGCTGTAACTATATTTTCATTGTCGATTAATCTGTTGATTCCTTCTTGAATGAATCGATTAGTTGTTTGGTCTATTGAACATGTCGATCGCCAAAGCCCAAGATAACGTCCTCAGACGTCTTGTTTATTCCAAGAGCTCAAAGATATTCATTTTCCTGTCCCAGAGGAGAGAAGAACTTAGTCACATTTAACAAGCTGACATCAGAGAAGTTTGACTGTATGCAGTTTGCAGCTGTATATTGATGTCATCCCGTCTCAGTTTGGGGACTATGCATTCATTGCAAAAATAAGAGTTACAAGCACCCACGGGGGTGGAGTTTGAAATAGCCTATGGCATTTACAGAGCACGATGTGACAATAAACATTGTTGAGTTGCAGTATGGGAAGTGTAGCTCCCCCACGACCACCACCAGTGCCATTATAAACTTATGCTTTGCAGCCAAAACACTGTACAGTAAATCCTAACAGTAACTGAAAAATACTAGGATTTCTCCGGCCTTAAAGTTACTTAGGGAAATTGGGGGGGGGTCATGTTAAGTAGTTAAGTCAAGATCATTAACAATAATCCTTTACATGTCATGGCATGGAGTACAAGATCATTAGCATGTAATCTTTCACATGCCGTGGACAGAGACTGGGATCAGCTGACAGAGCATCCGGGGGGATTGGGGGGAGAGGACGGACCACGGACCACGGACCACAGCCCCCCCCCCCCACACACACACAGAGAAACACCTGAACTGAAAGCAAGAGAAATCACACACACTGCTGCACAAACGACAACGACAGAGGTTGCGTCACGGAGAGACCGATGACGTCACGGGGCTTGTTAATAATACGCAGCTCGATGCGGCTGATCAGCCATCCAGCACCCAAAGGCCCCGCCGTGCACACAAAGAGCTGGAGCACCCAGTTGCCTATCAGCCAAATACAACCCCCACACACACACACACACACCCCACCCCCGGAGAGGACCGCAGTGTGGATGCTGCTCCCATAACGCTAGCAGCCCATCATCCATCACAGGCACAGACATGCTACACACACACACACACACACACACACACACACACAGCCTGCCTTCTGCACCCATGGACGCAGCCTCCTCGCCCGGCCTTTTTTTTCTACCTTTTCATCCCAGCATCTCTTACCTCTCAGATGGAAATTGACTCGAGCATTAATCCATGATCAGCACCGTTATCGCTTCCTCTCGATCGCGTTTCTCCCAACGTTGCGGCGCAGAGAGAGAGCGAAATAAATAATGATTAGAAGGCAGCCCTGCCCGTTATGTCCTATCGGGAGGCGATGGATGCGCCTGCCGAGCCCATAGATACAAGAGGAGCACCCCGGGTCCAGAATCATAAGCGATCCAGAGCCTCCTCTGCAAAAAGCTCTCCAAATCTATGCAAAAAAAGATCCTCTCTGTTGTGTTTTCGATCGCCTAGTCCTCCTCCACAACAGAGTGGCCCTCTCTTTCTCGTAACGTCTCCTCCACACACGCACACGCGCACACGCAGCGCAGAGCGGAGCAGCTCTGTCTCATTTAAAGAGATAGGACAGGGCAGCTGGAGCAGCGCGGCGCACAGAGCCGCTCTGTCTGCTGCTTATGTAACCGGAGCACACGCTCACACACACACACACACACACACACACACACTCACACACTCACACTTTCAATCACAGTTAGGCTACCTGCTTTACCTGCCTGTGTGTGTGTGTGTGTGTGTGTTTGTATGTATGTGTGTGTGTATTAAAATGAACTAATATCAATACATAAGGTCTCTGTTGTATTACTGTGTTACAGAGGGGGATGTAATGAAAAACAATGCCATGTGGCAGCAAAAAAGTTGTATTACGTTTACTGAACCCCCACACACACACACACACACACACACACACATGCAAAAACAAAAACAAAAACAAATAAAAAAATTGAGATTTGTATTGAATCGTGGGTCAAAAATCGTGATACGAGCCAAACCCTGGGTTTGGTGTATCGTTACAGCCCTAATATATATATATGTATATATATATATATATACATATATATATATATATATATATATATATATATATATATATATATATATATGTATGTGTATATATATATATATATATATATATATATATATATATATAAAGTCAATATTTCTTTCCAATATATCTTTGAAATTTCTTGATATATATTGTCTGAAATGCTAATTCTGATATGTATTCATAAAGAAACTAACCTTAAACAGCTACAGTAGTCCCACCCATTTATAATGGTTATGTGTTGGTTGCCTGGGTTACAGCTTTTGGCATTGCCCTCTAATTGTCTAGTGAGACAGTACAAAAGGGAAAAACGGTTCTTTTCATTTGAATGGCTGAATGTTAAAAATATATATCTAAATTAATAACGATGACCTCACATCCATATCTGACATGATGACTAATTTCAGGCATCCAGTCACGCGATTAACCTGGAAATGATTCCTTTGATGCAGACTAGGAGTTCGGTGCCTTGCTCAAAGAGATGGGGCTTCAAACTACAATCCCTGTAAATAAACAATTAAAGAGCTCATATAATGCTCATTTTCCAAGTCATAATTGTATTTAGAGGTTGTACTAATACTAGGTTTATGTGGTTTAATTAAAAAAAACTCCATATTTTTGTTGTACTGCACATTTCTGCAGCTCCTCTTTTCACCCTGTGTGTTGAGCTCTCTGTTTTAGCTACAGAGTGAGACATCTCACCTCTGTTCCATCTATGTGAGGGAGTCGCACATGCTCAGTACCTAGGTAAGGACTACTAGCCAGTCAGAAGCAGAGTATGAGGGCGTGACCTGACAGTACCTAGGTAAGGACTACTAGCCAGTCAGAAGCAGAGTATGAGGGAGTGCCCTGACAGTACCTAGGTAAGGACTACTAGCCAGTCAGAAGCAGAGTATGAGGGCGTGACCTGACAGTACCTAGGTAAGGACTACTAGCCAGTCAGAAGCAGAGTATGAGGGCGTGCCCTGACAGTATCTAGGTAAGGACTACTAGCCAGTCAGACCAGAGTATGAGGGCGTGCCCTGACAGTACCTAGGTAAGGACTACTAGCCAGTCAGAAGCAGAGTATGAGGGCGTGCCCTGACAGTACCTAGGTAAGGACTACTAGCCAGTCAGAAGCAGAGTATGAGGGCCCTGACAGTACCTAGGTAAGGACTACTAGCCAGTCAGAAGCAGAGTATGAGGGCCCTGACAGTACCTAGGTAAGGACTACTAGCCAGTCAGAAGCAGAGTATGAGGGCGTGCCCTGACAGTACCTAGGTAAGGACTACTAGCCAGTCAGAAGCAGAGTATGAGGGAAGTAAAGGCTGTAAGTTCCTTTTGGGGGCTTTCATGTCATATAAAAACTGATTGAAGTTGGTCTCAATGTCCATCACAGAGGACAGTTAGTGCATACTGTATCACTTCAAAATGCCTTTTATTAATATTCATGTTTTTATTGACGTTACCCTCTTGCTCCCATTTATGGTTGCCAAGCGAGTCACTG